>JANUWF010001950.1:0-600000 GCA_026120185.1 Voacanga thouarsii | reverse complement strand
AAATAATTCATGATGGTTGCTTATATGGTTGATCAACAATTTATGTTAAAATTTCAAGTTTTACTAATTTATTGGATGATCAATTATTATACCATTTTTTGTCCTTTTTATTAGCTTAAATATAGTTAAGTACGAGTCAATGCTAATTATTTTCTTTTCCACAGGTGTTCTTTGCATTTCCATAGGTATGCTTCCTTTTTTTTTAAAAAAAAATACAGTTAAGTGTTAGGGGAGACTCTAACTATTTTCTTTTCCACAGGTGTTCTTTGCCTTTACACAGGTATACTTTTAAAAAAAAAAAATACAGTTAAGCATGAGTCAATGCTAATTATTTTCAGCTCAACAGGTGTTCTTTAATTTTTCAAAGGTATATTTTTTTGTCTGATATATGGACTGGATCCCCGTGAGTGATGGGTGATCACTCCTCCTGGGTAATGGGTGATTACCCTTAAGTTAATTGATGTTGTTGACATTGACTTTTTATTATAGATGTCTTCTTTGTTAGGATATAAAACCTGTATAAAAGCTGTATAAAAGAACACACATTTCGTTATCTGATGGCTTTGATCTATTGACAAATGAAGAATCATGCAAATATGTTAATAAAAATAACAAACCTTTTCTTTCTCAAGTTGTATAAATGGCCAAGTTTCTACATATTCCAGTTTATCTATTGGCAGTTAATTTTTTTGTTATGGAGAATGTGTTCAATGGATACAGGTTTTGTTGTAAATGTTTTGTGTGTTTGATGTGTTGATGATACTTGGAATATGTTTGAATGTGGCATTAATGCCTGGAAAATGACCATTTTATAGGGGAGATTCTATCAAAATTTTTTATAAATTTGCGTTTATAACTTGTTCTACATATATATTACAAATATGTTTGAAATTTAATTAAATTTATTTCAAAATTAGGATGTCTGGCGATGGACGAGTCTTACGGAGGTCTTGGAGCAGGACCAACATACCCATCCTCCTGACACCACATCACCATCACACGCACGACGCCTCTCCGTACCACGATCATTTTCTGGTTCACCTTCACAATCAAGAGGTGCTTCTCCAGCAGACGCTCCTACTTCTGCATCACACCATATTGGATCACAGGCCACAGACGGCCGACCTATGATTATTCCTCGAGGAGAAGGGTGTGTAATTCATAATTATTGATTGATTTCCAATTCAGCATATCTTATTTAATAATCGTATTACTTTGCTTTCTGGTTATACAAAATAAGTTTGCTGGTTCAGATAAATATGTGAGAGAGATTCAAGGCATATTCAAGAAACAATTCAATGGTTCGTACGCTACATACTCACATGTCCCGATACACGTTCGGGACATGTGGTTCGAGGAGTGGGGAGTATGTTTCTTTTACTTTCTTACAATTTTAATCTCATGTATATGTTATTGAAGCTTATATGCTCAGGTGTCATTCGTTGTATTTGCAAACAAATTTACTTTAAACTGTTAATTTAAACTTTAACGGCGATGGTTTACTATATTTGCAGAAGTTATTTCGTTGGGCTCTTGAGCATGGTCCCTAGATACGGAAAAATTGGGAAAGAAAGTGTGCAAAAAGGTTTTCCGATACTTTGTCGAAGACCCAAAAGAGCACGCCTGCTAATTCATGTCCAAATTGGATTGATCCAACTCATTGGTCGGAGATGAACAGACATTGGTTGGATCCCAAATATCAACGAATTGTGCAATCTACAAGGCAAAATCGGTCTCGTACCGGTGTCACTCACACAGGAGGTTCCACCTCTTTCATTGAGCACGAGGAACGCATGGTAAATTCAATTTTATTAACTTTTGCATATTTCAAAATTGTCAGAATCATGCACTCGCATTCGAAATAATATTCTTTTCTATTAATTAAACTACAGAGGATACATGAAGGGGACACATTTGACTATCTGGACATGTTCAAAAAACTACATATGTTCCAAAACGGAGAAAGACAGGGCCAGTTTGTGGGCGAGCGTCCGCAGAAGATATTGGTAAAAATAATTTATTCTTACATTACTTATTGTAATAGGTCTTCTTTTAATTTTTATAAACTCACGTTATTTTAGGAGACGGCAAATGTCACTAAGGAGCACTACTCTCAAATGGAGTCTAGCGGGTCCGTTGACTCTGTTGCTATGCCAAATGACAAGGCCATTATCATTGAGGCAGCTGGCGGATTCAACAGGAGTCGTGTCTACGGGTTGGGATCAGAGGCTACTCGCATTAGGGAGCAGATGCATGCGTCTCATTTATTAGGATCATCTTCATCCACTCCTGTAGATGTTGACCAGATAGTTGAGACTAGGGTTCAGTAGATGATTCAGGAGGTTGAGGATCGATGGAGGCATCGAGAGAGGAGTCGCGAGGACAAGTACAAGCACCGTGAGAATAGGATTAAGAAGAATTTTGAACATAAAGTTGCGGGAATCACTTCTTGGATGGCAGTTATGTCCGAGAAGATGGGGGTTGTTATGCCACAGCTGTCTTCGGTATTTGAGGATGAGGACATGGATGAGGATGAGGACGAGGACAAGGACGATGATTTATTTGTTTCCCCACCCGATCATCACCCCGGTCCTAGTACTGGGTTTGATGGTCCTCCCGCTCCTCCTTCAGCTAGTGCTCCAAATCCTTTAGCTACATGATTGTATTTTGAACATTATTTATCTATTGTGATACTTATGTGTATGCACATATTTGGATTATTGTAGTTTTACTTTATGATTTGGCATGCAATTTATTATTGGTTTCGAAATTTTATTTGTTTTATTAGTTTTACATTACATATTTAATATTTATGAGAAAATTGTTTAAATATTTGTCACAGGTTTTCTAAAATTAATTTATTTAAAATTAATTTTGACAAATATTTGTCACAAGTTGCTACGGATTTGCGACGGATTTTTTTTAATTTTTTTGAAATTACAATTAATCCGTAGCAAATCCATAGCAATTTTCTACGGATTTATGACGGATTTTTTATTCTTGAAATTCATATTTTTCCGTTACAAATCCGTAGCAAATTGCTACGGATTTGCTACGGATTTATTAATTTTTTTGAAATTGCAATTAATCCGTAGCAAATTGCTACGGATTTTTTAATTTTTTTTGAAATTGGAATTAATCCGTAGCAAATTGCTACGGATTTTTTTTAATTCTTGAAATTCATATTTTTCCGTAGCAAATCTGTAGCAAATTTGCTACGGATTTATTAATTTTTTTGCAATTGCAATTAATCCGTAGCAATTTTCTATGGATTTTTTATTTTTTTTGAAATTGTAATTTTTCCGTAGCAAATTGCTACGGATTTGCTACGTATTTTTTAATTTTTTTGAAATTGTAATTTTTCCATAGCAAATCCGTAGAAAATTGCTACGGATTTTTTTAATTCTTGAAATTGTAATTTTTCCGTAGCAAATCCATAGCAAATACAAATCCGTAGCAATTTGCTACGGATTTGCGACAGATTTTTTAATTTTTTTTGAAATTACAATTATTCCGTAGCAAATCCGTAGCAATTTGCTACGGATTTGCGACGGATTTTTTTTCCACGTTTTAATTTTTTCCAATTATTCCGTCCCAAATTCGTAGCAACTTGATACGGATTTGCGACGGCTTCTATAATCCGTCGCAAATCCGTAGCAAAATGTAATTTGGTTGACCAGAGATTTGGCCGTCGCAAATGTGTCGCTATTTGCGGCGGAATTAGTTTTCCGTCGCTATTTGCGACGCTCTTATTTGCGACGGCCGAATCCGTCGCAAATCCGTCGCAACACTTGATTTGCTACGGATTTGGCCGTCCCAAAGAGTGTTTTTTTTTTGTAGTGTAAGACCATCATCTATTTGAAATTTTCCATGCCATCACATTGACTTAGCTATCGTTGATGGCAAACAAACCCTACAATCCAGGTTTGAGTGGAAAATGCCAAATAAACTTTTTGGGAATCTTTCTTTTCTCCCTTGTAGGATCACTATCATTAGTTTCCCACCTAAACTCTTTATATGTTTCACAATATTTCCATCCAAATTCCCCCCCCCCCCACCCCTCCCCCCAATATAATGTGCAATCATTAGGACAAGAATCTATCTTCTCACACACAAGACCTAACTGTTTTATTATCTTTTCAACTTCATAATATGTTCGAAGAATTTTTGCACCATCAGGATATAATTCTCTCAACAAATCAAGAAGCATTTCAAAATGTTTATTTTACCACTTTCCTGCACACTTAAGGTGCAATAATCGAATAAAAATGGAAGTGTAGAGAAATTTTTAACCTTAACATACAACTCTTGTTGAGAATTAGTAATGAGCTTATAGTAATTTGGCAATTCAACTCAAGGAGATGTATCAGGCTCCTCAATTTCATTGTGCATTGGAATGCCAAATGCATCATGCAACAATCCATCCATGTCATCATTTTGATTAATGGTAGCTTGCAAATTATGACCGAAATTTTGATCTAGATGAATAAGAAAATGAAGGTTCTCCATGTACTATCCAATGTGAGTATCCTTTAATAAACCCATACACAATAAAGTGCTCTCGTGTCTCAGTTTCTGTCCGCATTACGTGACCCATTTCCACATTTTACACAAGGACACAATATTTTGTCATTCAAACTTGCATTATTCATTGCGAATCTTAAAAAGTTGTCAACACCATTTTGATATGAAATACAATTTCTAGGTAGATTAATCCAAGCTTTATCCATATTGGGGATACCACAATCAACAATAGACAGGTTAAAGTCATAGCCTAAGTAATAAAAAAAAACAAAATGTAAGATTTTTGCAATTTAATTTAGAAAATTAAAAAAAAATTGAGAAGTACAAATAAAGGAAAGAAATCCAAATTCAAATCCAGCTTATAGGTAAAAAAAATATATTCAGAAACCTTAAATCAAATAATCATGTTGGAAGAAAACAACATCCACAATCTAAAAAAAATAATCAATCTCTATGTATTTAACTTAAACTATCCACATTTAGATAAAAAGTAGCTAGCAGTAAGGATATCTTTTTGGATCATTATGCCACCATCAAACACTGCATGCCAAGAGAGATATTAGAATAATTAAAATACAATACCATTTACTTGACAATACTAAACTGATAGAAATTTAAAACACAACTGAAATTTTTTATAAATAAATTTTTTTCCCCTACTAGAAATATATTATCTTCTTACAATAGCCTATCTAGGTAATTGGATAGAAATAATTACATTCTATTAAGCCAATTAACCAATAAGAACATCTTCACTAGCAGAAAGATATAGAAGTAGTGTTTGCAGAAAAGATACGAACAAATCACACAATTTAATTCTAAGAATGTGCCTCAAAGATAGCTACAAACTTAGGTTTGACAAATCTTACCTTGCACTATGTTAGGACCATAAGATATCACCCAAAGAATAACAATGTTCAAGCAAACCAAACTAAGTAGCATGAGAATTGGACTAACTAAATCATGTATCCATTAAAGACTTCAACCACTAGTGAAACAGGCACAGCAGAAGAAGAAATATGTTGCATATATAAGAATGTTATGATTCAATAGCAGTTTTAGACCAAATATTAGAACAAATTGTTGAGAAAGTGAAGAATTATAAATCATGACCTATGAAGCCGTGATTGGAATTAACATTTTCTATTAAAAAAAATGAAAAATTATAATCTTGAAAGAAACACACAAGGAATTCCAAGCACTAAAAGTTTACAAATGCTAACTTTAGACCAATTTCCCAACCAGGGTGGAAAAAATTGCATAGACATTTTGAGGGCATCTGGTTGCATTTTCATTTTTGGCTAGGAGTGGAAGCTTTAAGAGGTACCAAATAATTATAGTCATCCTTTCGATGAAGCATTCTTCTAGTTGTTCTTCCTACTAGGTAGGTTTTGTGGAAAAGATCATTTACCATCCCCAACCCACCCAAAAAAAAAAAAGAAAAAGAAAAATGCCTTATAGAATTGCTTACCAACCTAACTTTGTTGCAATAAAGCTGAAGGTATGGAAAGCGGGAAAACACGGAGCACGCAGCAGAAGCGAACATAAAAAAAAACTCGAAAAACAAGAACAGGGATTCCAAGGCAGGGCTGGCGCCGGCGCCGGCAGCCTAGCCGGCGCCGGTTGTGCCCTGTCCCAATCCTGAGGTTTTAAAAGTTTTACCTCTTTTTCTCTTTCCTAAGTGTTGGCTGTACCGGAACGTGTGCAACCGGTGTAGGTGTACTGGTAAAAGCCTCTGGTGCGATTCCTGCAAGCCTCCTACTCCACCTTTGCATGTATGTCAACGCCGAACCCTCGGTCTTCCAGTATATGGCCTGCCTAACTACCGTTTGGTGAACAACTAACGAGTTAGAGAATTTTCTGAGAGAGAGAGAGAGAGAGAGACATCTGGCTCTATAGAGAAGAAGCCATCACACTTGTGTGGTAAAACAACGATGATTATTATTCACCATAATCCCCTTGTTTAACCTAAAAAACCCTAGGTTAAATTGGATTGGGTCATTGGCCTCTTAGTTTAACCTATTGGGCTTAATTAATTATTCTAGTTAGAACCAACTTAATGGCCCAACAAATGATTAATTTTTCAGCCCAAATAAACCAATCCAATTAAATAAGCCTAAATCAGTTTAGTCCCAGGTTAATCCCTAATTATTTAGACTGGGTCAAAACCCTGAATAATTAATTAACCCACTAAACCAATTTAATTAATTCTCTCTTTATGGAGCTTTATTTTATTCTAGCCCAATAATTAAATTAGGCTACTTAAATAAAATAATTTCATTTAATTTAAGATCAATTCTTTAGCCCATATTTAATTAGGACTCACGGTCTATATTAGGGACCAAAAGACACACCGCCTTAGCTACTAAAATGACCAAAATACCCTTGCCATATAAATAGCTGTATTTTACATTTTAAATATTTTCTAATATCACCATAAGGAAATATTGACCCCAATGACAATGTTGCATTAGCAAAGTCTCCGACCTACAAGTGCAATGACTAAAATGCTCCTCTATACATCGTCGTACATTCAGAGAGGAAGAAGTGTACTAACACCTCTCTAAATGACATATACCATCCTTAGGCCTCTATTCCAATTATTCACGACCTCCTGGATTGTTTTCGCTTTCCAAGGGAGCTACCCTAAAGCAAACATCCAAGTCATGTTTCCCCGGGCCCTGGATATTCAGATAATTCAGACAACCACAAGGGGCGATATAGTATAGAAATTATCTTGTACAATTCTGTATTAACTAACTAATCACACATACCCAACATGCAAGTATATTAGCCTTACGATAGAACCTCAACTATAGCATATCAAAGTATATACTTCCAGCTTCGTCAGACCACCAACTCATACTAAAGTCGTAGAGTACTAGTCCACGCTGTAGCGGTAGTAGTCTAGGTTTCTACCATAAAGTACTTTTAAGAAACCACTACTACAGGTCCTGTTCTACGTATTCGAAATACTCTTATGTCATGAAGTGAGTGGACTACTCACTGGCTAAAGGTAAGCCATTCCCTATTTAGAATTCACAACATAATAACCTAAACATGATAAGATTCCTATTCTCATCAATCGGTTAAGAACAAAAGTTTATGTGCTAAGTAACCCGTGATCCATACCTTACTGTGAAAGACCTCCATTCACATAGACCACTTACTTAAACACAATGGGTCTTTTTCAAACGTAATTGTGCACAAATAAAATTGTAAATTCACAAACAATTTCTGAAAATAAATTCTTTTATTAAAACATTCGATTTTTATATCAGAAACCTAGTCTAAGAGGGCATACATCCCAACAAAAGCAATTAAAAATCTATAACGTGTTTGTCTTCCACTTCATTTAAATGTTACATGAGTTGATAGTTATAAATACTTGTTGTTTTAAGGATCCTTCTGTCTGCAATTTTTCTTACTATACCTGAATATTTGTAAGAAGTTCTTATCTAATAGTTTCATAGTTATGCATTTGGAAAATAAGTAATTAACTAGTAAAAAATCATTTTGATTGTCAAGGAAATAAAAGTTCTAGAGCTTGAAGACTATAAACAAGAAGCTTCCAATTCTCAGGGAATATGAAGCCACTGAAATTGCTAATGCACCCATGAGTCTCCTAACTAGAATTCAAAGATTTCTATTTTTATATTTTCTGTTCAAGTTTCAAAGCAAATGGAAAAAGAATATTGAATCCTAAATCCGATGCCATAATTATAATTGAAGTCTTTTCCTTCTAACCATAACTAGATTCACATATATGGTATTGTAGATATTAGACTATATGGAAGACTTTTGTTAACTTGCGATGGCAATTATTTCTTTTTGGGGACAAAGCTAGAATATGGTTGAATAATATCAAAAGAGATTACATGAATCCTCAAGCAGATTAACCATTCAGTTATTACTCTGGTTCCTAAGTCTGATCATGCGGAGAGGGTGGGGGACTATAGACCTATTTCCTACTGCAATGTGGTGTACAAGATCATTTCGAAAATTCTTGTAGACAGGCTTAATAGTGTTCTACCTTTTCTTGTGGACATCTCCTAGTCAGCATTCATTCATAACAGGCTCATGGCGGACAACATCCTAATGGTTCAGGAGCTTATGCAGGCATATAGTAGGGCAAGAGTTTCTCCTCGGTGTACGGTTAAGGTGGACCTAAGGAAGCCATATGACTCCGTTAGCTGGATTTTCTTACTAGATTTACTAAATGAACTGGGGTTTCCGCATCTTTTCGTGGACTAGATTGAGCAATGTGTTACTACTACATCATTCTCAGTTGCTATCAATGGGACGGTGCAGGGTTTCTTTAGAGGTGCAAAGGGTCTTCGACAAGGGGATCCGATTTCTCCTATGCTGTTTGTCATTTGCTTAGAATATTTCTCTCATGTTGTCAAAGTGCACATACTTGGGACTACATTCCACTACCATCCCCAGTGCGAGGCTTTAAGGATCACACACCTTGCATTTGCTTATGACATTATATCTGTTTGCCAAGGGTGACCGTTCTTCAGTTCGGATTCTCCTTGACTGTCTAGAGGAATTTAATTGTTGCTCTAGTCTCACTGTTAATAGAGATAAATCTAATATTTATCTAGCGGGTTTTAGTAGCACTGATCAGGAGGGTATTCTGGCTGATACGGGCATTCCCATTGGCCACTTCCCATTTCGCTACCTTGGCTTAACAATCACGATTGGTAGAATCCGCCTTTCTTGCTACAGACCCTTGCTGGATAGAATTGGTTCTTACATTGACCGTTGATCTGCACGCTCTCTTTCTTTTGCTGGGCGCCTCCAACTTATCCAGTCTGTACTTCAAGGGGCTAAGTGTTTCTGGTTGTCCATCCTTCCTACTCCATCTGCTATGATTAGTCAATTGGAGAGGATGGCTCGAGATTTCTTGTGGGACTCCAAAAAGTCAACGGTTGCCTGGAAGGATATTTGCCTTCCCAAAAACGAGGGAGGGCTTGGATTGTGACATTTACAAACTTGGAATGCCGCGTTCTTGACTAGAATCATTTGGGACATACATGCAGAAAAACAATCCTTGTGGGTTAAATGGGTGGACCACTACTACATGAAGGGTAGATCTATTTGGGAGATTGAACATCACAGGGACCATTCCCCACTGTTTTGTAGGCTGCTAGAAATTAGAGATATGATCCTCGAACGGGAACGGGATTCTCACAGCGCTACTGTTCTTCTTCACACTTGGGCAATAGGTACCTCTTTGTTCACCTCTCAAGCTTATGACTACCTTAGGTTTACTTCATCAAAAGTTTATTGGGCCAACACTATTTGGAAACAGGGCCTAACCCCCAAGCATTCATTCATGGCATGGTTATGTGCTAGGGGACGACTGAAGACCAAGGATGCACTTGTTTTCCGGTTGGATGACTTGTCTTGTCCACTGTGTAAGGCACTACTGGAAACGACTAACCACATATTTTTCAATTGTTTGGTTTCAGCGACTATTTAGAAGGAAGTTAAAGTTTGGCTGGGCTTACCACACGCAATGAATTCGACCAACTCTTGCCTTCGGTGGTACAAGCGTACCAACCATGGTACGTCGTGGATTGCTAAGGCTAAGGCTACTGCTTTGCTTGCCATTCTATATTACATCTGGAATGCCCGTAACAGAGCGCTGTTTGAGGGTGTAGCTTGCCAAGCGTTGGAAATTGCTAAAAGGATCAAAACACATATGTACACTGTTATTTTTACTTTGTACCCTAATGTTCAGACAAATTTTGGGACTTGTATTGACCACTGCTGGTTCATAGCCCTCTTGATTGTTAACTAGTAAGCCATCCTGTAAATATCTTTTGATCAATATTAATCATTTACATTTTGATAAAAAAAAAAAATAGTGGCTATAGAGATGGACAAGATTCATTTTTTCATTGTATCATAGATGAATAGGAAGAAGATATCAAGATAATTGGTACACTAATATTTATGTATATATATGAAAAGGAAAATATAAATAAGTAATTTCATATTTCATTTTAAATATCACTACTGAATGCGTGTGATGGGCACTGAAGTGCTGAGTTAAGAAAATTTCCTATAAAACACATAACAGTATTGCTCATATTCAAGACAAACGATACCATTGAACCATGCTCACGTGTAGTGCTTATAGGTTGAAGAATTTGGTCGTGCAAAGCAAAAAAAAAAAAAAAAAAAAAATCATTTTATCAATGGTAAGCAAAGTTTTGCATCACAACATTTAATGCTACACATCAACATCAAAATATTTAAAACAAGTATATATGAAAAGAAAAATTTTTGTTTTAAAGAACCAAAGGAGAATAAAATTTACCAATGTTCAAACGTTAGTGGATCCCACTTCAAGAGATTGATCTTTCACATTCTAGAAAATCCTCACCCTCCAACCATCCCCTCCCTAAACCCACATCACCCCATCAGATAATATATGGACATGTCTATTTAAAAATTATTTATTGAAGAGAAGAAGAAGAAATTGGATGGTTCCAAGAAGCAGGCAGGGAGGACAAGTAATGGAGAAACCGAAGCAACAACACTAATTTCTGAGTTCAGAGGAACCACAGTTTGGCAAAAAAGCGTAGAAGAATTTAAGACAAATATCATTTTCGAAGCCAATTTTTACATGATTGATGTAACAGAAATGAGAAGGATTTTCTTAACAAAAGAAACCTCAAATGAACTAAGAATGAAAGATGAACGTTCTAAATTTAAGCATATTTGGTAAAATTTATCAAAGTATTTACCCTAAATTTCAAACAGTGTATCATTGTACTAAGTCAGGAGCAGGAGAACAAGTAAAATTCCTGAAATTAACATGCGAAAATAAAAGCCCATAGCAGCATTATAAATAAGAACTACTTCTGCAACATGATATACTCAAAGAATAGAACTTCCGCAGCATTGGATTCAGAAATAAATTGTAAGAAGGCAAAGTGTAGAACCAAAAATATTAAATGCCAAAAGAAACTGGAGCCAAATGAACAACAAATCACAAAAAATGGAAATCTTCAAAAGGATCAAACCGACAAATCTCACCACAGCTAAGAAAGGGAAAAATCTCACCTTTGTTGTGCTCCATCACTCCAAGATTGGCACTTTCCACATCTTCTAGATCGACGCCGACAAGAAGTAATTCAAAGGGTTCGAGAGAGATAGAGAGTAAGGATGCGGTTTTGACAGAAAAATGGGAAAATGAAAAGGAAATTGGGTCTAAGTCATTTTAGTCTTACCGAGGCACGGGATGGGTTCACTTAGCAGGATTTTTTTCAGCTCCGGGCGTCTTAATTTTTTCAACTCAATTTTATATAATGACAGTTTAATCATGTCAAAATAGAAAAAACAATATCAAAGAACAAAAAGTATCCCAACGTATTTTAGAAAATGTCATAATATAATTTTAAAAGAATATTAAATTTCACATTGTTAGTAAATTAAACAAAACGACATTGTTTTGCTAGAGTCTATTACAACATTTTCAGCTAAATGTCACAAAATTATACTTCTAATGATATCTTTAAAAAAATATTGTAAAAAATATGTCACAATAAACATAATTTCTAGTAGGTAAGTGGTTAAATCATATGAAAATATAAATTAAAAATAATATTATAATTTTTAAAAAATTTAAAAATGAAAGATAAAGTTTAAAGAAATTTTTAGAAAAATAAATTTTTTTAAAACAAATATAGAATTTTGAAAAATTTTGAGGGCAATTGCTAACCCCCCTTAGCTACGTCTTGGGTTATATGAGAGGTCATGTACCGAAATAGTAAAATCGTTTTCATGGTGGGATGAGAATCACGTGTCCTAATTCTAGTCCGTGGTATGAGAATCTCTTTATCATGATGTTCGAGCTAGATATGTGTAGACAAAAATGGGACAATTGAGTATTCGTTTCATTTTAAAAGAGGCTCATATGAGGTTTTTTTTTTTTTTTTGTGGGGATTGTCAAGACTAAGTCAACAGAGTAAAAAATTTTATTTGAAATCAATCTCTTAGCTATAACAAATCAGATTTACAACTCATATTCTAATCTTAAGTTGTTGTAACTTTATGCTATTTTATCTCATATACTTCTGTAATCTCCTCTATATATTGTAATCACTTCAGTAATTAAAGATATACAAGTTCAATATCTCTATATGGTATTAGAGCTTCAAACACTCCAACGAGTTTTCTTTCGATCCCATTGTTTTTTTTTATTGCAAACCATGACTGCTGCTAACTCAGCAACAATAGTGCACTTAAACGTACCAACAAGCTTTCCTATCAAACTCACTTCTACCAATTTTCCTATTTGGAGAAGACAAATTCAATTAACTCTTATTTTCATTGTTCTGTCCCCGTATTAGAGGTGCTCCCGTGCGAAGATCCTTCACAAGAAAATGAGATGAGAAAAATTCAACAGAAACTTGGTTAGATTTACACAATTTTGCTATGGAAATCAGATTTGTTTGCAGACTTGGAACACACAAAAACATTGGATAATTTAATTGGCATAAAGGCCAATTTTTAGACAAGGCAAGACATCGAACAATTCTGATTGCCACCGGTTTTGTAACAGGACTAAAGGTCTCAAAATAATCTCGCCCTGGTTATTGTAGAAATCCCTTCGCAACAAGTCGAGCCTTGTACTTGCTATAGATCCATCAGAGTTGCGTTTGACACGGAAAACCCACTTGCAACTGATCGGGTCATGAGAGGATTTGGGAATTAATTCCCAGGTACCATTCCGTAGTAAGGCGGGAAATTCGCTCAACTACAGCATATGTCTTTCGCTCTTCAAACCCTCTCAGATTCAGATTGGGGTGGTACACATGACAATGGTCGCTCCATTACAGCATATGTCTTATACTTGGGTTCTAATATCATCTCATGGCGATCGGCACGTCAAAAATATGTTTCTCAATCATCCACGGAGGCTGAGTATAAAGCACTTGCAAATGCAGCAGCGGAGGTCATTTGGGTCCAAAACCTTTTGCATGAATTGGGTGTTTCCCTTCCAAAACCACCAGACTTATTCTGTGATAATACGGGTGCAACGTATTTGTGTGTTAATCTAGTTTATCACTCACGCATGAAGCACTTGGCACTTGACTATCATTTTGTTTGTGAACGGGTCTCAAATGGCTCCTTGCGTGTATTGCATATCAGCTCCAAAGACCAATTAGCAGACATGCTCACAAAAGCTCTGAGTCGAGATTGGAGTCTCCAATGGATCCTCCATCTTGCGGGGGTGTGTCAAGACTAAGTCAACAGAGTAAAGAACTCTATTTGAAATCAATCTCTTAGCTGTAACAGATCAAATTTATAGCTCATATTCTATTCTTAAGTTGTTGTAATTGTATGCTATTTTATCTCCTATACTTCTGTAGTCTCCTCTATATATTGTAATCACTTTAGTAATTAAAGATATACAAGTTCAATATCTCTATAGGGATGATGTTAGGGAGGGGAAATGGTATTATATGGGTATCCCACTGGCCCAAATATGTTCAATTGCAATAATTTTCAAGTGTTGTAACACCTTTCCCCAAGAATCATCATACCACCAAAATTTAGGAAATTTTCAAATTAGCTCAAAAATTATTTGTAAACAATATTCACGCCAAGAGAGCAATTCTAAAAATTGATTGAAGGAAATTAATGAATTGAAGCTTATGATTGTAGGATAATGGTGTTTAATTTCACAAAGTAGTAGCTTTCATTATGTATAATAAATCTTTAGAACGTTAACTAATCCTTTTCCTGGAATATATTAGTGATGACTAAGCTCTTACATGTTGGGGGAGGGCTGGTCTGCTATTAAGTCTAGGCAACCCGGTGCATGAACAACTGAAAAGTAGGAGAATGAAGAAATTGTGGGAGAAAAATTAGGGAATACAGAGATGGAATAATTAGGTTGTCATATCTTTTATGCATAATTAAAAAGTGTGACTAAATTTATTGAAAGGGGAAAAAAATAAGAAATCTAAGGAATAATTGGTTAAAAAAGAAAATATTATTCAGCCAAATAGAAATTGATATTGTTTGCCATATGGACTGATATATTATAAGGCAAATAATAACAAAGGGAAAATTCAGTCATCAATCATAATCTATTGTGTACAAATTGATATATATATAGACTCCTTAAGGGCGGCAGGAGTTGGATCCTACACCATCTTTGTTGAACACATTCTCAAAGGCAATAAAATCAGGCTTCTCCTCTTTGAGCCTCGCTTCTTTATTAAGGTCGAAGTCAAGATTTTGATTCTCATTCTCTAGCATCTCTTGACTAACCATCACCTTCTTATTGTTGCCTTGATCAATTGATACAGGCAATTGAAAGTTTTTTGAGACAAACTCAATTCTTGCATCTACCTTTTTAATGGTTTGATCGATGACGTAACTTATTTCAGCAAGATCTTTTGCAGTGAAATTTGTTACCTTTTTTTTTACCAGCCAAGCATTCGTGCATGAAAGCAGTGACCTCCTTCTCGCGGTTGCTAATTTCAATTTTTGGAGTTGATCTTGCAGTTTGCTAGCCTTTTGTTTGGCAAGTTTTTCTGAATTGAGCATTTTCTATTTCTTTCTGTATCTGGCTTGATATGACAAGGGCTATGAGCGATCACACACATCTACACCGGAGAGCAAATTATATTTATAGGGATGAAAGCCACCCTACGAAAGGCAAAGATACACCTTATATAGAAGTTGCAATTATAGGTATATTTTCTTGAGCAAATATGGTGATTATAGATAAACTTCCCTATATAGATGTAAAACCTTCATATACAATCATGATGGTTACATATAAACTTCCTTATATATTGTGGTCGTATTTTATAGTTTCCTTATAGAAAAGTGTAAGAGCCTATGTTGAAAGTTAAAAGAGAGAAAAAAAAATAAAGAATAGTTGTACTCTCTTACAAATCGTAATATATTTATAAGGAAAATTTTCAATATATATTTAAAAAATTTGTACTCTCTTACAAAGTATAATATATATATATATATATATATATATATATATATATATAACACTTTTCAATACTATGATTTATATAGACTAGACAATGTAAGTATTCTCCATAATAAGGACATCTAAAAATGTGTATATGTATAGACAAGTTTTTTTTTTTTTTTATCACAATGTAAAGGGATTTATATTGATAAAAAATATTTACAAGGATGTTTACTAGTTCATAGTCAGGATGACTATTAGCTAGCAGTGGTGCATACCATTCTCTAAAGTAGACAGAACATTAGGGTACAAAGTAAAAATAGCAGTGCACACATGTGTTTTGATCTTTTTAGAAATATCCATCGGTTGGCAAACCATCCCCTCAAATAGTGCTTTGTTACGTGCATACCATATGTAATAGAATGTAGTAGCATGTGGTAGCCATAGCAATAGCTTTAGCCTTTGCCAACCAGGAAGAGCCATGGTTTGCATGCTTGTACCACCTAAGACAAGATCCAGCTGAATTCAACGATTGTGGTAATCCTAACCACACTTTAATTTCCCTCCAAATAGATGCAGAAACATAGCATCTAAAGAAAAGATGGCTAGTCGTCTCCATATGTGCTTTACATAAAGGACAAGATAAATCATCCAAGCGGAACACAATTGCATCTTTGGTCTTCAAACGCCCCCTAGCACACAGCTAGACCATAAATGAGTGCTTGGGGGTAAGCCCCTGTTTCCAAATAGTATTTGCCCAAAAAACCTTTGAGCAAGGCAATCTAAGATAGGCATAAGCCAATGAGGTGAAGGAGGTGGTAGATGTAACCCAGGTATGGAGAAGAATAGAAGCACAAAGAGGACCATTTTCCTGCTCCAAAATCAGGTCCCGAATTGCTAACACTTTACGAAACAATGGAGAATGGTCCCTGTGGTGTTCAATCTCCCAAACAAATCTACCCTTAATATAGTAATGATCTAACCATTTGACCCACAAGGATTGTTTCTCAGATTGTATGTCCCAGATAATTTTGGTTAATAACACCGCATTCCAAGTCTGTAGATGGCGCAAACCAAGACCCCCCGCATTCTTAGGTAGGCAGATATCCTTCCAGGCAACCAACGCCTGTTTTGAAACCCATAGGAAATCACGAGCCATCCTATCCAACTGACAAATAACAATAGACGGAGTTGGGAAAATGGACAACTAGAAACATTCAACCCCTGAAGGATAGTCTGGATTAGCAGTAGGCGTCCAACATAAGACAGTGAACGCACATGCCATCGCCCAATGTAGGAGCCAATTCTATCAAGCAGAGGTCGATCAAGAGATAGGTGGACTTTACCATGCACGATAGGTAGGCCAAGGTAACAAAAAGGAAATTCCCCAATGGGAATACCAGTATCTGCCAGAAGACTCTCCTTATCATTGCTACGAATACCAGCCATATAGATATTAGACTTGTCCTTATTGATTTGAAGACCAGAGCACCTGTTGAATTCATCTAAGCAGTCAAGGAGGATGCAAACAGAGGGATGGTCACCCCTGGCAAATAGCATAAGATCATCCACAAAAGAAATGTGAGTAATCCTTAAGGTCTCACACTTTGGGATGATAGTGGAACAAAGTCCCAAGTGTGCGCACTTTGATGACTCGAGAGAAATATTCCAAGCAAATAACAAATAGGAGTGGAGAGATAGGATCCCCCTGTCGGAGACCTTTTTGCCCTCTAAAAAAACCGTGCACCGTCCCATTAATAGCAACAGAAAAGAAGGTAGTGGTCACACATTGCTGAATCCAGTCCATGAAAAGATGTGGAAAACCCAATTCCGTTAGTAATTCCAGTAAGAAAGCCCAATTTACTGAGTCATATACCTTCCTAAGGTCCACCTTGACCGTACAATGGGGAGAAACTCTTTTTATACCATACGTACGCAGAAGCTCCTGAATAAGTAGAATGTTGTCAGCCATGAGTCTATCCTGAATGAATGCCGATTGCGAGATGTCCACAAGATGAGGTAAAACCATTTTGAGCCTGTCTGTCAAAATTTTTGAAATAATCTTGTACACAACGTTACAACAAGAAATTGGTCTATAATCCCCCACTCTTTTTGCATGTGCTGACTTAGGAACTAGAGTAATAATCAAATGGTTAATCTGCTTGATGATTTTGGCAAACAAAAAGAATTCCTTAATAGCATCACATAGACTCCAAGCAACCGTACCCCAAGCCTTCTTAAAAAATAACGCAGAGTACCCATCCGGACCCGGTGCCTTACAGTCACCTATGTCCCACAGAGCCACTTTAATATCATGATCAGATACCGGCCTAACTAAGTCGTCCTTCTGGTCATGGGGAACCATTTGGCCAACACGAACATAGTCCACATTGATTCTCTGGCAGTCAACCCTCGTCCCCAGTAGATTACGGTAGTATTCAACAAATTCATTAGGAAGAGCCTTTGGACTATCAGTCATAGAACCATTCTCCTTGAGAATTGAAGCAATGAAACTCCTTTTTTTGTTCCGGTTGACGATATTAAAGAAGTATCTTGCATTCTTATCTGCTTGAGCCACATACTTCCCTTTTGCAAGTTGTCGGTAGAACTTCAATTCCGCATCTGCAAGACACCAAGCAGACAGTTTGCACACTTTGAATTTAGAGATGAGGTCCTGGTCTTGAGGGTTTTCAAGTAATTGCTGTTGAACACTAAGTACTTCTTTGTTCGCCTATTGAACACGTTCGGATAATTGTGAGAATTCACGTTTGTTTAGTCTTCGCAAGTCCCTCTTAAGCTCTTTCAACCCATGACAAAGAGTAAACTGGTGGTATCCCATATAGGGACGATCCCACACACCTTTAACCAAATCTTGAAATGAGTCATGGTCAACCCAGAAGTTAAGGAACCTGAATGGATGAAGAGAATCACCATGTTTGTCAACCAGTGACCACTGACATGGGCAATGATCAGACAGGTAACCAATGGGGAAAAATTCTACCAATGCGTGGACGTTGCACTGGAACCATGCATCATTACCCATCACCCTATCAATTTAGACCAATCCCTAGAATTTGTCCAAGTAAACCACTGCCCAACATAAGGTAGGTCTTCCAGACCTGTATTAGTACAAGTAGCTGCAAAGTCCTTAATTTCATATGTAGAAGGTGGGGTGCCACTTATCTTGTCATCAATGTGTAAATAAGCATTGAAATCTCCCATAAGGATCCATGGTTCAGACAGAGCAGTAGATAAGTACTCAAGAACTTCCCACAACACCCTGCGTGCTACTACAGAGTTGTAAGCATAGATAATAGTAAAGTAACATGAGACATGAGTAACCTTACAGGTGATACGGACAGTAATTGCCTTAGGCGAACAGTGGAATAACTGAACATCCACCCTAGAACCATCCCACAAGATGAGCACCCTGCCCCTCTCTATCTCAACAAAGTTATGTATTACCGATCAATTAATGAACTTGTAACGCAGGATATTATCAAGACCATCCATAATCAATTTAGTTTCCAGTAATCCAATAACGTCAACACGATGTTTAGAGATAAACTCCAGAACCCTGTGGTGTTTGAGGGTTATGTTGAACCCTCGAATATTCCAACAAGTTTGTTTGTTGTAATGTTGGCCTGATGAGAAATTTTAAAAATTTCTCAAATTCATATTAATATGTATAAAGCCAATGAAAAGCAAACGTACAATTCACCAGCGAGTGTCAATAGGTTTCAAGCCCACTCGGGTTATTTTTAAACTATTTGGGTATGTCAATATGTGGAGATATTTACTTATTTGTTACGTCATACTTGTATTTAATATATGTATATATTATTTAAATTACAAATATTGGTTGAATAAACATAAAAATTTCAGACGATAATATGAAAAAAATCTTATAATTTGGAGTGACAGATTGAATTTATCGCATAATATTTTCCAGCACTAGGTTCATCACAGACTATACTTCACTGGTCATTCTTCTTCCCCGGAGACAAAAAAAACCTATTGTTCTACCCGCTGTCTTGGTTTTACTGCTTAAATATGTGAAGATATCAATCCCTCAAAAATAGACTTGGAAAAAAAAAAGGGATATTAGCCAATTCAGTCCCTTACCTTTTATGTTTTGAAAGTTTAGGTTCTTTTTCTTTTTTTCATCATTTTAGGTTCTCTAACTATTATTTTTGTACAATTTTCCATGTTTTAGGATTTTGTTAGTCAAACCATCATTTGACTAACGGAACCCTAATAAAAGGACCAAAACAATACAAAAATAATCGTTAGGGGACTTGACAAGTTAAAAAAGAAAAAGAAATGGATCAAAATCGTCAAAAATAAAAGTTAAAGGATTGAATCGGCTAATTTTGCAAGTATATTTGTAAAGTATATATAAATTTTACAAATTAATAATCTAATTGTTAGATTTTCTACAAAAGTTAAAAAAAATAAATATATTAAATTCACCGGATATAATTTGTCATTTTATCAAAGTATTTAAATAATATTATATTGTGACGTTTGCTTAATTTCAAATATGTGACTATCATATTAATGATATATCTATTCATTTAGCATATATCGTATCTAAGACTTTTAAAAAAAGACAAATTGTTAATTAAATGATTATACTAACCAATTTATTGGAACAATTAAAAGCAAAATTAGAACATCAATGATGTAAATTAATTAAATTTTAGAAGTATTCCTTGATTAAATTATTAATTTTTATTTTTTCTTAAGATTCTATTCCAAAATTTCTCCTAAATTTGAGCTAGATTTGTATTGGATTCTTTTTTTAGTTTTTTTCTTTTAATTTTTCATTAAATAATAACTTTTCTTAAAGAATCTATCCCCAATTCCACTCTAAGTTTAAAAAAAAAAAAATCCTTCATTAATTTCTTTTTGATTTTTTTATTAACTAACCATATTTAGGTTGGAATTGATTCCTCTATAAGAATTGTTTCATGCCAAGTCCACGCCAAATTTGAGATGGAGTTTGAACGGACTTTTTATTAAATAATATTTTAAGAATTTATTCCAATTTTTTTTTCAAATTTTAATTAAATTTGGGATATATTTGCAATGAATACTTTTATTACTTTATTCTTTTTAAAAATAAAATTTCAAAAATTCATTTTAAATCTATCCGAAGTCCTTCTACATTTGGAGGTAGATTTTTAATTGCTTTATCATTTAAAGAAAAATTAATCGATTTAATCCCTTAACTTTTATATTATTTATATTTAGATCCCTTTTCTTTTTCTTTTTTTTTTAACTTGTTAGGTCCCTTAACTATTAGTTTTATACTGTTTTGGTCCCTTTATTGGTGTTTTGTTAGTCAGATGACGGTTTGACTAACGAAACTCTAAAAAAATAACAAAATCATACAAAAATTATAATTAGGGGATCTAAAATGTTGAAACAAAAAAGAAAAAGGACATAAATCTCCAAAACATAAAAGTTAAGGGATTGAATAGACTAATTTTTTGAAAAAGAAAATTTTTTAAATTGTTATATTATCTTTTAAAAGTCATCTTATTCCAAAACCTAATTACGTTTTTTTAAAGAACTCAACTAATCAAATCTTAGCGTGGCAAAAATTTATTTGGCCCAATAACCAATACTTATGGACCTCCTGTTTTTAGATCGAATATTCCTTAGCCTAGTTGGTTGAGTTTTTGCTTAATGGCTTAATTTTAAACAACAACAACAATAATAATATGGTCATAATTTTATTATAATAATAATATATTTGAATTTGAATAATTTTTAATTAGAAATTTTTTGTTTGTGATTAATCCTAACAAATAATGTATATTTGAATACATATTTAAATAAGTAATTTATATTTAACATAAATTTGAATAATAGTTAACAATCAAAGAAAATCTGCAAATTTATTTAAATGTATATAAAGAAAGACTTTTTAACTTTTAATTTAAATAAATAAATAAAATTTGAATACATATACGTTAATGTGTATAGGTAAGTTCGAAGATGTACCAAAGACCACTATCCAACTGATTCAGATTCCTAAAGTATTTATAGGGAACCAACATTATGGTAGCAGTATGAAGGACAATATTCCTTCCATATCCCTTTTTTTCTGTCCATTTTGAACAAAATTTTTATCCTAATTTATCTGTCTTATCAGCAAAATAAGATTATATTAATTGTTACTTTTTCACAAATATCCCTTTTTAATATAGCTAGTACTTCTGCACTTGTATTAGAAAATGAAAGTAAATTAAATATGCTTACAACACATAAAGTTTTGAAATTTGATTACACTTTAATAAAGAGAGATTTTTTTAGGGTAAAATACAAAATGTTGATTAATTAATTGAAAAATCTTATTTTTCTTAGAACTTGTAAATCTGTTAAAATAGACAAATAAAATGAGAAGGTGGGAGTAGTAATTTAAGCATATGAAATTATTAACCTGAAGGTAAACATAACAAAGCCATCGATTCCATTACATTCCATGCATTACACAAGCCTTAAGTGAAAAAGAAAGTTGCAATTTCCATCTCAATCTCATCTACTTGGCCCAAATTTTTTTCCTCCAGCTGAATTTGGATTGGTTTTAGGGTATATATATATATTCATTTTAAATGAAGGAAATCAATTAAAGAATTAATATTTAATCATAAAAACTTTGAATCTATCCCTTCTTCTAGACCTCATTTTTAACATTTTAAGATCTACTGACTTCAAAAAAATTCAAGAGAGCACCAATACAATTTCATATGCTTGAGCGTTTTAACTAGGGATGCTACAATTGTAAACTTTCGTATAAGTGCTGGAAAAATTGTTTGTTTCGGGGCATTTGGGCTTATTTATTTCCAAAAAACAAAAAATGTATTCCATTTGAGAATTATCATTTATTAGATAAAAAAAAATACATTCCCCACTTCTAAACCAATTTAAAATCGTATTCTTATACCCAAAAAAAAAAACATACTGTCTTTTTACGAGTTTCCAGGCAGGCTGTGCAATGAAACGTATTCTTATACTGTTAATCTCTACTGTTAAGTTGCGGCATTCAATTTTATGATTACAAGTAGTGAGTTCAATTTTGATTGACAGTTTATCCATGCAATTAGTATTTAGTCATTGCATTAAATTAATATTAGCAAGAAGCTTACTAGGACAACTTACTCAATTCTAAACATGATGAGAAGCTCTAAGTAACATAAATAGCTCATCTATTTGCAATCAAAATCAAACAAAATACAACAAAATAAATTTGGAGTTAAAAAATTGAAAAAATTACATGACTAAATTATTACAAATAAATAGATTTAAGACAATTTTTCCTTAAGATATATAATTTTTTTATTTGACCTGCCTTTCAAAGTTTAAACATATAAATAGAGTCAAAAATGCACCTTCTTTTTTCCCTTTTTGTTTAATTCCTTTTCTGGGATTTTTTTTTTAATTCCTATACAGCCAAAACCACCACCAAAAAAAAAACCCAAACACAATATAAAGCTAGAAAATCCCAATTAGTGTTCACAAATGAACAAACAACATCTGTCCATCTCAACACACAAACTTCACCAATCCAATTCTACACCCACTACAACAACAATCCATATCAGAAATGCAGAACACAATCATATTTGAAGCACAACAAAAATTCATCAACACGTAATTGTCATCAATTCTCACAAAAAAAGGACAATTCATATCTCAACCAAACAAAATTCATATCTGAAACCAAGCAATCATCATCAACCTCTACCAATATATTTTAAAAAATTTAAAAAAAATATCCAGAAGTTTGGCAAAAACCCTGAACGCGCGCTGCTTTGGGTTTTTTTTTTTTTTTTGCATGAATTCAAGATAGTGGGATTTTGTGTTGCCGCCTGTTTTTGCCGTTTGATCCTTCTGAACTCAGTCTGAAACTCCCACGAAAACTCTCAAAAACACTCAATTTAAGAACAGAAAACGGAAAGCATTTCCTGTACAGAACAAGACAAGAAAACAACCCACAAATCTCCAACTCTCACTGACCAATAACGCAGATTTTGAAGCAAAATCGGCGAGACGGTTGAAGAAAAACAGAAACGGGACATCGCAGCGGCGACGATAGAAGGTAAAATGTTGCAGCAACAAATGAAAAGCAGGTGAAAGGGGAAAAAGATGCGGTTCGGGTTGAACGTATCGCTGAAAGCGTCCTCTTTTAATTAGGATGCTATTGCTGTGATAGTGTCTAGACCATGTTAAGAAACCTTTTAGTGGCTGGGCCGATTGAAGAGAAATAAGGCCCACTACAGGAAAAATCGCGATTTGCAACGAATTTTTTGCGACGGCTTCAATACCGTCGCTAATAGCGACCAATTTGCGACGATTTTCAAACAAGTCGCGAGTTGACCAAAACCGTCGCAATTTGCGACGATTTTGCGACGGCCAAAATAGCCGTCGCAATTCGTAGCAAAATCGTCGCTATTTGCGAGGGTTTTGCGACGGTATTTATGCCCCCGCAAATTGCGAGGGTTTTGCGACGGCGATTTATTTTTAAAAAAATTTACGAACGTCCATCGCAAAACCCTCGCAATTTGCGAGGGTTTTGCAACGGTTGATTATTTTTAATTAAAAAATATATAAATAAAAAAATTTGAAAAACTCAAAACCCTAATTCGTCGCAAATTCATCGACGAATTTGCGAGGGTTTTGCGACAAAATAGGGTTTTAATCAATATTTTTTAAAATTTTAAAATTTTTCTTTATGTATTTGTGTGGTAGTGTATTTTGACAAATTTACTAAAATATTTTTAATAACATGTCTCAATTAGTGCATTTTATTATAATTTTGTATATGTAATTATGTTATGTTATACACCTAATGTATTACATAAGTAAATATATATAGTTAATTATGTTATGTTATATACTTACTCTAATATATAAGTATATGTATACAATGTATATAAGTATCTATTTAGTTTAATATCTATATTATAACGTGTAGTTATGTATATACATGTATCTAATTTTTTGATCTATCACTTTGATTAAGTAGTGTATAAAGTAAAATATATAAAGAAAAATAATTCAAATACTGTTATTATTGTTAATATCACTAAAAAAATGGTGAAATTTATAATGTAGAGATCAGTTTGTAGTGTTCTTCATCCCCTACATGTTAATATATATTATACTATATAGCTATGTATATACATATGTCTAATTTTTTTATCTATCCATTTGGTTAAGTGGTGTATAAAGTAAAATATATAAAGTAAAATAATTCAAATACTGTTATTATTGTTGAGATCACTAAAAAATTGATGAAAATTGTAATGTAGAGATCAGTTTGTAATGTTCTTCATCTTTTACATGTTAATATATATTATACTATATAGTTATGTATACACATATGTCTAATTTTTTTATCAATCCATTTGATTAAATGGTATATAAAGTAAAATATATAAAGAAAAATAATTTAAATACTGTTATTATTATTGAGATCACTAAAAAAATAGTAAAAATTATAATAGGGAGATCAATTTATAATGTTCCTCGTATCAATTTATGAAAAAATAGCAAGGATTTAATTTTTTTCTCAAAATCTTAAAAAAATTTCCTCAAAATTTCCACTCCTTCCTTTTTTTTTTTTTTTTCCTTTCCTTCTTCCTCACACTCTTCTTCTTCTTCTTCTTTTCTTCTGCTACCCACTACCCCCGCCCCACCACCCTCCCTTCCCACAGGCGCCCCTCCCTCCTTCCCGAGCCCAACCACCCCTCCGGCGCTCCCCCCTCGCCGCGGCTCTCCCCCCTCCCCCGGCGCTCCCCCCTGCGGCCCTCCTTCCCCCGCGGCTCTCCCCCTACGGCTCTCCCCCCTCGGCCCTCGCCCCCGCTCCCCCCTCGGCCCTCCCCCCCGCCGGCCCCCTACCCCGTATCTCCCCCTCTCCCCGCATCTTCCCCCACCCGCGGCCCCCTACCCCGCAGCCCCCGCGTCGGCCCCCCACCCGCCGGCCTCCTCATCTCCCCCTCTCCTCCTCTTCTCCTCTCCCGTCATCTCCTCCAACCCGCCGGCCCCCTCATCTCCCCTCTCCTCCTCTCCCCTCATCCCCCCAACCGCGGCCTCCTGCACCCGCGGCTCCCTACCCCACAGCCCCCCACCCGCCGGCCCCCGACTCGTCCCAAGCTCTCCCACCCACCGCCCCCTCGTCCCGAGCTCCCCACTGGCGGACAGCACGCCGGAGGCTCGACAGCAACACCTCTGATATAGCGTAAGCTTTATTTTTTTTTTTCTATCTCTTTCTATTTCAGATCCAATGCATAAATGAAACAGAATTTGTTTCTCAGCACTCTTGATGATTTGGTTTCTGGTTTTTTATTATTAGGATTTACTTACAGTTTGCTTGTTAAATCTATTGGAAATATCAGTTATTTGAATAAAGCAAATGTTGAGGCCTGGAGTACCACATAATAATATATTTCTTTAATATGGTCTATAGTGGCCTTATTCTTTTTCTTTTTCTTTTTCCAAAGTCGCGAGTTGACGAAGTTTTGTTGGAAGACTTTTGATTTTGTTCATCTATTGTTCTTGGTAAGTACAAATATTGAATTTGCAGTATTTTTTTAGGTTTATATTCTAAAAACATTAAAGAGTGATTTTTAATAGAATTTGTAAAGAGTGATTTTTTACTTGCATAATGTGGAGTGGGAAATAACAATTTTGACAGTAATGATGATTATCCATTTTTGGACTGTCATGATTAAAGATCATAACTGGAAGTTAGAAGGGAAAAGAGAAGTAAGGAAGAGGAAAAATTGCTACATAATGATGCTAGTGATAGCTTCACAGCTTGCGATTTGTTATTCCATGTCGCCTTCACGTGTTACCCTCAAGTTGGGATACTCCATTATTTTTCATTTTTTTCCTTGTGGGTTTGGTTTGGGAGGTGGTGGGGTGGGGGTGGGGTTTGGTGTTGGTAGGGTTGTGGTTGCATGGCTTCCTATTACCTAAAAGTGGATGAATATCTAAATTGAAGGTCTGTAATTCTTAAGTAGCTCGGCTTTAATGTGTACTTAGCATTTGGTGTGATTTGCAAGGCTAGTCTACTAATAGAGTTTTGGTTTTCATTGTCTATCCGATTGTCTTCAAAGCCATTAGATATTTCCTCATTTTGTGCAATATAAACACAACATTTTTGCTTGTCTCGTGGATACCGGCACCTTCTACGTGGTAGGATGTTTGCAAATTTGTAAGTATACTTAACTTTAAGCATTCTTCTATCTAAAATCTTCTGATGGTATGAACTAAAATCTTTATCATCATACTACAAATCGAACTCGTTGTCATTATTTTTTTCATTTTATCTAAATTTGTTTAATGGTTTTCCTTGAAGGAAGGCTTTGAACTGATGAGAAAAGGGAAAACGCTGGACGCAAAAGGATTCAAAAAGTTAATCCTTTGAGTTGCAATTTTGTTTGGATGCATTATGGAGCCGAGATAATATGATTAGAATATAAACCTAAAAGATGTACTTCTCAATGACCTTCTCAAAGACTTTTGTTTTGGCTAATCACCTATTCACTAATGATAGCTTTGTGGTACATTTCTCATTCTTTTCTTTTCTTTTACTCATTGTATAACATGAATACAAGTGAAACAAATTCTGCATGCTTGAACATGTGGTTGCTGCTTGTTGATGCTGAGCCCACTAAATTTGTTCTGTTTTGTTTTATTTTTTGCATTTCTGTTATCATCTTTTTTCTCTTTTTTTAACTTATAAGAATGGATCCCCGTGAGTGATGGGTTATCATTCCTCGTGAGTGATGGGTGATCATTCCCCATGGGTAATGGGTGATTACCCTTTTATTGTTGTGACAGTTAATGTTTTTTTTTTTTTCAAATGTTGTTGATTTTGTGGTGGCTTTGTGCCTAGAAACGTCCAGTATACAGGGGAAACTATGCCGATTTTTTTTTTTTTTTTGGCATCTTGATACTCCAAATAAGTTGATTACCCTCTGCCATCGCCGTGTCCATCCCTCCAAGTTAACTGTGTTTGTTGTTCTTCTTACCATGCTGAGTTTTGGTTCTAGACTGGCTCATTTGCAGTTTATGTTGAGTATAGGTTGGTAAGGGTTATTGAATATTGTTCTGCTCTCTTCTTTTCTTCTAAACTATTACTTGAGATTTTGTCGGAGGCTTGTTGGCATCCATATGAGTTTTGTTTCTCACAAGGTGATATTTTGTATAATTTCTCAAAGGATATTTTTCTCCCTTGTAATTGGATGGATAAAGGAAAAAAGAAGCTATTAGTTTTCTTCTTATTAGCTAACTTATTGTTCAATGCAGTGCAAGACAAAGATCATTTTTATATGTATTTATGGCTTTTTGTTGAGTTGAATTATTTGAAGATGCATAGTTTTGGCAGTTGTTGGTGTAATTGGAATTGTTTGATGCTTCATGGTTAGTTTGTTTTTCCTATAGGCTGGAAACAAGGATTTTAAAGTACAATATATCTTCTATCTAAGTATGCTTAAGGACAAAGATAATGAGCATTTTCTCTCTTTCTTTGCCTCCTCCTTCTTCATCTTTTGTGTTACTATTTTAGGCTAATTTTTGGTGGCTGAAATTTACACATGAGCATGCAAAAATACTGATAAGAATGACTATAACTACAAATATATCTTTTGGTGGAGTTTAAAGGAGAATGCACAAAGTACTAAGAGCAGTTCTACTATTAATTTCATCCAAAAGCATGCAAAAGCTTTATCAGTCTTATATTAGGCACTTGAAAGTTTGTTTTCATCTTTTCCGTGCTTACCTTCATTCATTTGCAAAATACTATATCAAAATCTGCAAAATAGAACACTTACCCTTGGGAAGAACCTTAGTTAGGGGTTCTGATACACCAAGGTTAATCAATAAAGACCTAAAAGCAAACTCCAAGTCAGCTTCTTCCACATTTGAACTATATGAATTGTTCAGATTAACCTTAAAGACAAATATCTCAAAGACTATTGAAAATTTATATTGTTCAGATTGACTGCTGCTACTACTCTTAGATTAATTAGACTGCGAAAAATTTATGTCAGTGTAATTTGCATGCATTAGATAACTTCACTTTGTCTATTTCAAAGAAAGACATGAGACCAGTTTAACTTGTATATAACTTGTCCATTCTCCTGTTCTCATATATTGGTTTGATGGTGATTGTATGCCGAGTTCATTCCTCACAATCCTAACAGAGGCTAGACTTTATCCTTTTTTCTTATGTGTACTTTTGACATGAGTGGCATCACCTAACATATGTAGGTTTTGAACTGGAGGTTTATGTTTTAAAATAAAATGGTTTCCTTAATTAATTAAGTAAATGATTTTAACCCCTGTTTTAGAGTAAAAGTAGAATTTTGTGTTGAATGTTGGAAAATGAATTTACTCATAGAAATGGCTGTAATTACTGCAATTTTTCTTATGTGACCCCCTCACAATTTATATAGTTAATGGTGAGAGATTCCTTAAATCTATTACATCATTATTATCTCATGTCAAATTTTAAATTTTTTTTATTACATAATTTCAATCATTATTATTATTTGTTTTACATTTCAAAATCTTTTAATATTTTTTATTTTAAATTTCATCACATACAAGATGTACGTGATTTCATGAGGCAACAACGAATCTACATTTGGTGGTTGGATGGCGACTATGTCTGACAAGATGGGTATTCCCGCACCATCTATGCCATCCATAGAGGAGATAGAAGCGCGCATTGCGGCCGCTAATGTCGAAGATGAAGATCCAACTGCCGACGATGGATTTGATCCAACTGATGAGCACCCGGCCCACGTAGGGGCTCTCGTTCCCCTCCTCCACCCCCTTCGCAGCCTGCTCCTTCATTACTTACATAGACTTGTTATATTTATTTTTATACTCTTTATACACTATTACTAATTTTTGTGAATTATTTTACTTTTTTAGATACTTATTATGTATTTTATGTTATATTATATTTTAGTATTTTAATTATATTTATTTGGGCTTATTTTTAATTTTTTATAGTATTTTTTTGGATTATGAACATAGTTTTGGCATTTATTTGTATAGTGTTTCAGGGTTGATTTACAGGGAATTAATAATTTAAAATAAATATAATAATAAAAAATAAAAAATTATTGCAAAATTCTCACTAAACCGTCGCAATTTGCGAAGGCTCAAGCTGTAGCCCTCGCAAAACTATCGCAATTTGCGAGGGTTTTGCGAGGGCACAAGGTTGGCCCTCGCAAAACCGTCGCAAATTTGCGAGGGCTCAAGCCGTGGCCCTCGCAAAACCGTCGCAATTTGCGAGGGTTTTGCGAGGGTCCAAACCGCGGGTTTGCTTGGGCCCTCGCAAAACCGTCACAATTTGCGAGTGTTTTGTGAGGGCCACTACTTGGGTTTGCTTGGCCCCTCGCAAAACCCTCGCAATTTGCGACGGTTTTGCGAGGGTCATGACTTGGGGGTTAATTCTCCCCTTGCAAAACCGTCGCAATTTGCAAGGGTTTTGCGAGGGTCATGACTTGGGGGTTAATTCTCCCCTCGCAAAACCGTCGCAATTTGCGAGGGTTTTGCGAGGGTCCAAACCGTAGCCCTCGCAAAACCCTCGCAAATTTGCGACGGTTTTGCGAGGGCACAAAGTCGACCCTCGCAAAACCGTCGCAATTTGCGAGGATTTTGCGAGGGCCATTACTTGGGTTTGCTTGTGCCCTCGCAAAACCGTCGCAAATTTGCGAGGGCCACGGCTTGGGCCCTCGCAAAACCGTCGCAATTTGCGACGGTTTTGCGAGGGTCATGACTTGGGAGTTAATTCTCCCCTTGCAAAACCGTCGCAATTTGCGAGGGTCCAAACCGTAGCCCTCGCAAAACCCTCACAAATTTGAGACAGTTTTGCGAGGGCACAAAGTCGACCCTCGCAAAACCGTCGCAGTTTGCAAGGATTTTGCGAGGGTCAATGTTTTTCGTCGCAAAACCGTCACAAATTTGCTCATTTGGTGAAGTTTGACCAAAAAATATTCGTCGCAAAACCGTCGTAAATAGCAACGAATTTTTTTTGCCCTCGCAAAACCGTCGCAATTTGCGACGGTTTCCCATGGCCGTCTCAAACTGCGACGTCATTTTTTTGCGACGGCTAAAACCGTCGCAAAAACGGTCAGCGACCGTTTTGCAAGGGTTTTTGGCCGTCGCAAATAGAGATTTTTCCTGTTGTCGCCATTCTGATTAATTGCCCTATAAGCGCCCCTTCCAAATGCGCTGAGATTTCTGGCACAACCCCATCACCCCATACATCTGCCTGCCCACAGGCCTGAAACATTTTGTGGTTAACGACTCCCATTAACCAAAATGCTATGGTTCTCCACTAAGCTATGAAGACAGAAATCTGACAAGTACTCTATTTGTGAACAGAAGAACAAAATATAGCTACTTTTGCTACTACTTCTTATTGTTGAAATCTCTAATAGGCAGAACTGATGATACTTGCTTGTATCCTGGAAAGCGAGCGCGAAAAGATGAGGTTGGTTGTTTCGATGTGTTTACAAGAGCATTCTCATGATTTGATTGGTCAATGCTCAGTGCCATTTCAGAGTCGTCATTGTTTGAGCTAAAAAATGAACCCCTTGATTTACCTATCATTTCAACGTCCCATTCCTTGATCAGAATAAATCTTCTAATAATTAAAGTTAGTTGTCTTCTAGAAAATTTTGCAGCATGCATGTGAGTTTGTGTACATTGTATGCATAAAATTAGATAAAACGCACTAGGAAACTTGAAACGACACACAAAAGCACATATTGATTTAATAAAACATTAAGAACTAGCAGAAACTAGAAAATGCAAGGCTCTCAAGTTAACCATCCTGCTACACATACAAATCTTAGTCCACTTGGAAATCAAGAAATATATAGATTGAACAATGCAATTGTAACACATTTCATGACTTGTTTTTACTTTAGATATCAAGAACGAAGAGATCAATTACTTAATCATTATAATGATTATGTTAAATTACCATTTACTTATAATTTGAGAATAATAATTATAAGTGGTTAGATTCTATTTTTTATTTATAATAAAGAGTTGTTACAACCAATATTACAAATACCTATTAGGTTGCATTGCAAGATCAATTTAAATTGGGTTTCGAAAAGTGTTTTCCGTTATAGTTTACGCTTTTTGATAAATTGGGCTGTCGTACTAATTAAATTTCGTTCAGAATTGAATTTGGATGATTGAAGGAAAGATTTTTGAGTTAGAGTAGGGTTGATCATTTCTAAGATTTTATCCAACTTATGAGGGATAATCTTTAGAAGATTTTGGGCCAAAAAAAAAAAAGAAAAAGATCTAAAAAAATTCTCTCTCATTCTAGTTCCAAAAAAAAAAAAAAAAAAAGAACAAGGCAATACCTCTCTTACTAAACAAAAAACCTCGAAAATCTAGCTCGTACTAAAATTTAAGGTATTAGTTTGAATTGGTTTGGGTAGATACTATAGAGGTAGAGTTTATGATGTCCTGCTTATGATTTGGCTTGAAGGTTCAATCAGAAAAATACAATTTTTAACCAAATTATTTGATTCTAACTCGTTAAGATCTTTTGTAGAGACAAATGCATTTTATTTTGCTGCTATTTTGTGTATTTTTATTTGATTTTACTCGAAAATATAGAATATTTAATTAAGACTTTTCGATTCAGTAAATTAGCATTAGAGAGTTGTTGAGATTCTTAATCTTCTCCATACTTTTGTCTCGTCAAGGATTTTTTTTTTTAGTTTCAAATTTTCTTTTTTTTTTATGCAAATGTAAATATTGTAATAATAATCAATAAGAATTTACATGAAAAACTAGTTTGCAGTCGGGAAGACTACAATCTAGAGGATCTCAGTACATGTCTCAAAACTAGTCCTAACATGAGGGTACAATGCAAAAATTACAGTGTACACATGCGTTTTTATCTGCTTCACTATAGCTTTCGGTTGGCAGACTACACCCTCAAAGATGGCCTTGTTTCGGGCAGTCCAAATGAAATAAAAAGTGGCCGACAAAGAAGTTGACTTGGCCTTAGAAACACATGAGGTACCCCTGTTGCCATGCTTATACCACCTAAGACAAGCCTTTGCAGAATTCAAAGACTGAGGAAGACCTAACCAAGATTTAATTTCTATCCAAATGGTAGTCGAGACCGCGCATTTGAAGAACAAGTGATTCATCGATTCAGGCTGGCACTTATATAAAGGGCATGTCAAATCATCCAGTCTGAACACTAGTGCATCTTTGGTCTGGAGCCTTCCCTTCGCACATAACCAAAGAATGAATGAGTGTTTGGGCGTTAATCCCTGTTTCCATATAGTCTTGGCCCAATACACTGGATGGGAAGTAGCTCTAAGATAGTCATAAGCAATAGCGGTGAAAGAAGTAATACAATTGGCCCATGACTGAAGAAGAGCAGCAGCGCGGTGGGAGTCTCCTTCACGTTCTATGACCACATCCCTTATTGCCAGCAATTTCCTAAACAAGGGGGAATGTTCCTTATGAGCTTCAATATCCCAAATGGTTCCGCGTTTCAAATAGTAGTGGTTCACCCATTTGACCCACAAGGATTGCTTCTCAGCGTGTACATCCCAAATAATTCGAGATAGTAGCGCTCCATTCCAGATTCTTAAGTTCCTCAAACCTAGGCCACCATCAGTCTTAGGGAGGCAAAGAGTGTTCCAGGCCAACGGATGGTAATTTGAGTTCCACAGGAAGTCTCGAGTCATCCTTTCTAACTGAGAAATAACAGCCGAAGAGGTAGGAAGAGCTGACAGCCAAAAACATTCGACCCCTTGGAGCACCGATTGAATTAACTGTAACCGCCCAGCAAAAGAGAGAGAGCGAGCAGACCATCTACCAATAAAAGAGCCAATACGATCAATCAATAGTTTGAAGAGAGTTAATCTAATTTTACCGTTCATGATTGGCAGTCCAAGGTAGCGAAAAGGAATGTCTCCAATAGGTATGCCCGTATCTGCCATAATTGCTTCTTGAATATCCGGAGCAATCCCCGCAAAGTAAATACTGGATTTATCCTTATTGATTTCAAGACCTGAGCATCTCTTGTTGAGACCAACTTAAGGGGAAGATTTTTTGAGGTTGTGGCTAAAGAAGCTTTGGTTCTTGTTAGGATTTCAAACGTGCGTTCTAAAATGGACACTAGATTTTCTAGCCTCTGAGGATCCATCCGTACAGGTTTTCATCAAGTCTGCTTTGGCCTCCATTGCATCTGCTGTCGAACGCCTCTTGAAGCTTGATTGAGGCCACAACCATTACTGGAAACTAGTCTATCACCCCCAATAAATTCCGTGGCTGATCGACTGAATTTCATGGTTAATTGATCTTAGCCGCGAAAATTTTTTCGTAGCTGAAATCGTCGTGGCTGATTAATTAGCCACAGAAATTATTTTCGTAGGTGATTTGCTACGGAATATTTCGTAATTGATAAATAAATTCCGTGGCTATTTTAATTAAAAAATTAAATATTATTTAATTGGAAATAAGGAATCAGCAACGGAATTCCATTTTGTGGGTGATCAGACACAGAAATTTTCATGGTTGAAAATAAAATTTTGTGGCCGATTTAATAAATAATAATTAATTTTTATTTTAAATTTAAAAAGTCATCAGCTACAAAAATTCTTCCATGGCTGAATTAATAAATAATAATTAAATTTTATTGGCCACCAAAATTCGTGGTCCAAACCACTAACACTCATTTAAACTATTCCTAACATTCATTTTGTATTTTTATTAAAATGTTAATACTATTACAAAATACAACAATCATATTAAATTTACTATGAAACCATATTATTCAATATAATAAATTATTTTGTATATTTATATAATTAAAAACTTATATAATAGTAATTATTTTATCGTTTTTATTAAATAATTTTTACAAATATATACATATATATAAACAATATATATGTATGTATTGATATGCGTGTGTATATATATATATATATATATATATATGAAATTGAAGCTTGTGATTGTCGGATAATGGTGCTTAATTTCGCTGAGAAGTAGCTTTCATGATGCATAAAATTATCCCAATAAATCTGCATAACCTTAACCAACCCATTTCCAAGAATATGTTAGGGATAACCAAGTTTTTACATGGGTCTGCTATCAAGTCTAGGCAACCCGGTGCAAAAAATTTAATTGCTTTGGTCCATTTTTTCCTATGTCATTCGCATTTATCAAAGGGGTTGGCCTGTGCATTTACAAGCTAATTAAGCTAGGTAACGAGTGGTTCTGTGCAGCTCCTTAGGATATCACGGATTGTAATGGTACAATTTTTTATTGATTCTAATGCGTTGTTGATTTGACTAATCGCTCGATTATATGAGTAATGGATTATCATTTAGATCTCAATTTATCCATCGATTAATCATTACCATATATATATATATATATATATAGTGCTCTGTTCATTCTTGAAAGTATTTCACTCTGATAAACCATGAACGTAATTAACCAGGACAAGGTTTGAACCCTCAACCTGGTATGTAAACGCCACCTGTTTTCTTCGGGCCCAATCTCTTTTTCTATTACCGACGAAGCATGCAATTAATGAAAAGAAAGGGTAGCCAACATTAAAAAAAAAAAAATTATTGGAAGAAAAAGTAAACTGGAGTGTAAAAGTTGTTCAGTTACTTATTTATTTAAAATTCAAAGTATCTATTGTACAAATTCAATCATAAATATTCTTAGACAAATCTTGATCTTTCCATAAAATTATTTTTGAATATATTATTAATGTAAAATGTTACATAAATTTAATATTTTAAATGTATCGTTAGGAAAAAATATCATTTAAGAATAACATGATGAATATTTTGAATGTATTATTAACGTAAAATGTTACATAAATTCAATATTTTAAATATATCATTAAAAAATAATTAATCAAGGATAGTATGGGTATTCAATCCGAACCTCGTGTGAAACAATTTAATAATATATATATATATATATATATATATATATATATATATATATATATAGACACACACGCACGCATAAAACTGATCATTTGTTAGATTTTGTATAATTATTTGTCTAATAATTTTTATATAGATGCGCATTGTTTAGATTGAAAAAAATTTAATATAATTTACTAGTTCTTCATTTTTATAACTAATTTTGTCTGAAAATAAAAAATTAATTGAACTATATTTTGGGCTTAATCGATTTTGTTTTGATTATTTGTCAAATTTATATAGAATTCATTGATTTCAGGATCTTCTAATAGATCAACATCTGTTCAATTTTAGACGTTAGTCAAATAATTAATTTCATTTTTATTTTAAATTTTTTGGTTGTTATCCAAATGTTGCTACTCTTATTAAATATTCAACGACCATATGCTTTCTGCTACCTTAATTACCCGAATCTAGTGCAATTCAATTTTCTAAAACTTTTGTATATTAAAATTTTCATTTTTTTTCTCTGTAATTTGTATTTGGCTTGAATTTGTTGTCTTAATTTATGAAAGTGTAAAAATTACAAAATCAAACGAAGAAATAAAACCCACATAATTATTCCATTAAAGTAAAATGCTAACATATTGGGCATGGCTTCAGCAACAAGCCATCTTTAGTCCAAGGTACCCCCATGACAGAGCCAAGACTCTAAACTCAGAGAATAATTATGATGAATTCCCCCCTCCCCCTTCCCCCAAAAAGAAAAATAAAAGGAAATAATAAATCTTAAGGATGGCTAGAACTAGGTCCTGCACCAACTTTCTTGAATAAATTACCAAACGCAACATAATCAAACTCCTCTTCGATCTTCACCTCTTCATTAAGGTCGAAGTCAAGATATTGGTTCTCATTCTCTGCCATATCTTGAGTAAACATCATCTCATTATCTTTGCCTTGATTAACTGGAATTGGTGATTGAGAGTATTTTGAGAGAAACTCAATTCTTGCATTTACATCTTTAATGGTCCGATCAATGACATAACTCATATCGATTATATCATTTGCACTAAGGTCTGTTACCTTTTTTTGACCAGCCAAACATTCATACATCAAAGCGGTGACTTCCTTTTTGCGGTTGCTAAGTCGTAGTTTCTTGAGTTGATCTTGTAGTTTACTAACCTTTTTTCTGGCATAGCTCTCCAAGTTGTGCATGTTTCTCTTTCTTTCCGTCTCAGGTAGGCTTTCAAAACTTGTGACCACACGCTGCATTTCACCATGTGTAGAAGGCCAAACCACTGGTTCCTTGTGAAAAGGGCTATGAACGATAAGACACACATCCACACCGCAGAGCACACTAATCTCTTCGACTTTTTTAACCAAGCTCCTGCATCTTTTGTTGAAGACAGCTTTTCTTTGGCTATTATTTGTGATGAAGGTTAAGTTCAACTTTCCCTTTGGCATTGTCACAGGGATAGTTAGAACTTAGAAGTTGAGTGATTGGCGAAAAAGAAAGACCGTTTACATTTATAGGGGTGGAAGGCACTCTAAGATGGAAATGCGATTCCTCATTTAAACGTAATTATTGTAGATACAATTTGTTATACAAACATAATAGTTGTAGATACAATTTCTTATATAAATGTAACAGTTATAAATATATTTCCTTATACAGTTATGGTAATTTAAGATAAATTTTCTTATAAAGTTATAACAATTTAAATATTCGTTGTATAGTTATGGCAATTTAAACATGCTTTTATAAATGTAACAGTTATAAAAACATTTCCTTGTAAAATCGTGATTTTAAATAAATTTTTTATATAATTGTGGCAATTTAATTAAATCACTACTAGAAAAAGTCTAATTTACCAATAGGCCATTCCCAACAAACTAGGTTCGGTTAGTAATTACGAACAAATTACCAACAAATTCTCAACAAATGTAAAATATGATCCATTTCCGTTACTTCCTAACAAATTACCAACTGTGTGTATTATGTTTTTTTTTTATGCAAATGTAAATATATTATATATATATAAAGGATTTACATGGGTTACTAGTTTATAGTCAAGGAGACTGGCAACTAGTGGTAGTCAAAACAGGATTCAAAGGTTTGCAGAATATTAGGGTACAAATTAAAAATAACAGTGTACACATGTGCTTTAATTTTCTTTATAATCTCCAACGGTAGGCATACCGCATCCTCAAAAATGGCCTTATTACGAGCACACCAGATGTAGTAGAAAGTGGCAGCCAAAGCAGTAGATCTAGCCTTACTAAACCACGAGGCACCACGGTTGCCGCGCATATACCACTTGAGACAAGACTTGGCCGAATTCAAAGTGATTGGTAGACGAAGCCACCTTTTAACTTCCGTCCAAATAGTTTTAGAAATTGAACATCTGAAGAATAGATGATTAGTCGTTTCCGGATATGCCTTACACAGAGGACAAGACAATTCATCAATCCTGAACACAAGTGTATCCTTAGTCTTCAGTCTACCCTTAGCACACAACCAAATGATGAATGAGTGTTTGGGAGTCATTCCTTACTTCCATATGGTATTGGCCCAATACACAGTCCGTGAACTTGATCGAAGATAGTCAGTCTTGTGTGTATTATGTTGGTGATTTTTATATTGGTAATTTGTTGGTAAACCAACAAGAAAATATTTACCAACTGATTAAGAACAAAATACGAGTAGTTAGTAACTATGTCTAATTGTAATTTGTAGGTAATAAGGAAGGAATGTTGTTCCCGCCAATTTACTAACGGAAGTAGGTAGTTAGTAGATATTTTAGTTGGTAATGTGATGGTTAATTTTTTACTAACAAAATTACCGACCGAAATATCCATTGAAAATATAGTAAATTAATGTCTAATTAACTACCAAAAGAATTACTAACTGTGTGTATTTGATTATTGATATTTGTGTTGATAATCTATTAGTAAACATATGGGAAAATATTTAGCAACAGAATGCTAATAAAATGCACGTAGTTGGTAACTATATCTAATAGAGTAATATGTTAGTAAAATGGAGGGAAATGTTTTTCCTGCTGATGTTCCAACAAAATACCAATTGAAGCGGTTAATTGGCAAAAGTTTAATTAAAAGAAAAATTGTTTTGTTGAAAACAAATGTATCAAATTAATGATTCGATTGTTACATTGGTTAAAATAGCTAAAAGAGTATCATGACCAAATTTGAATATAATCAAATATATTTATGCACATAATACAGTATAATCTCTATGTAAGCGTCTAAAACCTAATGCATTTATAAAGATAAGCATATCAAATTAACATTTGAACCGTTAGATTTGTTAAAATTACTTTTAAAAAAAAGTATCATGGTCAAATTTAAAGGTAATCGGATATATTTTTCATATAAAATAGCATAATCTCTAGGTAAGCACCAAAAATCTAATGCATTTAGAAAGATAAGCTTGTCAAATTAATGCTCTAACCATTAAATTTGTTAAAATTGTTAAAACAAATAAATCGTGGTCAAATATGAACATAATTGGAGATATTATGCCACTTAATTTAGCATAATCTCTATTTAACAGCCCAAAACGTAATACATTTATAAAGATAAGCATATCAAATTAACGATCCAATCATTTCATTTGTTAAAATTGCTTTAAAAAAAAGGTATGGTGACTAAATTTAAAGGTAATCGGATATATTTTGCCACATAATCCAGCATAATCACTATATAATGGTCCAAAATGCAACACATTTGTAAAACTAAGAATGTCAAATTAACAATCTAACCATATGATTTGTTAAAATTACTATTAAAAAAAGGTATTGTAACTAAGTTTTTAAAGATAATCGGATATATTTTACCACATAATCTAACATAATTCTCTTTATAACGGTCCAAAACTTAAAGCATTTATAAAGATAAGCATATCAAATTAATTATCCAACAATTTTATTTGTTAAAATTGATAACAGAAGGAATCATGACCAAATTTGAAGATAAATAGAAATATTTTTATTAGTTAATAGGATCGACATGCTTATGTGTTAACCAGATTAAATCTCGAGAATACGTGCAAACGGATCATACCTTTGTAGATATCGTCTCCACCAATACAATTCTTGAATTCTTTGGCCTTCTGGCAATGCTCCAAACCCCCAAGTCTTCTTCAATGTAATCTCCTTGGACCAGAAAATTGCTAATCGTATTTTTGTTTCTCTCTTTGTTGAGGGTGGACTCACACAAAAACTGAGAGAAAAACTCCAGAGAACAACCACGATGATTCTCACGTATCTCTGAAATAGAGTTATCTCCCAATATGTATATTGGACTCTATCTCATAATACAAATCCTGATAGAATAAGAAAAGTACAGTTGAATACAACTATCTCCACTTATTCTATTCCATCTAAAATATGATTTTTTATTTTCTGCAATTTTCATTAATAAATTATAAATAAATTATAATTTATTATTGTCCCATAATTAGGAGCCACTGAAGGGACCTGACCGGATACAATTAAACTAAGCTCCAATAAATTATTTTGTCAATAAAAATAATTTATTAATTACGTTCTACTCCACTAAAAGAACGTAACTGCACTCTTAGTCTAGTCGCAATTACTGGAGTCAATAATTATATCCATTAATTGATCGATCCAACAAATTACCCCCGTCGATCAATATAATACTTTGAATGAGGCAGTATGACCACAGTGCCCCTCATTCAAAACCTCAATTCTCATCTTCAATTTGACAATACCATGTGACCACGTCACACTTACAAAATGAATTCAATAGACACTATTGAATTACTGAGCTCAGATTTAACTGTCCCTTAGAAGAACTCATGAGGAAATGATCTTGCCTATTAAAGGTGACGGATTCCATATTGCATAACAATTATTTCATATTTATTTCACTTTAATTCCCAAGATGTCGAGATATTGATTATTAAGTTAATCTCACTCTTTGACAACACAAGGAACTTCAAGTTAGTAAATATAAATAATTGTTTGCTCAGGATTAAGGTATTATGTACGACAATCTTTTAATATTTTATTTGTATGGTCTATTCCACAAATAAATATTGATGGTCCATCCAATATATCAAAATATATCCTTAATTTTATTACCAAAGCCAAAGACAGACTTCAATAAAATTAAGACGATCTTCCAAAATAAATTGCCCAAATTTATTTTAGATCGCGGATAATTTATTTCGAACTAAATTATAAATCAAGTCTTTCTGTGTTTAACAAATAAACACTTGATTTATAATATCTAAATAATTCGTGGACAAACAAGCTCATACATAATTTATACATACAAATATATAAAAACATACTTTATTTAATTTCAAAAAATACAACCATTGTATTTACTCGATGGGCATATCTAACAAAAATTCTCCCACTTGTCCTAGAGTAAATGGGACATGTCAGAAATACCCATACTTTCTATATGACTTCCAAAAACATTTACAGGTAAACTTTTAGTAAAAGGATCAGCAAGATTTTCAGCAGAAGAAATCTTGCATACTTCTACATCTCCACGTTGAACAATCTCCCTAAGTAGGTGATATTTACGTTCAATGTGTTTACTACGCTGATGGCTGCATGGTTCTTTTGCATTTGCCACTGCACCACTGTTGTCACAGTACAAACTAATGGCTTGAGATGCAGAAGGAACCACTTCAAGTTCTATCAAGAACTTCTTCAACTATACTGCCTCTTTAGCTGCTTCACAAGCTGCCACATATTCGACTTCCATTGTAGAGTCGACAATACAAGATTGTCTGATACTTTTCCACACAACTGCACCACCACCTAAGGTGAAAACAGAGCCTGAGGTAGACTTGCGAAGATCTCTATCAGCTTGAAAATCAGAATCAGTGTAACCTATAGGTATCAATTCTGGAGCAGAGTAAACTAGCATATATCCTCGAGTTCTGCGAAAATACTTGAATATATGCTTGACTGCTGTCCAATGTTCTGGTCCTGGGTTGGACTGATATCTACTGACCATCCCAACAGCATGACAAATGTCTGGACGAGTACAAAGCATAGCATACATGAGACTTCCTACAGCTGATGCATAAGGAACTCGTTTCATGTACTTAACCTCATTAGGAGTTTTAGGACCATGCTTCTGAGATAACTGAATTCCATGTCTGAAAGGCAATTGACCTTTCTTGGAATTTTGCATAGAAAATCTCGTCAATATTTTGTCAATATATGAAGCTTGAGATAAAGCTATCTGTCTGTTCTTTCTATCCCGAAGGATCTGAATGCCCAGAACATATCTTGCTTCTCCCAAGTCCTTCATATCAAACTGTTTACCTAACCAACTTTTCACCAATGTTAATGTTCTTACATCATTTCCAATGAGAAGGATGTCATCAACATACAGTATGAGAAAAATCACCTTACCATCTATAATTCTCTTATAGACACAAGGTTCATCAGGATGCTGATCAAAACCATAAGTTTTAATGGCTTGATCAAATCTGATATTCCAAGATCTAGACGCTTGTTTAAGCCCATATATGGACCTATTCAGCTTACAAACTTTTTGTTCTTGACCTTCTTGGATAAAACCATCTGGCTGTACCATGTAGATACATTCATCAAGATTTCCATTAAGGAAAGCTGTCTTGACGTCCATTTGCCATACTTCATAGTCGAAGTGAGCTGCAATGGATAAGAGGATTCTTATAGACTTTAGCATGGCCACAGGCGAGAAGGTTTCCTCATAGTCAATACCTTCTCGTTGGGTATAACCCTTAGCAACCAATCTAGCTTTGAAAGTTTCCACTTTCCCGTCTACTCCTCTCTTTCTTTTGTAGACCCATTTACACCCAATAGGTTTTACCCCATTAGGCAGGTCCACAAGATCCCAGACGGAGTTAGTGTACATGGATTTCATTTCTGAATCCATTGCACTCTTCCAATGGTCTGCGTCTACGTCCTCTACAACTTCTTTATACGTAGAGGGATCCTCTTCTTCCTCAAAAGAGACTACTTGAAAAGCTTCTCCATAGAGTAAGTATCTAGAGGGACGTCGAATGACTCTCCCACTACGTCTAAGCTGTGGAGGTTCCTGGACGATTGGACTTTCCTCCTCCTCGTTGACTGGAATTAGATCTGCTGATTCCTCAACGACTGGATTTTGAACAGGGGCAGGAGATTCTTCCACTCTATGTCCCGAAGAGTCAGTGGGTATAGAAGGTGTAACATCTATTTCTCTCCCACTGGAATCTGGCATGTTAAGTGGCATAGATACGAATCCTCCACGTGAATCTTGAGTATGGGTCTCAGTAACCATTTGCTTGGGATTATCTCCCTTGGTTTCTTCCAAAATAACCCTATTCTTAGATCCTCATTCTTCTATGTACTTGTCCTTTAAGAAAATTACATTTGTTCTTACAAATATTTTCTTATCTTGAGGACTATAGAAGTAGTATCCCCTTGTTCCTTTTGGATATCCAACAAACAGACATAAATTTGATCGTGATTCCATTTTATCCATCTTTCCCTTTAGCACATATGCAGGACAACCCCAAATCCGGATGTGCGTCAAATTAGGCTTTCGCCCATTCCACAATTCCGATGGAGTCTTAGGGACAGACTTTGATGGAACCATATTCAATATATATGTCGCAGTTTGTATAGCATACCCCCAAAATGATGTACTGAGTGTAGAGAAGCCTAGCATTGTTCTGACCATGTCTAACAAGGTCCTGTTTCTCCTTTCTGCCACTCCATTTTGTTGAGGAGTGCCAGGTGCACTTAGTTGAGATAAAATCCCATTTTCTGACAAATATGATCTAAAGTCATGGGATAGATATTTTCCACCTCGATCTGATCGAAGTGTCTTAATGTTCTTTCCTAACTGCTTCTCAGTCTCAGCCTTAAATTCTTTGAATTTTTCTAAGGCATCAGACTTATGAGTCATTAGGTAAACATATCAATATCTTGAGTAATCATCCGTAAAAGTAATGAAATACTCATACCCACCTCTAGCTTGGACACTAATTGGTCCACATACATCAGAGTGCACTAATTCTAAGACTTTCTTTACTCTATTTCCTTTGGAAGGAAATGATCTTTTGGTCATTTTACCTTCCAAACAAGATTCGCAAACTTGAAGAGGTTCTACCTTTAAGTCACTTAAAGGACCTTCTTTTACAAGTCTTTGAATCCTATTTAGATTAATGTGACCAAGTCTAAGATGCCATAGGAAAGTCTCATTAGTAGGAAATAACTTAATGCGTTTATTAGTTTCAGTATGATATAATGAACTGTTGGTAGGTTTCAAAACATACAGATCATTATGTAAATTTCCACGACATATCAAAGAGTTATTCAAAAATATCTCTACTGAAAATTTATAAAATTTAACAGAATATTTTTGTTTGAATAACAAAGAAACCGAAATCAAATTTCGATAAATGTCGGGAACATAATAACAATCTTTCAAAACCAAATGTTTATTATCAAAATAAAGATAAACATCTCCAACAACTCTCTGCGGATATCACCGATCATGTGCCAACCCTTAGAGTATGCTCTCCTTCATTGAGATGTCTCGGTTACTTGGAACCCTCGCAATGAATTGCAAACATGGTTAGTGGCTCCAGAATCTACTATCCAAGTATTTGTAGAATCAACCACTAAACAAGTTTCAATGTAGGATAACTCACCAGTACCTTGCTTGCGCTTAGCTAAGTAATCTGGGCAATGTGACTTCCAATGTCCCTTTTGGTTGCAGTGGAAACATTTGCCTTTAGGCTTTTCATCCACTCTTGCTTTCTTAACTCGTCGCTTAGACCCTTTATTATTATTCTGCTTCCTCTTATTTCCTCCTTTGCCCTTAGGCTTGGAAGAGGAAGATCCAGCATGAGATAAAACAAGAGCGTTGCCACTTCCCACTTTTAGTGTTGCCTCGGCGCTCTCAAGCTCCTTCATTAACTCGTAAGAGACATCTCCATCTTGTTCATGTTATAATTAATTTTGAACTCGTGAAAACATCTCTCGGAAGAGTTTCTAGAGCCATGTCAACCCGAGTCTCAAGCTTAATTTCAGCCCCTAAGACCTCTCGCCACGTTAAACCGAGCGATCAATTCTAACATATGATCTCTCACGGCGTTCCGAGTTTCATGCGCATATTCATTATGCGCCTCATTGCCGCTTGACGGGCTCCGACGTCCTTTGTGCTCAAACATTTGCTGGAGGCTTCTCATGATGTCTGTAGCGGTTGTCATGTTCTCATGTTTCTGCTGCAACACATTTGAGATAGATCCCAAAATGTAGCAGCGAGCCATCTCATCAGAACTCAACCATTTATCATAAGCCTCCTTTTGTTCGCGCATGGACTGTTCAGTAGGCTTAGCAGGACACGGTTCAGTTAGCACATATTTGAGCTTCTCAGCAGTGAGTACAATTATGAGGTTCCTTTTCCAATCAATAAAATTTTCTTCAACCAGTTGGTTCTTTGTTAAAATTTGGGATAAAGTGTTGGAAGTCATTTTTCTGAAATTAAATAAAATAAAACATATGAGCCATTTATCATATCACGATGCATGATCAATATAAAATGCTATGATGCATGATCAATATGATAATATTTTAAGTAGTAATAGAAACTACTATCAAAATATGACAACCTAAAACTCTACAGTAACATGTACCTCTATAGGAGATAACAATGTAACTTATAGTTAGGTCAAAATCCACAACCTAAAACCCCAAAGTAATATGCACCTCTATAGGAGATAACAATATAACTTATAGTTAGGCCTGGATCATCCCACTAAAATTAATATATCTTGCATCTAAAGGCAATATTAATTTTAGTGTTATTAATATTTTGGCCATCATAGATATTATTTGGATATTCTATAGGAAGTCCTTATAATATATTTGATTTAAGTGTAACCCCTATATTCAAAATTTATTATTATTATTTTTAATATAAAGTTTCCAATCCAACCACATCACCTATAGGGTAATTATGAATGAATTAAACTTAAAAAATAATAATAATAATAATAATAGTAATAATAATAATAATAATAATAATAATAATAATAATAATTAAAGTTTTGATGCCCAATCTAGTAACCAATAAAATGTAGCCTTCCTATAGGGAGACCATTTAAAATGGCACGAAGCAAACGTCAATTTTACTAATGGGCTTATAGGGGAGGCCAAAGGTTAATTAAAATTAACCATCTCACACTTATTTTTTTTTAATAAATTAATAAAAATATTAATTTATTTATGCATAACTAAATAGTACCTAGAGCGGTGTTAATGCAAACTATATGGCATGTTAACATGAATGATACATAATTCAATCAAAATTAAATAGTAAAAACTATAAAATAGAAATAATTTTATGGCCAACCTAGACTCAAAATAAAATTACAAAATTATAATTGAAAATTTAATTGGCTAACAAAATAGCCAACCTTCAATCTTCTGCAATATTAATTTGATGGCACAACTTCATGTCACAAGAGTATTGTTGGTGCAGTGGTTGAGCCTTAGAGGAAATAGTTTAGTGACTAGGGTTCAAAACCCATCACTGCCATTATTCCCCTTCCCCTTTTTTTTTTTTTCTATTAAAGGGAGATTGTTGTTTGCTAGCCTAAGGCCAGCGGCCCAGCATAGCCAAGCCCGGTGCCTGGCACCAGGCTTGCTGCCTGCTGGACGGCTGGCCCAAGGCCAGCCCAACAACAGCCAAGCCCGGTGCCTGGCACCAGGCTGCTGCCTGCTGGACCGCTGGCCCAAGGCCAGCCCAGCAAGCATAGAAAGCCCAAGGCTTCTATACAGTTCTGCTGATCCATTGGTATTCAGGCGCCACTGTTCTTCGTGCGCCTAGCTCCGATGCCCAATCTCACGTTCGCCAGCCTCTATTTTGATTACATTTCGTTTTCTTTTTTTTTTTAACATAAAAATAAAATAAATCAAAAGGAAAATCAAAAGGGAAACATGGAGTCGTAATCCACCCCTTTTGTTACAAGACTCGATAATACTTATACATATTCACCGAATCAAAAACTATGGCCATAAAATTATTTTGAACAGAATTAATCAAACCATTCACCATGAACATAAATGCATTATTCCTACACCGCTCAACTAAATTATGCATAAAAGATTTAATCTTAACACATAAACACATATCAAAACCTGGCTCTGATACCAATTATTAGTTAATAGGATCGACATGCTTATGTGTTAACCAGATTAAATCTCGAGAATACGTGCAAACGGATCATACCTTTGTAGATATCGTTTCCACCAATACGATTGTTGAAGTCTTTGGCCTTCTGGCAATGCTCCAGACCCCCAAGTCTTCTTCAATGTAATCTCCTTGGACCAGAAAATTGCTAATCGTATTTTTGTTTCTCTCTTTGTTGAGGGTGGACTCACACAAAAACTGAGAGAAAAACTCCAGAGAACAACAACGATGATTCTCACGTATCTCTGAAATAGAGTTATCTCCCAATATGTATATTGGACTCTATCTCATAATACAAATCCTAATAGAATAAGAAAAGTACAGTTGAATACAACTATCTCCACTTATCCTATTCCATCTAAAATACGATTTTTTATTTTCTGCAATTTTCATTAATAAATTATAAATAAATTATAATTTATTATTGTCCCATAATTAGGAGCCACTGAAGGGACCTGACCGGATACAATTAAACTAAGCTCCAATAAACTATTTTGTCAATAAAAATAATTTATTAATTACGTTCCACTCCACTAAAAGAACGTAACTGCACTCTTAGTCTAATCGCAATTACTGGAGTCAATAATTATATCCATTAATTGATCGATCCAATAATTTTACCACATAATTTAGTATAATTTCTATATAACAGCCCAAAACCTAACACATTTATAAAAATAGACATATCAAGTAAATGATCCAACCGTTTGATTGGTTGAAATAGGTAAAAAAAAAAAAAAAAGGTTTTGTGACTAAATTTGAAGGCACTCAGATATATTTTACTACATAATCTCTATACAACAGCCTAAAACCTAATGTATTTATAAGGATAAGTATATCAAACTAACGATCTAACCATCAGATTTATTAAAATTGTTTAAAAAAAATATCAAGGTAATCGGATATATTTTACCACACAATCTAGCATAATCTCTATATAACAACCCAAAACCTAACACGTTGATAAAGATAAACATATCAAATTAATTATCTAAGAGTTAGATTTGTTAAATTTGTTTAAAAAAGTATTATGACTAAATTTGAAGATAATTAGATATATTTTGCTACATAATATATCATAAGGTCTATATAAGAGTCCAAAATTAATTTATATATTGTGCCTATTTATTAAAATTTGTTTAAATTGAAAATTCAATCATTGTAATTAAACAATAACTTAAAATTTTATATTTATATAAAAATTATCGAGGCTATATTTTGGAATAGCTTCGAAATTTAAAAAATTAAAATTAAATTTGTTGGAATTGAAAGGATTCCAAATTAAGCCTAACAACTATATTAGGATTATGACATATCCAATCAAATAATGACATTGTATATTATTCTAAAAGTAGTATTACCAATTAATTGTGTTTCTATCACCTTAAAATGTCATATTTATGTGGTTTTGTTTATATCATAAATTACAAGAGTAATAAATTTAGTAATAAAAATTTTTGAGGTTAAAAAAAACAAAATATACCAATTGCTTATGGGATCCTCAAAGCTAAATTTGTTTAAAAGGGATTTCAAGAGTTATACCAATTTTTTTGAAGCAAAAAAAAATATTTAAATATAAAGGAGAGACAAAATAGAATAATTTAAAATTAAGTAATTTATATATATATATATAACAACCCACAATACCTATAGTTTTATATGTATTGTTATATATATATATATATATATATATATATATATAGAGAGAGAGAGAGAGAGAGAGAGACATATCAAAATAGAGTAACTATGCTTATATATATATATATGATAAGAGATTTAATACAAGAAGAAAAACACATGTGAAGGTTTTCTCCAACTTTCTCGGAACACTAGCGAACCATCCTATTGAATTGTTTCTGCCATGGCGGCTGTGGCGCCTTCTTTCCCCCCAACTCTGGCTGGGGGCGAAAATCCTTTGCATCCTTATTTGACAAACAAGAACAGTCAGAGGGTCCATCTGGCATTCATCAAATCTCCATGCGCAAGGTGATCCAGCTCTGTTATTATCTCAGGAAAAGATTGACCAACTTGCCCACCCCTTTCGTTTTGCTTTGATTGGTAAGTTCTCTCAAGGGAAGCCAGCCATGGAATCCCTACGGAAGGAGTTTCTCACATTTGGCTTGAAGGGATCTGTATCTATTGGTTGGCTTGACAGCAAGCATGTCCTCATACGGCCTTCCTTGGAAGACGACTACATCCGCCTCTGGCTTAAGGGCATCTGGTATGTTCTAGGGTTTCCAATGAGAGTCCTAAAATGGTCTCCATCCTTTAGGGTTACTGCTGATCCTTCAATTGTCCCGGTGTGGATTTCCCTTGAACATCTTCCAATTCATCTGTTCGCTAAGTCTGTTCTCTTTGGTCTGGCTTCGGCTATTGGAAGGCCTTTGAAGCTGGACGAAGCCACTGCCAATCTGACTCGCCGCAGCGTGGCAAAGATTTGTGTTGAGGTCAATTTACTAAAGCCATTAGTGAAGCGAATCTGGGTCGGGAATGGCTCTGAGGGGTTCTATTAGCGAGTAGACTATGAAAACCTCCCATCTTACTGCAAAGAATGCCATCAAATAGGGCATGACCGGCAAACCTGCAAGGTTGTATGTTCTGCAGCAGATATTAACATGGATACGACTCTTGTCTTCTTGGCCAAGACGAAGGACAAGGGGAAGAAGATATGGCAGCCCAAAGCTGATATCACAGCAGAGATTACAACCAACTCGGACCAGATGGTGGACATTATTCCTTTTGTTACTCAGGTTAATACCATCGTTGCTCCTTCTGTGGAGGTTTCTCCAGTTGCAAATGCTGGACTGCCAGAAAGAGAGAGGTTGCATGGAGAAGATGTGGGGGTGGCCGCTGTGCCAGAGCCACGCTTGGGGGTCAATTCGGATCAACTTGATGTTTCACAGATCCAGGAGTCTATTCAGCCACTGGTAGACGATCGGGGGAATAAGGGCTCACATTGTGGCCAATTTCAGTTCGATGAAGCAGCTATGTTGTCCTCGTTGGAGCCGGTCCGCCGACTGTGGAGAGAGGGTGTCCAAGATGATGCTAATATAGAGTTAGGTTCCCTAAGAACTATCTCTTTTCCAACAAAACCAAGAAACAAAATTTTCACAACTGATGATGATGATGTTACGCTTCGAGATAATTTTCTCCAAGAAATTCATATTCTTATGAAAGGGAAGACGCTAGTAGACAGGTTGCAAAACAGTGCTTTGGACGTCCCCAAACAGCCACTGGTGGGCACTAGAGTGTTGCCTACAAGAAAGGCTAAGCAAGCTTATCGCTTCACCCCTCTTAGACGGTAGACATGAATTTCTTGATTTGGAACATCAGGGGGATATGTAATAGCTTGAGGCACCTCAAGGGCCTTATCTGACTCCATTCTTTGCAGTTCATAGTCATTTTAGAACCTTTAGTCTTGGTTGATCAGATAGCAAGTTTTGATTATCGTCTAGGGTTTCACAAACATCATGCCTACAATTCGGGGAAAGTCTGGCTTCTTTGGAAGGATTATGTTCCACTGAGCGTGATTTCATCCACAGATTTTTCTTTACACTCTAAGGTTGTAGCACCTAATGGAGAGGAGGCATTATGCTCGTTTGTATATGCTCTTTGCACAAGAGTAGGGCAACAATCTTTATGGGCAGAGTTAATCTCTTTTAATCAGCAGCACCAGCCGCTGCCGTGGCTAGTGGGTGGCGACTTTAATATGGTGGCGAGTTTAACTGAATACGTTGGCACGAGTGCTCCTTGTAGCTTGGCAATTGCAGATTTTGTTAATTTTATGGAGGTCAGTGGGGTGGTTTCTTGTGGTTACAAGGGAAGTCGATTCACTTGGGTTCGTGACGGAGTCAGGCCGTGTAGCAAAAGGCTTGACAGGGTCTTACTTGATCAAGTTGGTCCTCCTTATTTCACTCCACCTCGGTCACTCATTTAACCCGCTCGGGATCTTATCATTGCCCTCTATTGGTTAGTATTCATTTGCTTCCTCCGGCTTTCGTGCCTAAGCCATTTAAGTTCCTAACAATGTGGACCTTCTATGATGGGTTCATGGATTTGGTTGTTTCTGTCTGGAATTCTCCCTGTGAAGGTAATGGTATGAAAATCCTAGCTCACAAGTTGAAGCTCTTGAGGGCCTCTTTGAAGGCATGGAATAAAAAGAACTTTGGAGATGTTTTTGGCCGGCTTCAGGCAGCAGAAGATGATGTCATAAGGGCTGAAGCTGCTTATGATCAGACTTGCAATCCTGAGGATCACATGGTTTTCCAGGAAGCCAAAGCTCATCTAGCCTTTTTGCTTAGATGCGATGAGTCTTATTGGCGTGACAACGCTAGAGTCAAGGAATTCAGGGAAGAGGACGCCAATACTAAGTTTTTTCATAGTCTTTGCCAGTCTAGATATCAAAAGGCTCAATTCTCGTCCATTACTGATGACGAGGGGCGGTCGCTTTCCTCCATTGATGATATGGGTGCTGGTGCTGTTCGGTTTTTCGAATCTCTCCTTAGCTCGAGCTCATCTGACTTCTCTGATCAGGCTTCCTATCTGTACAATCTATTCCCTAATCTTATTATAGATTCTGATAATGCCATGATAGGTGCTTTACCATCTCCTTTGGAGGTTCAGACGGCGATTTTCAGCCTATCTCCGGGAAGTGCTCCAGGTCCTGATGGCTTCACTAGAAAATTCTTCACTCATTGCTAGGATATTATCCAGAAGGATGTGATCCAAGCGGCTCGAGATTTCTTTGCTGGAGTTCCGATGCCTAGGAGTTTTACGGCGACTCTCTTGCTGTTGCTCCCAAAAAAAGCCTTACCTCAACTTTTGGAGATTTTAGGCCCATAAGTCTCTGTAATTTTACAAATAAGATCATCACAAAGATTGTGGGGACTAGACTGGGAGGCCTTCTAGGTCGGCTTATTTCTCCTAATTAGAGTGGATTTATTCAGGGACGAAACATTTCCGATAATGTGCTTCTTGCTCAGGAGCTGGTTCAGTCTGTTGATAAACGGGTGTTGGGGCATAATCTTATCTTAAAGTTGGATATGGCTAAAGCTTTTGATAGAGTTAGCTGGCCCTCATTGATTGTGATTCTTAGGAGATTTGGTTTCGATGATCATTTTTGCACCTTAATATCGAATGTAGTATGGCATTGCTGGTTCACGGTCTTGCTTAACGGGTAGCAGTTTGGATTCTTTAAATCTGGTAGAGGGGTTAGGCAAGGGGATCCTCTATCTCCAACCCTCTTTATCTTGTCGCAGGAGATTCTATCTAGGGGGCTGAATAATCTGCTTCGGAGTCAAGGGTTTGTCCCGTATGCTCTCCCTGCCAAATGTCCTCCTATCACTCACTTGAGCTTTGCAGATGATACTGTTATATTCTGTACTAGAGGAAAGCGGTGTCTTTTAGCGGTTAAGGGACTGCTATTAGATTATCAAGCTTGCTTGGGCCAGCTTATTAATGCAGCAAAGAGTTCATACATAGTCTCTTCTAAGGTTTCAGTGTACCGGTGTTCTGTCGTTCAGAAAGTGTTGGGGTTTAACAAAAAAACCTTCCCATTCACATATTTGGGTTGTCCTATCTTTATAGGCAGGAGTAAGAAGGTATACTTCTCATCATTATTGGAGAAGATTCGTTCCAGGATCTCGGGTTGGCAATTTAAATTTTTGTCCCAAGCTAGTAGGCTAGTGCTGCTCAAGTCAGTTCTGGCATCCATTCCTATCAATCTCTTGCATTCAGTCTCGGTTCCGCTATCAATCTTTGAGGAACTAAATCGTGCTTTTGCTCATTTTTTTTGGGGGACGCACCTCCTAAGCTCAAGACGCCACTGGAAATCTTGGCCCTCGTTATGCTTCCCTTATGATGAAAATGGATTGGGAATCCGCTCATGGGTGGATGCTTCAGACACCTATACGCATAAGTTATGGTGGCGGTTTAGGCTTCGTAATACTCTGTGGGCTCTTTTTATGTGGTCTAAGTATTCCAATGGTGCTATTCACCCTTTGCTATTTCCTGTTTGTACTCGGCCCATCACATGTGTGGAAGCGTATGCTTAGGGCCAGGGAGTCAGCAACTTCTTGTTTTGGTGTTAAGGTAGGGAATGGCTAGTGTTCTTTCTGGTATGATAACTGATAGGGTTCAAATTCTTTGGCTTTTCTTAACTCCACTGTCCAGTGTGATCAGCTTCAGCTTTCAGCCTGCGTAAAAAATGGTTTCTGGGAGGTAGGGCTCATTCTGAGGCTATTAAATCCTCCGTTGGCTCTGACAATTTTACGCTTCATTCCACCAGTCCTAACATCTGGGTAGGATAGGTTGATATGGAAGCATTTGCCAACTGGAGTCTTCACCTCTTCCTCAGCTTTTGACCTGATTCGTTGTAGGAATGAACATTGGCCTTTGCTTGGGAAGATTTGGCATTCCAAGTTTTCATCTAAGGTCTGCATTTTTCTATGGAGGTTTCTGAATGGTATTCTTGCCCTGGATTGCTCCTTGAGTAGGTTGGGTTTTAGTATGGCTTCTAGGTGCTGTCTCTGCAAAGTAGATTCGGAGTCCTTCATGCATCTTTTCTTCTCTTGTGTGGTTGTTAAGTGGGTTTGGGATCGATTTCTATTACCGTTCTCGGAGGCAGTGGACTTGCTTACTTCACTCCCCTCCTGATATTTTCAATGCCTTGTGGTCATGCTCTGGGTCCAAAGGACGTTTGCTCAGGGTTCTTTCTGCTGCTATTTTGTGGAATGTTTGGAAGGAGCGAAATAGTGTAGTTTTTGAGGACAAGCGACCATCAATGATTAGAGTTTAGTGGAACGTTCAGTCCTTTTTAAAGGACTTCTCAGCTAATTTTCCTATCATAGCGTTGTCCCAGTTGCGGGGAGCACTGGCATATTTGAATCTAACCTGGTCGGCTGAAAGGAGTGTTCAGATATGGCTTGTAAAATGGAAGGATAAGGTTGACACACCAAGGTACTTAATCCTAAATATTGATGGCGCATCTAAGGGGCTGACTGGTTTGGCAGGGGCTAGAAGGGTACTTCGGTTTCCAAACGAGGGTTTTTATTCTGCATTTGCATCATTCCTTGGGTTGGCAACTAACATGGAGGCTGAATTGGAAGCCCTTCATCTTGGTCTCAGAACTTGCAGGAGGTTGAAGGTTTCGGATGTTCAAATCCAATCTGATTCGCTTGCATTGGTTCAAATGGTTTCGGGGCATCAGAGAGTCCCTTGGCATCTAAGGGAGTTGGTTTTGAAAATCAAGTTTCTCCTTGCTAAAATGCCTTTGTTCTCTTTGGTTCATGTATTCAGGGAAGCAAATCAGCTGGCAGACTTCATGGCTAACGAGAGTTGCCGGTTGCAAGCTGCTATAGCATTTTCTAATTTTCTGGATTTACCTTTACAGGCTAAGGGCATTTGTAATATAGATAGGTTAAGCATCCCCTCTTTGCGTATTAAGTTGGTTGTACTGTAATTATTTAATAAAATCTTTAGGGGGTTCTGTCCTCCTTTTATAAAATATATATATATATGTGTGTGTGTGTGTGTGTGTGTGTACACACACACACACACACACATATATATATATATATATATATTATATGCATAAAATATTTTTATTTATATCTACACACAAAATATAAATATGTATAATTACTATATAGTATGAAAAATCCCTATATGAATAATATTAGAAAAAATCTTTATGTCTCCAAAGACATCAGATATTTATATATAAAATCTTTTACTAATTACATATATTTTTTGTCTAGACATTTCATATATATATATATATATATATATATATATTAATGTTTATATAGATATTTGTAACTATCTTTTCTAGTTCGCTTTAATGTATATATTTTTAATATATTTTTAATATTAAAAATATATTTTACTATATATATAAATATTTTATTTTGTGCCTCATTATAGTAAATATAAATTTTACTATTTTAATGAAATATATATATATACCAAATACTATATATATATATATATATATATATATATTGTCTGATTGTTTTTTATTATCGGCAAAGATAGTTAAAAAAAAAAAAAATTATACACACCCTCCATCGGAAAGTCTTCTTCCCAAAGATAGCAAATATATGATAAAATCAGAAGAGCCAAGCATTCCATTGCCCAGATCACAAACCTCCACACATACAGAATCATTTGTTGGAGACAATAGTGTCTAGTGTGTGTGGAATCCATAGTACAATGGGAAAAAGTTTTGCATCATAATTTTGTAATTTTTACAATATTCATTTTTATATTATGTTTTCCTTTTCAGTTTTGGAAATCTAGCATACTTAGGAGGATTGAATCGAAGGCCTCGTTTGCCGTTTAAACAATCCTATCTGGAGGTCTTGGCAAAAGAAGATATCTCTTTATCAATAATGGCGTTCAAATTCAGTTGGGTTTCTTTCTTCAAAATTTCCCTTCTTGTGCTCCTTATTGCAGCTATTGTCACGGCATTTTACACACTTTCCGTTGAAAAGGTTCGATTTTGCTATCTCGGTCCCCATTACTTCGTTGGGATTTGATGGATTTTGGTGTCTTTTTGAGTATTGCAACTTTTATTTTCGTCCCATCTATTCTGGTTCATTTTGCTAGTTGGATTTCTCTATTTTTGGCATTTTTTTTCTCGGGTTTGGATATTAGATTCTTGCGTGATATGTGTTGCTTTTAGTATTTATTCATTACTTTAAAAATAAGTTCCTATTGTTTTGATGCTTCATTGAACTGAAAGTTGTAGTCTTTTGAAACTTCTTTACAGCATAATATGATGGTCCTTTGGCAAACCAGTTCAAGCTTCCAATGATAAACATCAGCTTTTTTCTCATATGAACTGGAGAAGAAAAACTACAAGATACATATATATGAATTAAATTCTCCATTAATTTTGGGTTTCTGCTGAGCAAATGTCAAACGAGACATCTTGCGATCAAGATAGCATTACAACCAGTAGCTTGCAGCTATTCTTGCTTCCTTGTCTCAATCTCTGGTCGTGTGAACTGCTGAGTGCAAAATGGACCCAACGAAAAAACAAAACGAGTAATACTAATAAAACAAAACAAAGTTTGTGTGTCTATGTTTGCCAAATTCCAGTTAAGTATGTAGAAGAAGAGTTCACTGTGTTTTCTTATTCTAGGATGTTGAAGAGTTCAATATATTTTGTGTTTGATTTATATATGACGGTTGCTGAATTATGTTGAATTGCCAAATTTCTGGGCTCCTTCCTTTGTTTTTATCATTTGGGGAGGGCACAAGGTTGTTATTTTGGGGATCTGTAGTAGTTTTCTTGCTGTTATTATAATTGAGTTTCTTCTTTCTTGATGAAGAGAGAACCGAAAAATGAGATCTTTGTCATGGTTCTGTTCTATTTCTTGTTGAGGAGAAACTAGTAGACTTTTTCTGGACATATTCATATTGGCATTTAGCTTTACTGCAATTTTTCTGACCATATTATTTGTTGTTCTTCCCCATTATGTCATTCTTGCTGTTCCTTGGCATATTAGTTCAGTTATAAAATCAAAACAACCTATTGTAGAAATTATAAAATCAAAAAAATTGGTCAAAGAATAGATCCAGGTAATTCATTTTCTTCTCCCTTTTTTTTTTAAAAAAAAAATCCTTTTCTTTTTCATTTTTAAGAAAGGATTAGAAGCTGCAGAGGAAGAGATTAATTCTTTGGAAAGAAAGTTGGAAGATGTACTTTTGACATGGATGTACTTTTAATATTATGCAGGATTGTTTTTTCAAACATGTGAATGATGGATTATATAGTGATAATGCAATTTTGGTTACCAACAGAAAATTTATTGATACTTACTAACAATATAACATTTGTGTACTTCGACATTACCAATTGAATTTTAGTTAATAAGTCATCAATTAGAGTGACATTCTTAGACATCTACCAATTAAGTACCAATTGAATCGTCAATTAATTATGTATAATATGTACCAACAAAACAAATATGCCAACTAAGGAGTTATTGAAAAATTGCCAAATATATTACCAACTAAATAATCAATTGGAAAAAATACCAACTAAATTACCAACAAAAGAATCAATTGAAAAATTACTAACTACTTTACCAACTTGTAAGGTTTGTTGGTAACTTTACAAAATTACTAACAGAAAATACTTAACTGCAAAAAAGTCATTATCAACAGAAATTTAATGTTACCAACTATAAAATGTGTTGGTAATTACCAATTGGCTTGAAAAAAATCTTGGTGATAACAATTTCCAACAAGTATCTTACCAATGGACTCAATTCAGTGGGGAATTTATTGGTAATCCAGTATTACCAACAAAAATTGGACAATCACCAATAGAATTTGTCAGTTAGTAATCAACCTTTTTCTAGTAGTGAATACTCTTTATATAGACACTGTCAAATTTCTTTCATTTTATTGTCATATCTTTTGTGCATAATTAAAAAGTGAGTGAATCTATTGAACGGAAAAAGAAAGTCTTAGGAATAATTGGTGAAAACAGAAAATTTTTTTAGCCAAGATATGAATTGATTTTGTTTGTCCCATGGACCGATATATTACAAGGAAAATTTTTCTATTCGTATACCGCATAAATTAAAAACCGGTACTATTCTGAAAAATATATCATATAATATATATGATATAATTCTTTACTAAGGTGACTTATATATGAAGACCAATTTATATAGATATTTTCCACAATAAAGACACATAAAGGAAGGCTTGCAACGAGGTGAAATTAAACATAATGTCCTACAACTACAATACAAAAGCAAATGTAGCAGTATAGAATTTCCAAAATTTAACTTTGCTCAAAGATAGGATGCACAATCTGACATGAAATAGGACTAGTAATGCATCAAATGTCCAATAGAAATGAACTATTTGAAACTAATATTGATTGGTTAACTACCTGTCAATGTCAATTGTTAACAAGTTTTTGGGACTCATTGAAATCGCTCAAATCAATTGAGAATTAAAATAATTATTTTATAAAGATTTTATTTTTCTAGACAAACTTATCTATATATATATATATATATATAAAACATGCACACACACAATGTTTTTTTTTTTATCAAAATGTAAAATAATTAATATTGATCAAAAGATATTTACATGATTGCTCACTAGTCCATAGTCAAGGAGACTAATTGCTAGCGGATATGACAACAATTCTCAGAACCAGTCAAAACATTAGGGTATAAAGTAAAAATAACAGCGTACACGTGTTTTAATCCTCTTGACAATATCCAATGCTTGGCAAACTTCCCCCTCAAAAACAGCCTTGTTACGAGCCTTCCAGATATAGTAGAATGTGGCTGCCATAGCAGTAGCCTTTGCCTTAGCTAACCACGAAGACCCACGGTTGGCACGCTTGTACCACTTAAGGCACGCACTGGACGTATTCATTGTTTGTGGTAATCCTAGCCACCTTTTAATTTCCCTCCAAATAGTAGCAGAAATGGAGCACCTAAAAAATAAGTGGTTAGTCGTTTCCAGCTGTATAATTTACATAGTGGACATGATCACATGTCTTCAAGCGGGAACACAAGTACATCTTTGGTCCTCACACACACAATGTTATTATTAATGTTCATTGTCAAGTTGTGATGTCTACTAGTTACTGTAGAAATTATTCTTGACAATATTGAGTATGTCCCTGACAACGACGAATTTTTGAAGTTACTTAATCAAAAGTGGCAATGTTCGATGTGTTATTTATTAGAGTTTGATTAAGAAAAGGATTCCAAAATATTTTGACCGAATCTTAGTAAAGATACAATAGAGATTGTATTTGAGAAGACTTGGAATCTGAAATACGATATAAACTACAAAGATTTAGGCGAAGAATCTTGAAATAGATTCCTAATTCAATAAGAAAACTAACACTCAGTTATCTTGTATAAAAATGACTGAGACTTTTGATTTGTATAGTGAAGAAAAAGGCAGCAGCACGAAATAGAAGTTCTTTATAGCTTTGTTGAGATAATTAAATAGAGTATAGAATTTATGCAAATCTTCTAAGCATTCTTGAAGCACACACTATTGATACAGTTTGCCATTTCTTATTATTAAGTTGTGCTTCACGGTTCAAGTTGGTTGTTTCAATAGTATGTTTTCTTCTTAAAGGAGCTTGAATATCTGGCCAAGTACTATGATCAATATTCATATTTTTAAAAGGACTATACATATCGGAAGTTAAACCCAATTTTGGGACACTTTTGAAAAATGTCATTATGTGAGCGCGTCATTAGAGAATTTAAGTGTAGTAAATATAGAGACGCTTATAGAAAAAAGTGTCAACAATTTAATTTACCGATGTAAAGTTTTGCATCGTAAAATTTTTTGGCGACACCACTTATAACAATGCATGTGGAGACACTTATAAAAGTATCGGTAAATAATTTTACGACACAAATTAACATCCTAAAACAAACTTATTTGCATCCCTAAATGCTTAGTTTGTTGTAGTGACCTATATATTAAACAATATGTTATGCTCTCAGCACACCGACTAAAACTAGGGAGTTCTTTATCAAATTTAATATTTTTGAAAAAGAAATTATATCTCATCAACAGCGTTTGACTATATCAAACACATCATTCGTATTGAGCTTACCAACACGATCATCTCTTACAATCCCGCATATCAAATCACATTTCGAAAATCACATGTCACAATTCAATTTGCGCATTTGGGATCTCAATTTATCTGCCGATAAGAACTTGTTCCATGAATAGTATGTAATAACATGAAGAATCACAATCCAACCATAAATTTCAACGCTATAGGAATTCTATCCTATTAACATAATAATATAAATGTATGAATAACCCTACGTATACACCACAATTAAACATACAATGACTATCGTCATAGTAGGCCCTATGGCTGGGATGTCTCAAGTTTGCCCTCTATTTTCACACATTGAAAAATATTGACACCCCGTGAAGTAAGAGACTACTACCCAGAGATAGCCACTTATAGGATAGCATTTTCAAAATTGCGCAAGTTAATATAGGCACAAAGTCCCTTTGAATACTTAAGAAAACACGACACAAAATCACACGGCACAAAACGTCATAAATAAATCAGCGTGATAGTTTGGAAATAGTTCAATACCTTTTTAAAAGATTTTGCAAACATTTTCAAAAATATTTTATATACAAAAACATACTCCCAAGTTTAATACAATACTCAATGATTTCATGATTTCAAGTTTAATAAAATACTCCATGTATTGCGATGCCACTCATCTTTTCAACAAGTTTTTGTAGCTACTATTATATATATACACATCTTTTTAACCATCTTACTCTTGCATTATGTGGAACAATGGAAGACGACGCCACTTTTGTAGGACCTTCATATTTGCAATACAATTATATCTTTGTTTGATCCTCAACTCTTTGTCAAATTTTTTGTTTTGTGAGAGGTTTTGTATAGTAGAATGGTTTTCATGGTGGAATGAGAATTATTAATTATGATGTTCGAGCTATATATGCATAGGAGGTAATTGGGACAATTGGGGATATGTTTCATTTTAAAATGGACACATATGAGAGGAGTTTTTTTTTTTTTTGTGCGAGGATTGATATTATATGGATTTTTCATTAGTCCAAATCTATATATATATATATATATATATATATATAGCAGCTGCAGAATCTCCCTATTATGACACCTGGCAACACCTGAAGCTATGAAACTAAAGCTGTGAAGGTGACATGTGCCACTGCATTCCATAAGTTAGACCCTTCAATTTACTCTGGAGTTATTAAATAGTCATCTTAAATATTCATCTGTATACATTGCATAAGATATATTCCATTCATTTACAGAGGTTCATTAAATCTGTATAGACTCTTCGATTTGCTCTCCAGTTTTTATATTCATTACACAATATAGCTTTTATTCATTTCAATTCTCAACTTTTGAATTTCCTATAGTTGTTAAATAGTTTTGTCAATATGCAGGGATATACATTGTAGAAAACACATTGAGTTTGAGGGTGTAAAATCGCACCAACCATGGGATTTCTTCTTGGAAGAAAAGCGGTAGCAGCTTTCCCTGTCAATGGACTTGGAGAGGTCCATGTGGTGCTCTACAGAGAGGTGGTAGCTTGCAAAATAGTCCCATTTGAAGGACGTCATGTTGCGAGGGTCCATGATTTGCAAATAGATGCTGATGTAGCAAGGCAATGCTTGGGAGTCACCCCGCCGCTCAACCACCACCGTCTCCACCGCAGTGGTAGCCAACGTTACATCCCTGGACGCTACCGGATCCTCTGTAGACACCATGGGTTTCTCAAACGACGACAACAATTAAGACGCTGACGAAGATTGCGGCAGCAATGATTGCTGCTAGGAGGCCACCAACGAAGCCCCTGATGGTGAAGCACCAGATGACATCACCGCCGCTGCACCTATTTTAGAAGTTTTTTACTGTTATGAAATACATTTTATGCTTGATTTTATATTCATATGGACAATGGTGGGGTTGGTTCTTTGGCTAGGCAGTGATTGATTCCTCTTGCTACTACGAAAATCTTATCTTTATCATAAATGAAATCAATTAATGACCATTTTATGCCTACTTTAGGTGCAACAGTTTGTAAACAGCAAGAGAAATCAATTTGCAGACTCGCTTGGCTGCTGCGACTCTCAGCTTTTTCCTTCCTCTTCCACCGCTTCCACCGTCGCTATTCGGGATCTCATTGACACCACTTGGAAGAGAAGGAAAGAGAAGAGAAACCTTTCAGTCAAGAACTGATGAAAAACACCGGCGTCTTGACCTCCTTTTGATTTTCGCCATTTGTTTACCTATTGTTCCGGGATTCTTGCATATACAATAACGGTTTCCGATGTTTGCTTCGCCTGTTTTGAAGGACTTTCTTTTATCATTTCATTTTTTTTCTTTTAATGGCATATATATACGTGGATATGTTTTCAGTTTTGGTTATTTTTAGTTTTATACAGCGAAAAAAGAGATTGAGAAGCAAAGTTTAAGAGAGAGGTTGAGCAACAGAGAGTATACATTGAAAGGAAAAATGGGGGGTGAAAAAATGATTAATAGTGTGAAGAAGATTAAGATTGGCGTTTGCGTAATGGAAAAGAAGATGAAATGTAGCTCCGAGGTTCTGTACTTTTTTTTCTCAATTTTCATGTGATTCTGAGAATCAGAATCTTTCACCAATCTCACAGCATTAGTTTTTGTAGTGATGAATCTGGTTAGAGACGTTATTAATCTGTATTGTTTCGATTTCAGGCTTTCTCTACACGGATGCATCAAATTTTGGATAGGCCACAGGCATTCGGTTAATTTGAGGTATAGAGTTTCTATCGAAGAGTGCATAGGCCTCTGGAGAACATTCAAGAAATTGCAGGGCAGATGGGGTTCGATTCCTTGGCTGGGAAAGTAGACCTTTATTCCAATATTGAGGAATTTTATTTGCTCAATCACTACTGGAAAATGGCCGATCACCCACGGCAAATTCCGTGGCTGATCGACCAAATTTCGTGGCTGATTGATCTCAGCCACGGAACAGCCACACCCATTTCGTGAACCAAGCACACTTGATTGTAACCTTCAAATTAATTGAAGAATGTTTTGAGTCCTTTAAGAGTTGAACTCATGACCTCCCATATGAGAAGTTGAGACTTAACCAATTGGGCTATGTCCAATTGCTTGGACATGTCTCTTTTTTTTTTTTTCATTTAAACCATTCCTAACATTCATTTTGTATTTTTTTTAAATCTTTATACTATTACAAAATACAACAATTATATTCAATTTACTATGAAACCATATTATTCAATATAATAAATTATTTTGTATATTTATATAATTAAAAGTTTATATACTGTTAATTATTTTATTGTTTTTATCAAATAATTTTTTCAAATATATATACATACATACATATATATATATATATGCATGTATTGATATATGTGTGTATGTGTGTATGTATGTATATATATATACATATGTATATATATAATATATTTATTTATATAGATAAATATTTATCTATATATCTATATTTATAAATATTTATATATAAATATTTTTAAAAATATATAAAATAAATATGAATTTTTATTTATATATAAATATTTATAAATATTTATATTTATATTTATATTTAATAATATTTATATTTATATTTATATATATAATATTTTTTATGTATTTATATATAAATAGTTATATGTAAAGAAATATTAATTTATATATAAATATTTTTAAATATTTATTTATAAATATATATTGATCAAAGATTTTCGTGGCTAATTCATAGGAGATCAACCACGAAAAAAATTCGTGGCTGATTGGTGACTGATCAGCCACGAAAAATTTTTAAAAATTGATTATATATTGATAAAAGATTTTCGTGGCTGATTCGTAGGTGAACGACTACGAAAATGTCATAATGTTTAGGTCGATTCACCCACGAATCGACCACAAAATCTTTTATCAATATATAATTAATATTTGATAAAAGATTTTCAGTGGTGATTACGTGGGTGAATCAACCACGAATCAACTACGGATATTTTCATGGCTGATCACCTACAAATCAACCACAAAAAAATTTAAAAAATTTGATTATATATTGATAAAAGATTTTTGTGGCTGATTAAGTAGCTGATCGACCACGAAAATATCCGTGGTGATTACGTATCCGATTTACCCACGAATCAACTACGACATTTTTTATCAAATATTGATTATATATTGAAAAAATATTTTCGTGGTCGATTCAACTACGAATCGACCTACGAATATTTTACGTGGTGATCACCTACGAATCAGCCACGAAAATCTTTTATCAATATATAATCAATTTTTTTTAAATTTTTGTGGCTGATCCGTGGCTGATCTCCTACGCCAGTTTCCGTGGCTGATTTCCGTGGCTGATTGCCTAGTTTCTAGTAGTGAATCCTAGAGCTCTTCTTCCTTGCTTTGTGGTGATCTGCAATTATACTAATAATATATTTATAATTTTAAAAAATAAATATATTCCTTCCGTGCATAGTAGTCCAAAGCCTAACATATTTATAAAGATTAACATATCAAATAAACGATCCAACCATTTCATTGGTTAAAATAGGTAAAAAAAAAAATGATTGTGACCAAATTTGAAGGTAATTAGATATATGTTACTACATAATCTATCATAATCTCTATACAATTGCCTAAAACCTAATGCATTTATAAAGATAAGTATATCAAATTAACGATCTAACCATTAGATTTATTAAAATTATTTTAAAAAAAAGTATCGTGACCAAATTTGAAGGCAATTGAATATATTTTGCCACACACTCAAACAAAATCTCTATATAACGACCCAAAACCTAACACATTTATAAAGACAAGCATATCAAATTAATGATCCAACTGTTAGATTTATTAAATTTGTTAAAAAAAAGTATTATAACTAAATTTGAAGATAATTAGATATATTTTGCTACATAATATATCATAAGGTCTATATAAGAGCCCAAAATTAATTTATATATTGTGCCTATTCATTAACATTTGTTGAAAATGAAAATTCAATCATTGTAATTAAATAATAACTTAAAACTTTATATTTATATAAAAATTATTGAGGCTATATTTTGGGGAATTACTTTAAAATTTAATGAATTAAAATTAATTTTTTTGGAATTGAAAGGATTCCCAAATTGAATCTAAAAATTATTAGGATTATGACTTATCAAATCAAATAATGACATTGTATATTATTCTAAAAGTAGTATGACCAATTAGTTATGTTTATATCATCTTAAAATGATATATTTATATAGTTATGTTTATATCATAAATTACAAGAGTAATTAATTTGGTAATAAAAATTTTTGAAGTTAAAAAAAACAAAATATACCAATTGCTTATGGGATCCTCAAAGCTAAATTTGTGTCAAAGGGATTTCAAAAGCTATACCAATTTTTTCGAAGTAAAAAAAATATTTAAATATTAAAGATAGACAAAATAGAATAATTTAAAATTAAGAAATTTTGATATATATATATATATATACATATATTATATGCATAAAATATTATTATGTATACATACACATAAAATATAAATATATATATATATATGTATAATTACTTTATAGTATGAAAGATCCCTATATGAATAATATAAGAAAAAATATTTATATCTCCAAAGATAGCAAATATTTATATATAAAATCTTTTACTAGTTATATATATTTTTTGTCTAGACATTTAATATATATATATTTTTTTAATATCTATATAAATATTTTTAATGTCACTACAACATTTTTCCCTTTTAATGACATTTTATGTGTCACTATAGAGGATTTTTTTCTGACATTTAATCTATTATGACACATAAAAAGAGTGCCATCTAAAGTGATGTCAGGAAAAACCTGTGATATTTATAATTATCAGGAAAAAAATGCTATCATATGAACCTATGCTAACATATGTAGATGTGTTTAAAAATTCTTTTTGTGACATTTGTTAGTGTTATAATAAATTTAAGGCATAACAAATATTTAAATCTTTTTTAATACATAATTTTGTCACATTATGAAGCTATGGTGACATCTACATACATTAGAATTTATTTACTTTATGGCATTTTTTAATGTTAATAATTGTTTCAAATATAACATAAACAAATGTCAAAATTGTTATCGTTTTCTAACATTTAGTATGGAACATATGTACTCTAATGTGACAAATCTTTATGTAGGTAATCATACATTTCATAATACTTGTGTGTGATATATTATCCCTAATATGATAACATTTATATATGTTCTCTTATTCTGATAGCCATGACATATAAATGTCACTATATTTTGAATATTGTACCAATTTAATATGTTAGACCAATTGCAACTAATCCATGCGACAATTTACATTGGAAGAAAAGAAAATATCCATAAGTTTTCATTTAAATTCAATGTACCAGCAAAACACTTTTTTTTATGAAATATCTTGGAATCAACTAAATAAACATCCAAGGTAATAGTACATAAACTATAAAATATCCTTAATTTATTAATTTCTATAAGTTTGCACAAAAATCATAAAATAATGTATCCTATAATAGTTGTAGACTAAGATCTGCTCCAAGTCAACAAGCCCGCTTCAATTTGAATTTCTTTCCACCTACATAACAAAAAATTTTGTATCAATTAATTGAAAAAAAAAAAGATTTTGACAGAGAGTGCAAGTGAATTTGTAATATACCAAAGAGTTTGGCCAAGTAATATTAGTGCCAAGAGCATCTCCAATGGTCTCCAACAGTGACTAAGGTCTAACCAAGTATTCTTCACTCTCAATAACAACTTTATGTTAACCTCACACCAATTCGGACCTAAAATATGTCCACCCACATTTTTTTTGTGGATTCATATCCATAATATAGCCTTTTGCAACCTCTTATTTGGATCATTTAGACTCTTAAGTGACACAAAAGCATGAACTTGACTAAGAAAAAAGAAAAAAAAAGAAATTTAATATTATTGATAATTTTTATTAATGAAAAAATCTCTAAATCTATAAAAATAAAAGGAGTAAAATATACCACCAAACATTTTAGAAGAGTAGCTGAACTTATAACTTGACCATTAGATGAATTTGGAATGTTGATATTTGAAAAGGAAGGAAATCCCGTTGGTGAGGCAACTCTTAGCTGTGTAACTGTAGCATTCAGCTATCGTATAAGGTTACCTTGTTCCTCAAATGTGCTTTCTTGCTCCTTTAATATTTCATTCACCCTTAACAATTCTTGGCGTTGTTCATGAATGATGCAGTAAGATGCACTTTTACTTGGCAATTGACCCCATTCGTTTATTGTAGGAACATTCGGTCCAAACATGTGCACCCTACCACATTTTTCTTTACCTAAAACTTGACCAAATATGTCATTTGAACTAACACTATCAATAGAATCTGGAGGGAGCTGGGTAGTACGTTTTGGCATCTCCCCCTATGAATGAATTGAAATGTAAGTATATTTAATCAATAATATGAATGGAACGTATACAATACATCATAAAACTAAATGGAATAAAGGCAAGAGGGAAGAAAATCTTTACCAAAGCAATAGCAACTTCGTTTCCAAAAGGTTCGCCATTAGCGCGTGTGTAGCACTTTTTGAACAGTTCAACCCGAGATGCAGGACGTCCAAATTTCTTTTCCTAAATACAAAATAAGGTATTTGATTCCCAATGTATTCTATTATATTAAAATTGTCAAATATAAATTTATATAGAAAACTTTACCATTTCATTGAGAATTCAGCCATAAGATTTCTTTCCAGTGCAATGATTCATCATGTTGAATGCCCTAGCTTACTTTTTCTTTTCACTTCTACACTAAAAATGAATAAAGAAAAAGCTTAAGATATAATTACTTTTGAGTTTCTATAAATTGTGAGGAACAAAGGTGGAGCTCTGGAATGCCCCTTGCCTTGACCTAGACAGATAGTTTTTAGTTATAGTCCAACAAGTGCACAGTTCGCACATTTTTACCAAAGTGTGGCAATGAGACTTAACATAAGTCTAATACCAAGTTAAATAACCACCTCATTTAAAACTCTAAACTACTAGAAAAGAATGTAATTTACATTTTTAACACTGACAATAGAAACTTTAGGGATTTCGTAAACGCTAACCACTGTCCTCAAATAGCCAAAGAAGATAGAGCTTTGAGACTTTTTCTTATTTAACAACTAAAAGTAACTGAAGAAATGTGACATATGAATACCAACCACAAGCCTAAGAGGGCAAAGTTATCTCATATGGCTATTCCAGTTGGCAACCAATTTAGTCATCTATATGCATGTAATTAAAAACTTAAGGCCACCCACTTATTTCACAAAAAATAATAACTTCTCCACAAAGACAAAAATTACCCTGCTCCACAGAAATAAGATCTGAATTGAAGAATGGTTTGTAAATTTAGACTTCATGAATACACCTTATCAAATTTGTCATATGTACTAAAAACTAATTACTTGAGTATTATTTCTATGAGATATAGCTACAAAGGGGATGACTTAAGACTCCACATCACACTCTGGACTTCGAAGACCTGCAGATGGCAAGTTGATGTAAGCAAACCCTAGAAGTGGTATCACTATTATTTCTTGTAGCTGTAACTATCAAAAAGTTCCAGGGCTATGTCACGAAGGTATCCAGTTAATCAGCACCAGAACCATAAAATATCGATTAGTGAAATTGGCTAATAAGGTAGAGATCTAATGATTCCTTTAAGCGCAGGACATCTATACCTAGAGGAACACTAGAGTACTCTTTTCCTTGGAAAATCATGTAGTCATGAAAATGACTTGTGCACACATATAGATGATGCACAGAAAGAAAAATAGTGTGAAGCAGGTTTCTCACTAGTTTTCTGGTAATTCATACTAAGAGTTATGGTAATCAAATCTTGAATATGAGAAAACCCATGAATATTTAGTACATAAAACTGAAAGCTACATTCTGATAGTTCTTTGACTACAACCCTTGTAAATTATGTAGCATCTTCATTCACTTTTCCTTTAACGCAAAATTCAGTGAACCAAACAACTAGAAGGTAACAACCAGTTTCCATCCTGACCGATCCTCGTTTCTAATATCCTTTTATTCCAATCCATCCATGTGTTTCTCTCAACTTCCTATATGCATAGACTAATAATAGAAGTCAATTAGACACCCGTAAGACTACATTTCAATTTTCACCTTTATAGTCAGAATGTAAAATTTTCTGAGTTCAGTCTGTCCATACTCATGAAAGATATATAGGACATTTATTAATTTTTTGAGTTCAATCGGTCTACACTAAAAATGAATAAAGAAAAAGGTTAAGATATAATTTCCTTTGAGTTTCTATAAATAAAAAAATGACACATATTGTACCTAGCCTTTTTCTGTGCTTCAATACTCTAAAAGTCTCACAAATTGTTCTTGTAGGAGACTCTCATTCCCAGAAGCAAGTTGAGTTGACACAGGTTGATTTCTATAATTCAAAGAAACAAACGAAGTATATTATATAAAAATTAGGAAACAAAAATTTCATGAATCAGAATAAAGTACATAGACATAATGCCTTTAAGTACAATATTCATAAAAGTAGACAAGTTATGCAATTATTGAAACTTATATTTTGATACCTTCGCCATATTTATCATTTTCAATTTGTTCTCTACTGGTACCAAACACCAATCTGTGATGTCTATAGGAGCATCCTTGCCATTTCTGACAACAATTCCCAAAAACTCATTTAATTTTGCAGCATTGTCTCCAATAGGTACATCGGTCTCATCAAACTCAACTTATATGCGGTTCAAGCATTTTGGCCTACCCTAAAGTCTAGTTATGAATGTAGGGCCTCTTTTTTTCTTTGCCACTCCATCATGGCCATTGTTTTCTTTTTCAATCCCATTGACAACTGTTATACATAAAAAGACACAAGCAAAAAGCTAAAAGAATGTACAATTATGCTCCTTCTCTTGTTCTAGAATTTGGTAAAAGTATTACATAGTAAAGTGCTAAGGTGTAACATTTACAAGTCCAAACATAAAGGCAGTCATTTGCTAGTAATTTAACCAAATACAATTTCAAATAAAAGGACTGCAACTCCTAGGCAAGTCCTAGAAGGAATCTAAACTCAAAAGCCAAAATTTCTTGACAAGCATGCATAATAATGTTAATTATATTCACAGTCCTAACAATACCAGCCTGCAACTTGTTCATGCATAAATAAAGTAAGGACATACCTCCTAATTATCTTATGCACAGGTTAGCAACAACACTATTAGTGAACTGAACTTTATTATATCAAACCATACTTTTATGTACAGTGAGGCGGCAATTCAAGGTCTTTATGACCATGCCTCCCCTTTGCCCATTTTGCACGATTGAAATATTTTGCATGAAATCACTTATAAACTACACATACAAGAAATGAAAATCAATATATAGCTTCCTAGAGGAGAAGTAAAATCGATAAAAAGAAATATTAGTAAGCAACCTGAAGAAATAAAATGACTAGGGGAGAACAAGCACAGGAACAAATAGCGAAGGCATTTAGCTACATTCAAGAAAAACTAATCTTAGAGAACACAATTCACAACACATCTAATCATATAAGTAGATGGTAGAGATAGTGATGGTAATGGTTCTAACACTCATCTTTAGTCATTCTTACTTTAGTTTCTTGTTATTCAAATGCAAAGTACTTAACTTTAACGAAATTTTTTATAGAGACTTGTATGGATTTTGTAACGAGACACATTTTTTGTTTAATACACTAGAATGCCATCATCTTAGCCACAAATGCTAGACAAGCTTCATACCATAATGTCTTACATTTTTACCTTCTCTTCTCAATTAACATAACATTGAGACTAAGCATGTCCAGGTCACAAAGCTACACCAATAAAGTTTTCACAACACATTAATAGGCTTTTGTTGGTTGGCTTATGATCTCTAGATCCTATCCTTTTATTATTATTATTATTATTATTATTATTATTATTATTATTATTATTATTATTATTATTATTATTATTATTATTATTATTATTATTATTATTATTAGTTTTTGGATGAAAAAGTAGATCTTATCTTCGGTTTCACTCTAAAAACAACTTGATGTCCTCAACTCTTCAATGGCATGCAATTTTTTCTATTTATAATGCATATATCCATGCCCAAGAAGTCATTTAAAGAAGATTTCCTACACTAAAATCTTCACTGAACATGCAGTGTGGCACAGTAAGAGTGGCGTGACAGTAACAACTTACATGGTCAGGAAGCCCTAATGGAAACCAAATTTCTAGCTGAGAGAGGTTAGTGAGACCTTGCACAAACACTACAAGAAAATAGAGAATTAGCGAGGGAAATTAGCGAGGGAATTTTCCCTCGCTAAATCTGCGAGGGATTAGAAAGGGACAGACGACAAATTGACTTTTCGTTGCTAATCCCTAGTTGATTAGCAACGGATCAGCGTTAACTATAATCCCTTTCAAATTAGCGATGGAAAAAGATATCCCATTCTAATCCGTCGCTAATTTGATAGGGATTAGCGACGGCTATTTTATTTTTACTTAATATTCGCGGTAAATTTTTAGCTTCAGATTTTCGATGTTACCCAAGCTATTCCCTTGCTAATTTGCGAGGGAATAAAGACAGAATTATCCGTCGCAAATCCCAGCAGTGATTTGTGATGGATTGGAGTTTAATTAGCGAGGGATATTAAAGAGCACTCGCTAATCTGTCGCTGATTGTTTCCTTCACTAATCCCTCGCTAATTTTTCAAGGGATTTGCGAGGGATTCTCCATTTTGTGAATACTCAAATTTTTTCCTCACGATACTTTTGTGTGTGGTAAATTTTTTTATGTAATATCCTTATGAATACTTAATTCTTTATTATTTGCTTAATTATAACCAATGTATTTACATTCAATATATATGTAATTACCACCAGCAAGTTAATAAGTATAGAAAGTATTTAAATGATATGCATACATTATACCTCTATACAAGTTCGTCATGTGTAGTATATATATAATTCATTTATCACTTTATATGCATATATATATATATATATATATATATATATATATATATATTTGATGCATTGATCATATGGTCGATGTATAATTATGCAAATACGAACACACATTTAATAACTATAAGAGTTTACGTGTGCACTCGGAGTTTTATATATTATGCTTTATTACATTTGATTAGCATAATAAATACAATTTTGGGATATAAAAACACATCAATACTAATTAAACTTTTTATATATTAGTAAGCGTAACAGGATTAATGTTAATTAAACCTAAACAAACACCATGATGATTATTTAGAATTATTCATTGGCGAAATATTTCATGCTTTTAATCGGTAACTAAGTAGGAAGTAGCTAAGTGTTGCTAGAAATAAATATGTTTTCTCAGTAGAGTATTGAAAAAAGTAAGGAAAATGTTAATCTGTCACTAATCCTTCGCTAAATAGCGACGGATATACTAGAGAGGGATTCGAGAGGGATCAGCGAGGGACCCAAAACTTATACCTTCAAAGCAACGTGGAATTTTTTGAGCGGAATATGAAATTCAAAAATCCCTCGCTAATCCCTCGCTAATACGACCCAATTAGCGAGGGATCAAAAAGGCATTAAAACTCCACTGAGGTTTACTCTCGCTAATCGCACACTAATTAGCGAGGGATTAGCAAGTGATTATATTTACTTTATTTTTAGATCCGTCGCAAATCCCTCTCTAATAGAGAGGGATTATCGACGAAAAATTTCCTCACAAATCTCAACGACTAAAACAAGCCTTTTATGTTAGCAAGATGATCTAAAACTTGCTTGTTTGATCCTGGTGTTGGTTTTAAGTTGTGCAAATGCATTACCTTGTTTTAGTCAAAATACTAGCTTCAATGATTGGAATTTTGAAAAGAAAATGCAAAAAACTATTATGAAATTCAAAATGTATAAGGATGTGCCATTAATAGCTTAATTTGATTTTCATCTCAGGTGTTCTCTTACAAAATGGTAAAGAGTATTGTTGTAGAAATAATGGAGTATTGTCAAGCTATCAGATACTCTGGCACAAATTATTTTAAGCTGTTTGGCCTTGGCATTGCTCATGATTTGTAATTTGTACTATAGTAACCATATGTTTCAAAAACTATGTTACACTTATAATTTGTACTATAGTAACCTTATGCTATTGTTACTCACAGGTTAGACCTTTAGTTCTTCATTGATTTACCTATATGGACGAGCTTTTCTTAGGTAAGAAAACACTTGGTAGGCATCTTTAGAATCCCGTGAGTGATGAGTGATCATTCCCCGTGAGTGATAGGTGATTACTCCCTATGGGTAATGGGTGATTACCCCTAAATTTAGTATTGTATATTAAATGTTTTGAGGTTATTTGTGTTTTGTGAGTTTTTTACAATGAAGGGAAACTCTGTCAATTTTTGCTTAATGCCAAGTAATTGTTTAATGACTCTGTCCATATGTTCATTTCTTGTTTTAGCTTTCTTGTGTAGAATACTTTATTGTCTTGAATTTTTTACAATGAATGTTGTGTGAATTGTGGTGGCCTTGCGCCTGGAAAACGTTCAAGTTATAAGGGAAACTCTATCAAATTTTTTAAAAAAATTTAGGTGGCATACCAAGAGATTCTTATTGATTCTTACCTAGTGTATTTTCATATGTTCTTTTCATTGTGAAGTTGATCTATGCATGGTGAGCCACATTTTGATGTATATTACTCTACTTGATAAAGAGAACTATACCTTCTTCTCCTGACAATCTAATGAATGATAATTGTTGACCAACTAATAATTGTTGAGGAGTTTGTTTGATGGGGATAAAAGTAGAGGAATGTTGGTTTTGTGTTGGAGCTGAATGATAATTGTTGACCAACTAATAAGCTCAAGTGTATTTCCTATCCTACCCGGGTAGCAAAAGACCAAAATCTGATTGGGTAGCTATTTGTAAAATGAAAGCTCGACATGTTATTGATGCACCCGTTGTCGAGGCACCATATCAGGAGGAAGTAGATGATGCGCAGGCAATCAATGTACGTGTTGAGGATGACAACTTTGGAAGATTAGCAGATGAGTCCGGTATTGGAGATACAATCGATTTTATAGATTCGGGTTTAATGATAGAGGAAGCACAACCGAACAACGAAAACAATGACGAGGAAGAAGAATGGGAGACAGGATCCTCTACAGACAACGATGTGGAAGGCTACTCATCCGATGATGATAGAAATCCATAGACTAGGTTCAAGTTTAACTAATGTATAGATATAATTAGTAGTTCTGCTATCGTTACATTACAAGCGTTTTACTTTACTTTATACATTTAAATTTATTATCTTTTTCTTCTCCCAAAAATATGACAATTTTTATGTATTTAAATAATTTCAGATACATATGGCTTCTGATGCCTCACCCGACGATCGGTCAGCGACTCGTGAGTCGTCGAGGATGGATGAGACACCGTCCCCGAGCATCGCCCCACGTATACCTGCTCCACAGCCACTGCCTCCGGAAGAGGCCCGATCAGAGCAGGCCCCTACCCCGATCCCAGGTTCTTCAGGGTCCACAGTTGGCGCTCCATCTACTGATGACACGCGACTGCTGATTGAGCCAATTGGTTACTCGTTAGTCGGCTACATAATTTCTTATTATACGCTTTTCTAAATTTTCAAAATTATAACTTGTCTAATATTACAAAATCTATTTTCTCGGAACAGGTTCACACATTCGATTCGATGTGTGAGGGAGATTATTGAGGTTTTTAGGCGACACTATACTGGAGCCTATGCTACCTTCTCACAGGTTCCGATTAATGTTCGGAACATGTGGTTCGATCTTTGGAGTGTGAGTTTGATTTGTAATTATTACTTGTAGTCTTTTTATTATTTTTAATATGTTTTTCTTATTTATAATAACTTGTAACGGCTACTTTGATTTTGCAGTCTTTCTTCTATTGGCGCCCCGAGCATGCTGCACAGATCCGGGCTAATTGGGAGAAAACGTGTAAGGCTGGACTTTCGGATGCATTGTCCAAGGCTTGGAAGAAGCATGGGGGTAGCTGCCCCAAGTGGATTTCCCCAGACCATTGGGCTACTTTATCGGAGCATTAGGGGTCCGATAGGTGGCAGCGTATCTCTTCCGCTGCTAAGCGAAATAGATCTACTGGTCAGGCATCCCACACAGGAGGATCTATTTCTTTTACTGAGCATGAGGAGCGGATGGTAAGTGTAAAATTTTTTACTGTTCCATATATCCGCTATTTCACATTTAATCAATCATAAAAGCTAACATCTAGTCATTTCTTGTTACAATAATAGCAGAGAGAGTTAAGTCCTGACTTCAACTACGTCGACCTCTTCAGATGCACCCATATGTTCCAGGACGAGCCAAGGAAGGGCCAATATGTCAGTGATCGATTGCGCCACACGCTGGTAAGAATACACAATCTTATACGTTTTTAAGTTTAATATTATTTATATTTTGATCACTAATTTTAAATATTTTATGCGTGTTTCCTTACCCCAAATTTGACAAGATACTGTCACTGCTATTATTGAGCGTCACGCGCAGTTGGGTTCCCAGACTAATTCTACGAGCACGGTCGCACCGAGTCGGGTGCCCGACGAGAAGACGCTATTCGTCAAGGTGGATGACAGAGCGTGCAAGAAGGGACGCGTATATGGATTGGGCTTCGAGTCTGCGAGGGTGAGGCGGAGGTTACATCAGCCAGCTTCATCTGAGTCATCGACTTCTTCTATCTCGTTGGATGTGAGCCAGCTATAGAGAGAGTTACACACTGAGAGGAGGAGACGGGAGAGAGTTGAGCATCAGGTACAGGTATATCGGAGCCACAGTCAGAGCTCAACTGAGTACCTGACGCTTATGTCTCAGAATTTGAATCTACCTCCGCCACCGCCGACGCCAGCTATTCAGGAGGACGATGCTGAGGATGAGGAGGACTTCATCATCAGTCCTCCAAATTCACATCCTAGTCATCAGCCAGGCCCTTCCGATCCACCCCCACCCCCTCCGTCGGCTCCAGCATCCGCACCGATTCCTGCTTCATAGTTAGGATATTTAAACTACATTTTTATGTATTATTCACATTTTTTCATTATTATATTTATTTAGGATATTTAGATAATATTTTTATGTATTATTCATATTTGTCATTATTATATCTATTAATAATGACTATTTGGTGATTTTTTAAATTTAATTAAATTTTGCATTATTTTGATAGATGAATTTTTTTCAATTACAGGGCATTTTTTAAACATTTTTAAAAAATATTTTAAAATTATACAGTACTAGCGAGGGATTAGAGAGGGATTAAAGGAAATTAAATTGAGTATCCGTTGCTAATCCCTCACAAATTAGCTTGGGATTAGCGACGGATCACTTAAATCGTAACATAAAAAAGAAATATTCCATCGCTAATCCCTCGCAAATTAGCTTGGGATTAGCGACGGACAACTTATATCAAAACATTAAAAAGAAATTTTCCGTCGCTAACGGACAACTTATATCAAAACATTAAAAAGAAATTTTCCGTCGCTAATCCCTCGCAAATTAGCTTCGGATTAGTGACAGATCACTTAAATCGTAACATAAAAAAGAAATATTCCGTCGTTAATACCTCGCAAATTAGCTTGGGATTAGCGACGGACAGCTTATATCAAAACATTAAAAAGAAATTCTCCGTTGCTAATACCTCACAAATTAGCTTGGGATTAGTGACGGAAATGTCCAACTTTTATTAATTACTAAAATAATTCGTCGCTGATCCCTTTCTAAATAGAAAGGGATCAGCGGCGGAAAGTAAAAATCCCTCGCAGATCCGTTTCAAAAATCCATTGCTGAAGTTGTTAACTGCTGAAAAAATACCTCGCTAATCCGTCGCTATTTGCGACGGGTTTTTGAATCCGTCGCAAATTTTTGCCTTTGCGAGGAGGAAATTAGCGGGGGAATTTTCCCTCGCTAATCCATCGCTAATTTGATTTAGCGACGGATTAGAGAGGGAAATGTCCCTCGCTAATTCTCTGTTTTCTTGTTGTGAAATACAATAGGAATTATGAAGAAAACTGTGACAAGAATGCTTGCTGCTAAGACAGCCAGTTTGGATATCTAACATTCCAAGAATGTAGCGCAGGAGAAAGGCAAGAAAACATCATGTGGCTTAACAACTTGTTCGGTTACCCACTCTATAGGATTCTCTAATTGTTGCATGTGAAGGGCTATTGCAGCACCATAGTGAGCCATATGATGTTTTCTATTTATAATGCATATATCCATGCCCAGGAAATCATTTAAAGAAGATTTCCTAACTAAAATCTTCACTAAACATGTAGTGTGGCATAGTAAGAGTGACACCAATAAAGTTTTCACAACACATTAACAGGCTTGTACACGTTCCATGTTCCTTCTTAAAATTTGTAATACCCAGTTTTCTACCTAGAAACCACTATTCCCATTTTGCATTCAAACCCCACAAAGAAACTCCTAGTATAACAAACTAAAATAGGTGATCCAGTAAAATACCGCAGAGGTGAAACATAAGGTAGGAATAATTTCATACAATGTCATACATTTATTACAAGAGTCAAAATAGATTCAAAATCTCAAATAGCAGATATCACATGGAACCATGACCAACAAAGCAAATGGAGAGAACTTTCAAGAATCATAACCAAAAAAACTAATTGAAGTTGAAAAGATAGATTGTTCCCTCTTTTGTTAGGGTGTGTATTGTGAAGGAAAGAAAAGAAAAAGTTTCTATGACAAAGACCAAGCCAACTTCAGGCATCACATCTCTACCAAAAGTAGAAATGCACCTTACCAGATGCAAAGAACCTCATTTTTTTGTTTAATACACCAGTATGACATCATCTTAGCCATAGATCCCGGGCAAACTTCATTCCATAATGGCTAACATTTTTACCTTCTCTTCTCAATTAACATAACATCCAAAAAATCTAGAAATTAAATGGTATTTTTCCAAATAAGTAAGATAGAGAGGAACTGAATAGTATTTTTTACTAAATGAATATTCACAAACTGAATGGCATTTTTCTGCATCTCATCTTTTATATGCTTCTGCAGCTGTAACTTCATTTCATTCTTTCCATTCCTATCCCCCCCCCCCTTTATTCTTCCTATTCCACTAACTGTTGAAACCACTTATTGCTTAAGTCCCAACTGGAAATTAATCAACTGAACAATAAAGTAATCCTAAAAACACAATATGAAATTATATCATACACTTCAATGGGGTCAATAAATAAAGTTCCAAATTTCTTGCATTTCCTTTAAAAATAAATATTTCTAACATAAAGTTGGCTCCAAATTCCGCTTATTTGAAAGATGCTACAAAAACACAGAAATAGAGCAAATTCAAGATTGGATGGGAGGTGAGTCATTGTCAGCAAGAGTCAGGTGGGTAAATCAAGGAACAGACAGCATCCCATAATAACCTGGACTAACTTCATGTAGAAAGGAAAACTTGACAAGGTTTTGTCCTTGCAAAAGGGCTTCAATTTTTTTTTTTTTTTTTTTGTGGGGGGGGGTGGGGGGTTCACTCAAACATATGATGAGAAAAACATTTCATGAGGAAACAAGAAAGTAGAAACCTTTAGCATCATTCATCATTTTTCCTCTAATTTTCCAGAGCCAATTTCATAAACAATGAAAATTCTAATGTTCCTAACTTGAAAATTTAGGTTGCCATGAAAAGTGTGTTGAACACTATCTCTTGATGCAGTACCCCTTTCCTTTGTTAGCTTCTGGGTTGTGTGAACATCCATATGCATATAGTAAGCTAATGATTCATGGCAGATAAAGATGCAAAGTTAACCATAATATTCTAAACAGTAACAGACACATAAAGATGCAAATTCTTATTACCATCATCACTGTAAAGTTGCATTTCCACCTGCACCTCCTAACTGGTCCCTTCATTTATCCCCTCTAAATTTTGATTTTTAGCATTAGAGACATCTCTTGCCACGTCATTCCTTTCTTGCTTTCTTCCTGTTTGAATTGTAGGATCATACCTATATGCAAGTAAGCAAAATTTATTGCTATTCATATACATCAACATTGAACTTTTAAACCACTAAATTTCTCAACATATTCAAGAACCGTAGACATAAATATGCAAAGCCCATTACCATTATTAGTGTCAAGTTGCATGTCTTCATCCACCTCTTGATTGGCCCATTCGTTTACCCTATCTACATTTCTATTTTCATCATTAAACACCTCATATCTTGTGTTGTAATTTCTTCTTTGTCTTCTTCCTCGAGTTCTAGAAGCCATACCTACAATACAAATGAATAGAAAATATTAGCATTTATGGAACATTGGAAATTCATAAACTAATCAAATCAAATATCAAATTGAAAGATTAAAATATCAAAAAAAGAAATACCATTAAAATGAACAATGTTTATTTTGTAGCTCTAGAACATTAGTTTTCATTAAAAAATTACATAAGGAGAGAATTACTATAGAAACAAGTGTTCAAAAAAATTCAAAATTCAATAATAAGGAAAAAACATCAAATATTTGGATTATCAACTTCAACTCCTTCAGCATCCATTCGGACCCAATTATGTTCTTCGTCTCCATCATGAGCTTGGTGATTCCCTAACTCGCTTTGCAAAAACATCTCAGTATCAGCTATTACTTGCACTTTATAAGCAGCCCTAGGATTTGTAGTGACAACAACGCACCATCCACTTTCATGTGGATCTTCTACATAAAAAACTTGTGATACTTGTGATCCAAGAATAAAAGGTTTGTTATGGGGTTGCTCACCCGAAAAATTAGCTAAAACGAATGTATCTTTATCGTGTTTAAGTCTTTTACCTCTTGAAACCCACTCACAGTCAAACAACTCAACTCGTTGATCACCTCCATAAATTAGCTCAATAACCCTTCTCAAAGTTCCATAATAATCTACATTTCTCAAAATTAGATGTTGGTCTCTTGTTCTTGCAAAACTTAATGCTGTTGCTTGCACCCCAACCCCACTATTTTGTGTTTTCCTTTTACGCTCCACTTCTCTTACATGGAATCAAAAGCCATTCACAAGGTATTTCTCACACTGTAGCCCTATACAATTTAGTCCTCTAGCTAGAAACTTAATGTCTTCTATGAATAGATCACCACCAGAAAATTCCTCTTCCTCAACCGACAGATCACGAATAAATTAGGGGCATCTTTATAGGTCTATGTCAAATGGAATAATTCAAATCAACTTACATGTTTCGCTAACCATGGCGCAAAATTTTCACTATGAACGCTCTCAATTACATGCCTTGAAGTACGAGGATGCTGCTCTTCAACCAACTTAAGATGTTTACTATATTAATTAAATTAAATTACAAGTTTTAAATCATGTAGAATTTTCCTACGTTAAACTAATAGTTAGAATTTTACGGACTTACTCAATGAAAGGCCTAAGGCTATCACAATTGAAAAGCACATACTGGTGTGCTTTTTTAAGTATGTCGTCGTTAAACTTAGTTGGAATTGCAGCTCCCAAAGGACGACCTATTTCTGAGAATACATCTAATCCAATATGACTTGGATTTCCAGAAACATCTTCATTTCTGCTCGATCGGTTGAATCTAGTCTCAACATAATTAGCTACGTACGATGAACAAAATGACAAGCATTTCTCTGCCATATATCCTTCAGCAATACACCCCTATGGTCAGCTTCTATTGAGAACATAAGATTTCAGTATACCCAAATATCTATTTTGTAAACATAAAAAAAAATGTTAGAAATATACAAATTTAGAAATTCATCAAGCACTTATTAATTATTATTCGAGGAAATTTAAAATAATTACCTTTCAATAGGATACATCCAACGATAATGAACAGGCCCACCTAATTTCACCTCTCTTGTTATGTGTACAGTTAAATGCACCATCATATAAAAAAAATAAGGGAAAACCTTTTCTAGTTGGCATAGTACAATAATGATGTCCTTTTCAAGTTAAACCACATCTTGAGGAAAAATCTCTTTAAAGCACAACATTCGGAAAAAATGACTAAATCTAATAAGTGGAGACTGCACAGATCTAGGTAAATATTTCCTCAAAGATATTGGCATCAGCTATTGTATCAAAATATGATTATCATGACTTTTGAGGCCAGATATCTTTGGTGGCTTAAGTTGCACATAACGTGAAACTTTATAAGAGTATCCATCTAAAACTTTCACTTTTTTCAACACTTTATAGAAATTATACTTCTCTTTCTTGTTCAATGTAAATAAAGTAGGAGGCAAGCAAACTTTTCCATTTTCCCTTTAAATAGGATGTAAATCTGGTCTTATACCCATTTCAACCAAGTCAAGTCTAGACTTAGCATTAACATTTGATTTATCCCCATCTAACAATGTATTAATAACATTCTCACAAACATTCTTCTCAATATGCATCGGATCAAGATTGTGGCGTATAGTGTTCCACTCCCAGTACGGTAAATCAAAGAAAATACTTTTCTTCTTCCAATTAAAATGCAACTTTTTATTGTCCTTGACTAATTTTCCAAACTTTATGGAAAAATTTTGTGCCACCATTAAACCAATAAGTATAGGTGAAGGTCTCATATGCTCTATCTTACCATCAAAAGATCTACCATCTCTTTGATAAGGATGATTACAATCTAAAAACTTTCAATGTCCCCTGTAACAATACTTTCCACCATTTTTTAACACCACTGAGAATGGGTGTGTTTGTGACAAATTGGACATGCAAGTCCCCTTTTTGTACTCCATCCTGACAATGTGGCATAACTAAGAAAATCACTAAACGTCCAAAGTAATGTTGCACGCATTTGGAAGTTTTGATTTACGGATACATCATAGGTCTTCACCCCAACATCCCATAACTTTTTCAATTCAGCAATTAAAGGCTGCAAGTAGATATCAATGTTTTTTTCAGAGGCAAAATGGCCAGGTATCAACAATTATAACATGAAATACAATTGCTTCATACACATCCATAGTTGCAAATTATAAGGTATTAATACAACATGCCATGTACTATGAGATACACTCATATTCTGAAATGGATTAAATCCATTAGATGTCGAACCTAAATCTAACATTTCTAGCTAGGCTCTTCACTAAATTCATGATATTGATGATCAAAAGACTTCCAAGAAGGGGAATCAACAAGGTGTCTCATGCATCCATCTTTTGTGCAACATTCACTATGTCTTTCATACTAGCAGTAATTTTTTATACCATAAATAACCTTTGTAATCTAGGCTTTAGTGGAAAATGCCACAATATCTTGTAAGGAATTTTTCTCTTCTCACCTGTGGAATGATCTTTTTCATATGGCTACCATCTAAGATGACTACATGTCTTGCATTCTTTTTTCATATGGCTACCATCTGAGATATCTATTTTCTCATAGCCAATGCCTAATTGCTTCATCAATTTATTAGCTTCATACATACTTTTAGGTAAGTTGGAAAATGTCTCAAGGAATGCTTCTCGTAACAAATCAAGAAGCATGTTAAAGGATTTATCACTCCACTTACCACTACACTTGAGATAAAGCAAACGAATAATGAAAGAAAGTTTTGAGAAATTTTTACATCCCGAATACAGATCTTGTTGAGAATCATCTAAAAGTTTATCAGGCAATTCATCTCTAAAATCTATGTTATCACCCTTCACATGATCTGTTCTTGGGACTCCAAATATGTCATGCAGCAATCCTTCCATGTCATCCAACCCTTCTATCTCACCTGACCCTATCCTTCCATGTCATCTAACCCTTTAATCTCACCTGACCCTTCAATATTGTTAACGTTATTAGACTGGCTATCTACATTCAAAAGTAAATTTATTGTTGATGGATCAATATAAGTAAGTTCACCATGCGCAACTGAGTGTGTGTACCCTTAAATAAAACCTCTAACAATTAAGTGTTATTTGGCTTCCTGCCAAGAAACCACTATTCCCATTCTACAATCTCTACATGGGCATGAAATCATCCCATTTATAGCTGAATTGGCAAAGGCAAAGCTCAAGAAGTACTCAACTCCTTCTTTATACTTAGGATTATTTCTTGGCAAATTCATCCATCGTCTATCCATTATAGAAAGCTGAAAATCAAATACAAGTAAAGATGCAAAAAAAGAACAAACACATTACTTCATCTTTAAAATTGTTAAAAATGTTAAATAATTCCTATCTACTATTGTAGTTGATAGTTTAAATTTGGAAAATTGCACAAGAGGATGACTTTTTAAAAAAAAAAAAGGAGATGAACAATGAACAATCATTCTGTAAGACAAACGTTCTTTATTCTTTAATTTTCACTACCATTTGAATAGAAATGTGAATCAAATACTATAGCAAAAAGGTTGCAGAATTAATTGCTCTTACAACCAAAAAGGAAGCAAATTTATTCAACCTTAAAGAAATAAAATTTTGAAAATCCTTGCAAAATAGAAAGGTAACCTATTCAAACAATGAAGAAACCACAAAAACTAATGATACAAACTTAATAGGTTGTTAGTCTTCATATAAATAGCAATACTTTTATCTCTTGGTTAGAGTATTGAAACAAGTAAAACAGAAAGTACATGACAAACAAACACATGGCAACAACCACAAAACGATAACACATTATCCTAGCTCAGTAAGAAACTGCTTATGGTATGGAAATGAAAGTTGAAAATCCAGTCCAAAGATTCATTCAACCATAAGTTAGGTCACAAATTCAAAACACAAGATGATGAATCTAATAAGAACTTGTTGTATAAGTTCAAACTCAATATTTTCAAATGCAAAATAAAGTAAATATTGACTCGGATGGTCTGATATAGGAAAAGTGGTTGATTGCTATAGCAGTAAACCAGGACTTTTCTTTCCAAATTCAAGACTTAAGAGTTAGGCAAAATGTCTATTCTAGTTAGCATGAATGGCGGAAATCCACACTGAATTGACAAAGCTATACATTCCAACAAGAAGAAGCTCCATTTAAAGTCAAATAACACAATATTATTTGCCAATCATTGAAGAAACAGCTTAAGGATATATTACTGCCCAGGATTACTGCTTAGGTGCAAAGCAGTAAGGATATAACTAATGTTAAAGCCATTCATACATAGAAAATTCCTATAGCACAAGGTATTGCTTGCAAGCCAACTATGAGAACAGTATTGAAAGGCTTTGGATCATGTGGAGAAAATTTATGAACCAATGTATTATGATTTACATGGAATGTGGGATGTAACATTTGAAGTTTCTAATTCCGTCCCCTCCCCACCCCACTTTATCCCTTTATCTGAAAGCATAAAGTCAAGCCGAACTCGTGCAGCACTATACAGCTTCATCGAATTCCTAACAGTGAAACAACAACTTTAATAAAGAGCTTATTTTTTCCAAAGTACAGCAACAATACCAAAAGGAACCCTTCCTTTGCCTCCAAAAACTCCACATAACAGGCACAACATACACAAGGCGCAAACAAAAGCTGCAAATATCCTAAAACTTCTTCGATCCAAAGTTATTATTAAAAAACTATCGTTAGACAAACTAATGAAGCAGAATGTTGAAAATATATTATTACAGAAAAAACTATTATTAGACAAACTAACGAAGCAAAATGTGTGTCAAGAAAAAATTGTCTTCTATTCCAAAGTTTAAAATATATGATTGCAAAATGTTGAATGAATTAGAAACTGACACATACAAGCAATAAGTCAAAAATACACAAAGCTAAACTCATCTTTCGCATACTTACAAGTTCATTGAAAAAACTGGAAAAAAAAGTGATTATTTAATCAACTATGCACAAGGGCAATAGGCCTACTAACAATTCATATACTCTATACAAATCAAAACATATGTATTTTAGCCCCATAACCTATATCAAAAGTATACTTAATAGAGGAAGACTAATCAACAACCGTACAATTTGCAATTCCACCGTGCCAATTATGATCAAAAGATGGGACAAGGGGAATCAAATGGAGAAACGAAGCACATTATCCGTAACACTAAACAGGTTTCATTGCACAAAATCGCACTTCAATTTCCAAAATCCATAAGAATTAAACAAAAAAAAAACCATCAAATCAGAATCCAAGCTATTAAGAATAGCGGGGAAATTACAAATCACAAATAACACATTGCATAACATAAGCATATTATAATTAACCTAGCTAGTTCTAGAGCTTGAAAAAGAGAGTAGAGGATAGAGAATAGAGAACACAAACCTTAAAAGATAGGCTCCTCAAGACCTGGAGATGAACTGGTAGGAGAATACAGCGACCTAGTCGAAGGAGAATTCAGCGACCAAGCTGAAGGCAAATCGGGCACATGCACCTTAACCAGAGTCTGAGGCTAACCAGAAAAGCTGGCCGGTGGTTTAAGGTTGGAATATGGAGACCGATTAAGCACCAAAAGAATGATGCCGGCGAAAAAAAAAGAGAAGAGAGTTTTGGTACTAAAAAAATTAGGCAACTTTTGGCGTATCTGCAGTTGATACTATATAATTTTAGTGCCTTTTTCTCTGTCTATATGTTATTATATATATATATATATATAAGAGAGTTTTGGTACTAAAAAAATTAGGCAACTTTTGGCGTATCTGCAGTTGATACTATATAATTTTAGTGCCTTTTTCTCTGTCTATATGTTATTATATATATATATATATATATATATATATATATATATATATATATATTTGTTGTTACACTTAATTTTAGATTATTTCAAAATTACATTATTTAACTATATTTGTAATGTGTTGAAAAGTAAATATCATAATAAATGTTTATTTTAACATTCAAAAAAATGTGTCAATAAAACTATATCACAAAAACCATTTTTTGTTGTAGTGCTAGTTCATTTTAATGTATATATATTTTATATATTTTTAATATTAAAAATATATTTTACTATACATATTAAATATTTTTTTATTCTATCCCTCAATATAGTAAATATAAATTTTACTATTTTAATTAAATATATATATAAACCCAAATATATTTATATATATATTTATTTATATTTATATATATATATATATTGTCTTTTATTTTTTTTACTATCTTTTTTACTATCAGCAAAGATAGTAAAAAAAAAATTATACACACCCTCCATCGGAAAGTCTTCTTTCCAAAGATAGCAAATATATGATAAAATTAGAAGAACCAAGGATTCCATTGCCCAGATCACAAACCTTCACACATACAGATTCATTCATTAGAGACAATAGTGTCTGGCATGTGTGGAATCCATAGTTAAATGGGAAAAAATTTTGCATCATAATTTTGTAATTTTTACAATATTCATTTTTATATTATGTTTTCCTTTTCAATATTTTTTACAATATTCATTTTTATGTTATGTTTTCCTTTACAATAATTTTCCTTTTACAATAATTTATATATATATATATATATATATATTTGCGTGTGTGTGTGTAGATATTTGTTATTATTAAGGTTTATTGTCAAGTTGTGATGTCATAATCTCCAAGCGTCTGTTGAATTCTTCCCTATCGGTTATCTGTCTGATCATTGCCCCTGCCTTTGGTCTACCGTTGAAAACCATGGTGTTTCTAAGCACCCATTCAGGTTCTTTAATTTTTGGGCTGACCATGTCACATTTCAGGATTTGGTTAAGGGGGTGTGGGTTCATCCCTACTTGGGGCACCACCAATTTATTCTTTGTCGTCGGTTGAAAGAGATTAAGAGGGACCTGCGCAGATTAAATAGAACTGAATTCTCACATTTATCTGCACATGTTGAATAGGCAAACAAGGATGTACAGAGAGTCCAACAGCAATTAATTGAAAACCCTCATGACCTGGCTCTTGTCTCCAAGTTCAAAGAGAGCAAAAGGACTGCATGGCGCTTTGCAGATGCGGAATTGAAGTTCTACCAGAAACTTGCAAAAGGGAAGTATGTGGCCAATGCTAACAAGAATACACGTTATTTCTTCAACATTGTCAAACGGAACAAAAAAAGGAGCTTTATCGCTTCTATTCTCAAGGAGGGTGGTTCTATGTGTTGGGGATATGCCCTAGAGTCAATTTGTACTTATACAATTGTCATTATGTTTTATATAATAATATGAGGCTTTCCTTTCCATGAATAGTGAGTTTTGTTTTGTTGGTCATCAAGTACGTGACTTGATAGTAAAACCCTACAATGAATACAATGACTATTCTAAAACTGTCCCTGATCGATTATTATTATTGGAATAATAATAAATTAAGATTAGTATGTTTGTGACTTGATGGCTATGTTTTACTGGCCATGGATATTTGTGATATCGAGTCAAGACATAAATAAATGTTAGAGAACATTGTATTAGACATGACTCACTGTGAGAGTACTTCATGGAATATGTCATAAGTACTTTCTAGCCATAATAATATTGAAAGTCCTTCGACCTAAATTCATCATAGTTTCTTACTTGATAAATTCTATATTTTGACATTGTCTAAAGTTGTCTTTAACCGAGATAATAAATTAGACTACTCGTTGGATATAGAATAAATCAAGGAGAGGAATATGATTGATTGTGAAGGAATTTGTCCCTCTCGATTATGGGAGAGATATCCATGGGCCCCTTGATAAGTTAGACTGTTAAAAATGCATGGCCGTGCTCAAATATATCAATCTAAGATATTGATATCATTTGTTTGAACAGTCTACTATGAAATCAAGAAATAATCGATTAAGCTTAATAAGGATGACATGCTCCGTGCCTTATGCTTAATCTGGATATCGTGTGACAAAAGGACTAAATATAAAATTATGGTTTGGTTCAAAGAGATCACCGATCTTCATTTAACCTGGATAGTTATAATGTTTTGCTAGAAACCGCTTATAATTTGTGGGCCATTTAAATATGATTTAGGCACACTGCCAGTGTTAAATGAACCTATAGGGTCACACAATAAGCGAACTTGTTATGTTATTTTTCTAGTGACCAGGTTCGATGAATCTGGATGATATCCAAATCAAAAGAATCTGACTCGGTAAAATAATTAGTTAAATTACCGAGATAATGGCAGAATCTTATCATATCAGTTTTAATTTAATTTGAATTTAAATTAGAATATGATAAGATATTATTAGGGTTAGACTCTAAGAGGTTCGAGGGTTTTTAAGAAAACCCTAGCCGTCTTTTCAATAGTCCAATTTTTCGGTTGAGAACATTCGTGCCATTCTCTACCAGAAAAAAAAAACCTCTCAAACCCTAGGCGCTAGCACTCCCCGGGCATCGAGTGAGTTCGCGGTGTGTATCCGATAGAGGACGTTCGCATACTGCAGCGTCTGGTGATTGTTCGGGTTGAACGTATAACGACGCAACTGAATCGAAGGATTTCGATTACGACAACCGAGAGGTAATTCTTAAAGCTTAGATCTTCTTAATCGTTTACTTGGGTCCTCGGGAGGGATTCGTAGATGTTTTCCGCGTTTAGGAGTCCACGAATCCCAACAGTGGTATCAGAGCAACTTGCTAAACGATTAGGTTGATTTATCTGTATTAATCGTATTGTTGAATACATGTATAATATGAATATATGAATTTAACGGGTATGTATCAGCATGTTCGTATGATTATGATTTTAGAATACTTAGCATGCAGACTGCCTGAATTAGGTTTAATGTGTGCATCTTAGTCGCCTGATCAGACCAGATTAGTTGCAGATTGTCTGTAAATTGGTCTGTTTTAATATGATATGGTATCGTAAGCATGCTATCCGTCGTTCTATATTTGCGAATTGCTTTTATTAATCGGACATGATAATATGTTATCTGTATAAATATGATTAAAAGAACGCATATTGTCTGTAATATGAATTTTCACGGCGATGGTTATTAAGGGGTCCGAACGTTAATTTGATTAATTTTCGGAAATCGGAAGGCAAAATCTCATTCAATGTGGACTATGTTCGTGCTGGCCAAATGGTCCCACATGACCTCAAGGAGGACTTGATCAGGCTGGTTTCTGACCAAGATATTCAACAGGCACTATAGGACATCGAGGACTGCAAAGCACCAGGACCGGATGGGTACTCTGCATTATTTTTTAAATGGGCTTGGGGCACGGTTGCAAGGAGCCTTTGTGATGCGGTCAAGGAATTCTTCTTGTCTGGCAGAATCCTCAAGCAGCTCAATCATTCTGTTATCACTCTTGTTCCTAAATCTACACATGGCGTCAGCGTGGGGGACTATAGACCAATTTCTTGTTGTAATGTTGTGTACAAGATTATTTCAAAAATTTTGACAGACGGGCTCAAGATTGTTTTACCTCATATTGTGGACATCACGCAGGCAGCGTTCATAAAGGACAGACTCATGGCTGACAACATCCTACTTGTTCAAGAGCTTCTGTGTACTTATGGGAGGAAAAGAGTTTCACCTCGTTGTTTGGTTAAGGTGGACCTTAGGAAGGCTTATGACTCAGTGAACTGGGCTTTCTTGCTAGATTTACTTACTGAACTGGGATTCCCACATATATTCGTGGCTTGGATTCAGCAGTGTGTAACCACTACCTCCTTCTCTGTTGCTATTAATCGGACAGTGCACGGGTTCTTTAAAGGTGAAAAAGGTGTTCGGCAGGGGGATCCTATCTCTCCACTTCTATTTGTTATATGCTTGGAATATTTCTCTCGGACTGTCAAAGTACGTACACTTGGGACTTTGTTCCGCTATCATCCCAAATGTGAAGCATTGAGGATTACCCACCTTTCATTTGCAGATGATCTTATGCTGTTTGCAAGGGGTGATCGTCCATCTGTTCAAATCCTCATGGACTGCCTAGATGAATTCAATAGGTGCTCGGGTCTTCAAATCAACAAGGGAAAGTCCAATATCTATATGGCTGGTATTTGTAACATGGACCAGGAGGGTCTTTTAGCTGATACAGGTATACCTATTGGGGTATTTCCTTTTCGCTACCTTAGCCTACCTATCATGCATGGAAAAATCCGTCTGTCTCTCTACGGACCTTTGCTTGACAGAATTGGATCTTACATTGGCCGTTGGCATGCACGTTCACTTTCTTATGCTGGCCACCTACTACTTATCCAAACTGTCCTTCAAGGTGTGGAATGTTTCTAGCTGTCCATTCTCCCCACTCCGGCCGCAGCGATCTCTCAGCTGGATAGGATGGCTCGTGATTTCTTATGGGACTCCAAAAGGTCATTTGTTACCTAGAAGGATATCTGTCTACCCAAGACTGCCGAGGGGCTTGGCTTGTATCATCTCCAGACTTGGAACGGGGTGCTCTTAACAAGAATCATCTAGGACATACAATCTGAGAAACAATCCTTGTGGGTCCAGTAGTTAGATCACTACTACATAAAGGGCAAATCTGTTTGGGAGATTGAGCACCATAGAGACCATTCTCCATTATTTCGTAAAGTGCTAGGAATTCGAGACCTGATACTTGAGGGAGAAAATGGTCCCCTCTTTGTGTCTGTACTTCTACATAGTTGGGCTACATCTACCTCCTCATTCACTTCTTTGGCTTACGACTACCTTCAGTTACCTTCCTCGAAGGTTTTCTGGGCAAAAACTATTTGGAAGTAGGGACTTACCCCCAAGCACTCATTCATGGTCTAGCTATGTGCTAGGGGGCGTTTGAAGACTAAGGATGCTCTTGTGTTCCGCTTGGATGACTTAACTTGTCCTTTGTGTAAAGCACATATGGAGACGACTAACCATTTATTTTTCAAGTGCCCAATGTCTGCATCCATCTGGATGGAAATTACACTGTGGATGGGCTTGCCGCAAGAAATGAATACAGTGCAGTCTTGTCGTAGGTGGTACAAGCATGCAAACCGTGGCTCATCCTGGATAGCAAAGGCTAAGGCTACTGCTATGGCTGCCACGTTCTACTACATTTGGACTGCACGAAACAAGGCGTTGTTTGAGGGAACCGTGTGCCAACCGTCGGATGTTACGAAAAAGATAAAAACACATGTGTACACTGTTATTTTTACATTGTACCCTAATGTTCTGACTAGTTTGGAAACTGGTGTTCACGTCTGCTAGTTAATAGTCACCTTGACTATAAACTAGTAAACATTCATGTAAATTCTATTTGATCAATAAAAAACATTTTACATTGTGATAAAAAATAAAAAAAAAAGTTGTGATGTCTACAAGTTACTGTAGCAATTATTCTTGACAATATTGAGTGTGTCCCTGACAACGAAGAATTTTTGAAGTTACTTAATCAAAATTGGCAATGTTCGATGTTTTGTTTATTAGAGTTTGATTAAGAAAAGGATTCCAAAATACTTTGACCGAATCTTAGTGAAGATACAATGAAGATTGTATTTGAGAAGACTTGGAATCCAAATACGATATAAACTGCAAAGATTTAGGAGAAGAATCTTGAAATAAATGCCTAATTCAACAAGGAAACTAACACTTAGTTATCTTGTATAAAAACGACAAAGTTCTTTGATTTGTATAGTGAAGAAAAGCCAGAAGCACAAAATAGAAGTTTTTTATAGCTTTGTTGAGAGAAATAGAGTATAGAATTTAAGGTGCAACAATCGAATAAAAAATGAAAGTTTAGAGAAATTTTTAACCCTAACATACAACTCTTGTTGAGAATCATTAATAAGCTTATAGTAATTTTCAGCATCTGAGTTTGGCAATTCAACTCCAGGAGATGTGTCAAGCTCCTCAACTTCATCATGGAACAATCAATCCATGTCATCATTTTGATTAATGGTAGCTTGAAAATTATGACCAAAATTTTGATCTAGATGAACTACAAAATCAAAGTTCTCCACGTACTATCCAATGAGAGTATCCCTTAATAAACCAATAGACTATAAAGTGCTCATGTGCCTCTATTTCTATCCTCATTACCCCATTTCCACATTTTACACAAAGACACAATATTTTTCCATTCAAACTTGCATTATTCATTGCAAATCTTAAAAAGTTGTCAACACCATTTTGATATGTAATGCAATTTCTAGGTAGATTCATCCAAGATTTATCCGTGTTGGGGATACCATAATCAACAATAGATAGGCTAAAGTCACAGCCTAAGCAATAAAAAAACAAAATGTAAGATTTATACAATTTAATTTAGAACATTAAAATATTTGAGAAGTATAAATCAAGGAAAGAAATTCAAATTCAAATCAAGTTGTTGCTGTCCAAAATAGGGAACCGATGCAAACGGGAATCGGCTTCATCTCCGACAAACACAAATGATCCGATATGGTGCAACAGAAAATTGTATCAGATCTTTTTGAATCAGGGACCGGGTTCCTTGAGCTTACTATAGAAAGGGCTCAATAAGGTTAGCTAAGAACGCTAAACGGAAGGACTTTTCTCGAAGAATAGAATGATATTTGTATTAATCGGCTTAACGGGAAGTACAGAACAAGTGCTGATATTGAAAATACGAACAGAAACTGTAAGAAAAAACTGTAAACAATACTAGTAAAGAGAAGCTAGAACAAAGCTGTAAAGAATTAAAATTCTAGACTAGAAAGCTAGAAATGATGATGAGGAAAAAGAAAATGAAATTGAATTCTGCTGATTGATGAGTTGATTTCTTGTCCCTGATTCTCGGCGATGCTCCTCATTTTATACTTGCTGCGAACGAGCCACTAACAGAACGTGGAGTTACTTTCGGCCAAAGAGTGCCCCCAACGATCGTGCAAAATTCTCGCACCGAAAAGATCGGGAATCTGTTTTTCCTTCTTATCAGCCCCGTGGTTCCGATGTTGACCATGGCTATTGGCTGTTCGAAAGGTTGACTTTATCGACTCTTCCCCATTTATCAAATTGGCATCGGCTCAAAGTAACCGTTGCGTCGGCTTGGCAAAGTTGACGTCAACACAAGTTAACAGGAAAAAAGATATATTACAGAAACCATAAATCAAATAATCATGTTGGAAGAAAACAACATCCACAATGTAAAAAAAAATAAAAATTCAATCTCTATGTTTTTAACTTAAACAGACCACATTTAGATAAAAAGTAGCTAGCAGTAAGGATTTCATTTTAGATCATTATGCCACCATCAAACACCGCATTCCAAGAGAGAGATTAGAATATTTAAAATATAATACCATTTACTTGTCAGTAATAAGCTGACAGAAATTTAAAACATGGGGGAAAATTTTTTGTTATAAAAAATTTTCCCCTACAAGAAAGATATTCTCATCTTACAATAGCCTATCTAGGTAACTAGATAGAGATAATTATATTCTATTAAGCCTATTAACCAATAAGAACATCTTCACTAGCAGAAAGATATAGAAGTAGTGTTCGCAGAAAAGACATGGACAAATCACACAATTTAATTCTAAGAATGTGCCTCAAAGATAGCTACTAACTTAGGTTTGGTAAATCTTGCCTTGCGTTATGTTAGGACCATATGATATCGCCCGAAGAATAACATTGTTCAAGCAAACCAAACTAAGTAGCATGAGAACTAGACTAACTACTAAATCTTGTATCCATTAAATACTTTAGCCTCTAGTGAAATAGGCACAGCAGAAGAAGAAATATGTTGCATATATAAGAAGGTTATGATTCAAAAGTAGATTTAGACCAAATATTAGAACAAATTGTTGAGAGAGTGAAGAACTATAAATCATGACCGATGAAGCCATGATTGGAATTAACATTTTCTATAACAAAAAATGAAAAATTATAATCTTGAAAGAAACACACAAGGAATCCCTAGAACTAAAAGTTAACAAATGCTAACTTTAGACCAATTTCCCAACCAGGGTAGAAAAAGTTGCATAGAAATTTTTAGGGCATCTTATTGCATTTTCATTTTTGGTTAGGAAAGGAAGCTTTAAGAGGTACCAAATAATTATAGTCATCCTTTCGATGAAGCATTATTCTAGTTGTTCTTCCTACTAGGTAGGTTTTGTGGAAAAGATCATTTACCATCCCCATCCCACCTAAAAAAAAAAAAAAAGAAAAATGTCTGATAGAATTGCTTACCAACCTAACGTTGCTATAGTGAAGAAATTAAAAATCTATAACTTCTTTGGCTTCCTTTTCTTTTAAATATTTCATGAGTTGATGATTGTAAATACTTGTTGTTTTAAGTATCCTTCTGTCTGCAATTTTACTTACTATACCTGAATATTTGTAAGAAGTTCTTATCTAATAGTTTCATAGTTATGTATTTGGAAAATAAATAATTAACTGGTAAAAAATTCATTTTATTTTGAAGGAAATAAAAGTTCTAGAGCTTGAAGACTATAAACAATAAGCTTCCAATTCTTAGGGAATATGAAGCCACTGAAATTGTTCGTGCACCCATGACTCTCCTGACTAGAATTTAAATATTTCTGCTTTTATATGTTCTGTTTAAGTTACAAAGCAAATGGAAAAAGAATATTGAATCCTAAATCTAATACCATAATTTTAACTGAAGTCTTTACCTTCTAACCATAACTGGATGCACATATATGGCATTGTAGATACTGGACTATATGGAAGATTTCTGTTAACTTGTGATGGCAATTATTTCGTTTTGGGGATAAAGCAAGAATGTGGTTGAATAATATCGAAAGAGATGACATGAACAGGATCAAGACAATTTAATAGTGGTTATAGAAATGAACAAGGTTCATTTTTTCATTGTATCATACATGAATAGGGAAAAGATATGAAGATAATTGGTACACTAATATTTATGTATATATATGAAAAGGAAAATATAAATAAGTAATTTGATATTTCATTTTAAATATCACTACTGATTGTGTGTGGTGACAATGCATGTGGTGTCCAGCGCTGCATGGGCTTTTCTGGTTGCAATAATATGTCCTTCTGCCTATCCGCCTATGCAAACAATGTACTTTTTCCAGATCCATCGATACAATCATGTCCAGGTCACTTGCATGTATAACAGAACGGTGGGATGTTCTCATAATGAACCTCCTGGTAAAACCCCTCATCCGTTGTTCCCAACTAGATTCTAGAGGGGAGCTTGGTCTGAATATCGGCCTCCACGCAAACGCTAGCCGCGCTCGGTCGTGTTAGGTTCGCTGTGGCATCATCAAGTTTGAGGGGATGTCCAATTGCATATGCCATAGAAAAGAGGACAGCTTTGGAAAAGTACGGGAGGGGCAGATGCTCTAAAGAGACCTAGACGGGGACAACCGACGGATCCTCCGAGACACGGAAAGATGGCGTCCATTTCAAAATCCTCATCGCAGAGTCGGAGAGGTACCATTGTTGTTTGAGCCACAATCTAATGTAGTCCTCTTCCAGTGCCGGGCGAAATAATATATGCTTGTAGTCTAAGACACTGATTTTAACTTCCCCCTTAAGGTCCACGGTAGTGAAATCCTTTCAAAGCTTTTCCAGTGAGGGCCATCCCTTCTAGAATTTAGCAATGAGGGACATTTTGAAAGGTTGAGAAAGCAGTGAGATCTCATCAGATGTGAAGAGTAGGGCTGGTTCCCCTTTGTGAAGAGAGAGGGGCGTGATCGAAGGAGAAAGCATGGGTGATGGAGTGAAAAAGGAGGCAAAAGACCGCCTCCCCCAGCCTGTATGCGGTGGCGGAGGGTGCTCCGGCGGCATGCAGACGAATGACAAGGAAGTTAAATAAGGAAAATGTCTAGAAAGAACATTCTTTCAAAATCTCCACGGCATAATAGTAAAACCATTACTTGTTTGTATCCTTGACCAATTAAGCGAGCATGAAAAGATGAGGTTGGTGATTTGGATGTGTTTGCAAGAACTATCTCATGATTTAATTGGTTAATGCTCAGTGCCATTTCAGAGTCGTCATTGTTTGAGCTAAAAAAACGAGCCCCTTTGATATACCTACCATTTCAACGTCCCATTCCTTGATCAGAATAAAGCTTCTAATAATTAAAATTACTTGTCTTCTAGAAAATTTTGCAGCATGCATGAGAGTTTGTGTACATTGTATGCAAAAAATTAGATAAAATGCACTATGAAACTTGAAATGACACATGAAAGCACATATTAATTTAATAAAACATTAAGAACTAGCAGAAACTAGAAAATGCAAGACTCTCAAGTTCATTTTCCAGCTACACTTACAAATCTTAGTCCACTTGGAAATCAAAAAATATATAGATTGAACAATGCAAGTGTGACACATTCCATGACTTATTTTTAATTTAGATATCAAGAACAAAGAGATCAATTACTTAATTATTATAGTGATTATGTTAAATCACCATTTACTTGTAATTTGGGAATAATAATAAATCATTAGATTCCGTTCATTATTTATAATAAAGAGTTGTTACAACTAATATTACAAGTACCTGTTAGGTTGCATTGCAAGATCAATTTAAATTGGGTTTCGAAAAATGTTTGATCAATTTAAATTGGGTTTCGAAAAGTGTTTTCTGTTATAGTTTAGGCTTTTTGATAAATTGTGCCAAATTAGTTTGGGTCATCCAACTAATTAAATTTCGTTTAGAATTGAATTTCGATGATTGAAAGAAAGATTTTTGAGTTAGAGTAGGGTTCTAATTCGGTCAAAATCCTTATTTAGAAATAGAATTCAAATTTGATTTGAAATATGATTTCAAATCAGATAATTTCTAAGATTTTATCCAACTTATCATGGATAATCTTTAGAAGATTTTGAAAAAAAAAAAGAAAAACAGCTAAAAAACTTCGCTCTCATTCTAGTTCAAAAAAAAAAAGTGAACAAGGCAATACCTCTCTTACTAAACAAAAAACCACAAAAATCCTAAAATTTAAGGTATTACTTTGAATTGATTTGGGTAGATACTGTAGAGGTAGAGTTCATGAAGTCCTACTTACGATTTGGTTCGAAGGTTCAATCAAAATAATACAATTTTTAACCAAATTATTTTATTCTAACTCATTAAGATCCTTTGTAGAGACAAATCCGTTTTATTTTGCTGCTATTTTGTGAATTTTTATTTGACTTTTACTCGAAAATATAGAACAATTAATTAAGGCTTTTCGATTTTCTAACTTAACATTAGAAAGTTGTTGAGATTCTTAATCTTCTCCATAATTTTCTCCCATCAAGGATTTTTTTTTTTTAATTTCAAATTTTCTTTTTTTTTGGATGCAAATGTAAATATTGTAATATTAATCAATAAGAATTTACATGAAAAACTAGTTTGCAATCGGGAAGACTACAATCTAGAGGATCTCAGTACATGTCTCAAAACTAGTCCTAACATGAGGGTACAATGCAAAAATTAAAGTGTACACATGCGTTTTTATCTGCTTCACTATAGCTTCCGGTTAGCAGACTACACCCTCAAAGATGGCCTTGTTTCGGGCAGTCCAAATGAAATAAAAAGTGGCCGACAAAGAAGTAGACTTGGCCTTAGAAACCCATGAGGTACCCCTGTTGCCATGCTTATACCACCTAAGACAAGCCTTTGCAGAATTCAAAGACTGAGGAAGACCTAACCAAGATTTAATTTCTGTCCAAATGGTAGTCGAGACCGCGCATTTGAAGAACAAGTGATTCATCGATTCGAGTCGGCACTTACATAAAGGGCATGTCAAATCATCCGATCTCGAACACTAGTGCATCTTTGGTCTTGAGCCTTCCCTTCGCACATAACCAAAGAATGAATGAGTGTTTGGGCGTTAATCCCTATTTCCATATAGTCTTGGCCCAATACACTTGGATGGGAAGTAGCTCTAAGATAGTCATAAGCAATAGCGGTGAAAGAAGTAATACAATTGTCCCATGATCGAAGAAGAGCAGCGGCGCGGTGGGAGTCTCCTTCACGTTCTACGATCACATCCCTTATTGCCAGCAATTTCCTAAACAAGGGGGAATGTACCTTATGAGCTTCAATATCCCAAATGGTTCCGCCTTTCAAATAGTAGTGGTTCACCCATTTGACCCACAAGGATTGCTTCTCAGCGTGTACGTCCCAAATAATTCGAGACAGTAGCGCTCCATTCCAGATTTTTAAGTTCCTCAAACCTAGGCCACCATCAGTCTTGGGGAGGCAAAAAGTGTTCCATGCCACCGGATGGTAATTTGAGTTCCACAGGAAGTCTCGCGTCATCCTTTCTAACTGAGAAATAACAGCAGAAAAGGTAGGAAGAGCTGACAACCAAAAACATTCGACCCCTTGGAGCACCGATTGAATTAACTGTAACCGCCAGGCAAAAGAGAGAGAGCGAGCAGACCATCTACTAATAAAAGAGCCAATACGATCAATCAATGGTTTGAAGAGAGTTAGTCTAATTTTACCGTTCATGATTGGCAGTCCAAGGTAGCGAAAAGGAATGTCTCCAATAGGTATGCCCGTATCTGCCATAATCGCTTCTTGAATATCCGGAGCAATCCCCGCAAGGTAAATACTGGATTTATCCTTATTGATTTCAAGACCTGAGCATCTTTTAAATTCTTCTAGACAGTCAAGGAGGATACGGATAGAAGGACTGTCTCCCCTAGCAAATAGCATGAGGTCATCCGCAAAGGCCAGGTGGGTAACCTTTAAGTCCTTACAGTTCGGATGGTAATTAAATGATGTCCCAAGAGTATACTTTAACCACCCTAGAGAAATATTCTAAACAGATAACAAACAGCAGTGGAGAGAGAAGATCCCCTTGCCTCAGACCCTTAGCTCCCGTAAAGTAGCCATGCACATTTCCATTGATAGCAACAGAGAAGGAGGTAGTGGTCACACACTGCTTAATCCATGTCACAAATAGATGAGGGAATCTAAGCTCAGTAAGTAAGTCCAATAAGAAATCCCAGTTGACATAGTCATAGGCTTTCCTGAGATCCATTTTCAATGTACTCCTTGGAGAAACTCTTTTTCGACTATACATTCGTAGCAGTTCTTGGACTAGTAGGATATTATCAGTCATGAGCCTGTCATGAATGAAAGCAGATTGTGCACCGTCCACCAAATGAGGAACCACCAACTTGAGTCTATCAACCAGTATTTTGGATATGATCTTATAAACCACATTACAACAAGAAATAGGTCTGTAATCACCCACCCTATCAGCATGATCCTTCTTCGGGACCAAGGTAATGATAGAATGATTGATCTGTTTAAGAATTTTCCCCGAACTGAAGAATTCCTTTACTACATCACACAGACTCTGCCCAACCGTGCTCCAAGTTTTCTTAAAAAATAGTGCCGAGTAACTATCCGGTCCCGATGCTTTGGAATCCCCAATGTCCCACAAAGCCAATCTGATATCCTGAGTAGTCACCTCTCTAACCAAGTCAACCAGCAGATCATGAGGAACAAGGGGACCAGCCCTGACAAAATCCATATTAATGCTCCTACAGTCATCCTTAGACCCAAGTAGCTTTTGGTAGTAATTAACAAATTAGTCCGCAAGAGCGATTGGGCTATTGGTTCTTGTACCATCCTCCAAAGAGATAGAAGAGATAAAGTTCCGCTTTTTATTACTCTTGACAACATTGTAGAAGTAGCGGGTATTTTTGTCAGAGAGGGCTACATACCTTCCTTTTGCAAATTGTTGGTAGAACTTCATTTCTGCTTTCGCCAAGCATCAGGCAAATCTTTTGCAATCCTTGAATAGTGCAATAAGAGTTAGATCTCCCGGGTTGCCAAGTAATAGCTGTTGTGCATTAAGAACTGCCTGGTTAGCTTTTTCCACTCGTTCAGAAAGATGAGAAAACTCCTATTTGTTTAGCTTCCGCAGGTATCCCTTAAGCATCTTTAAACGTCTACAAATAGTGAACTGGTGGAAACCCAAGATCTCCTGATCCCAAACCTCTTGAACAATATTATGGAACAGATCATGTTCAGCCCAAATATTAAGAAATCTAAATGGACACGCAAGTCTCCCAATGTTGTCAACCACTGACCAAATAGCAGGACTATGATCAGATAAGTACCCAATAGGGAGAAACTCAACAGAAGCCTGTGTAGGGCATTGAAACCATGCATCATTACCCATAACCCTATCAAGTTTGGACCAAACTCTAGAATTTGTCCAAGTATATCGTGATCCGACATACGGTAGGTCCTCCAATCCAATGTCCGCATATAGGGAAACAAAGTCCCTAATCTCATAAGATGATGGCACCGAACCTCCTATTTTGTCCTCAATATGTAAATAAGTATTGAAGTCACCCATAAGAATCCACGAACCAGAGATAGATGAAGATAAGGACTGAATGTCCTTCCATAATATTCTTCTAGCTGTAACTGAATTGGAAGCATAGATAAAGGAGAAAGAATATGTAGCATGTGAGATCAAACAAGTAATACTCATAGTGATGGCTTGAGACGTGCAGTGAAGTAAAGAAACATCCACCGTAGCATCATTCCATGGGATAACCACTCTGCCTCCATCTGATTCATTCAAGTTGTGAACGCTCGACCAATTAGCGAACTTACGTTGTAGAATGTTATCCACCCCATCAGTATTCAACTTTGTTTCCAGCAATTCAATAACGTCAACACGATGAGTCGAAATAAAATTCCAAACCCCATGTTGTTTGAGGGTCATATTGAACCCTCGAATATTCCAGCACACTACTCTCATTGTGGACTAACTAGTGCCCCTTGGGCACTAATCAAGTCAACACTCCGCTGGGCATATTTTTTCCATACTGAAGAGATAAAATTTGTTGCCTGAGTAGTCACTTTACCAGTATTCCCCATGGTCACTGGCACCTCCTCATCACAACCTCCTAAGCGAGAAGGGGAGAAAGATTGCGTATTCAATTTTTTCTGCCAATGCAGTCGTCCCCTACGCCTAACCCTTGATTAGCCTCTAGTGTGAGTATTGATAGGTCCATTAGATGAGGAAGGGACGTCAACTATAGCATTGCCACTATGATCCTGGATGTCAGTTGTATGCTCACTGCTTAGGATATTCTGGTCCAAAGTAAGAACCGTTTGTTTCCCTTTGTCTTTGCTAACAACACCAATGACATCAGTCCGGGTCTGGGATGATGATCTCATATTTTGATTTTGTCTACCCGGGACTGACTTTGGCCTAGTAGGAGACATAGTAGTACCCATTCGCCCCTCTCTGTTCCTTACATTTCTATTAGCTCCCTATTGTTCCTTTCTTTTCATGTTTTCTCCCATACATGCCTCAGTAGCATGGCCAAATTTGCAGCAGTGTGAACAGTACAAAGGCTCACACTCAAATTTAACAGCCTGGTTTTTTATCTTACCTGAAGGCATCTTGATCGGTACCGTCTTAACCAGAGGCAAGGCCACATCAACTTCTACCAGGACTCTAGCATAAGATAGGCGGTCAAATGTTGCAGTGAGCATATCTGTCATGATCGGTATACCCACAGTCGATGCAATTTTACTTAAGGCAGTAATGTTCTAGCACCCGAGAGGTAGGGCAGGAAACGTGATCCATATAGGCATGATGCTCACCTCAGCAAGAGAAAAATCAAAGTCATAGGGCATTATTTTAAGCATCAAAGATCGCCCAAATATAGCATAAGGACCCCCCCGGAGGACCTGCTGTCTATCATCATCAGTTTGGAAACGGAATATAAGCCATCCAGTAGCATGGGAGTGCACCTTGGATTGAACTCCCCATTGTTTTGTGAGGTCCATTATTGCTTTCATTCCGGGGAACCTGCCAGCAAACATCCCCACAAGACAGAAACCAAGCTTACCCATAGCTTTCACGAAGTCCCTTTCTTCCAACTCAATAACATTACCCGCGCAAGGGATATGCTTGAGACGCATTCCATTCTGTTGGTCACGGTTTCCTTTCACAATATTAGCCCAAGAAAGAAAGGGTTGAGAGGACTGCAATGGTATGGTGGGAGGCAGGTTATTGTTACCCACTAAGGGGCCATTAGGAGCAGACGCCATAGCTGGGATGTTTTGAGTCTGTGTCCCCACTAGGGGGGGACCGAACCAACATGATCAGGAGGAGGAGGAGCCATGTGAAGGTCAATAGCTATGGACTGAATAGCTGCCCGAGGAGAAGGTGGGGGTGGGACATTTTCGGTTAGCTTATCCATGTCCAAGGAAGGGGAGACAGTAATGGAATTAACAGCTGAAGTTGTCCCCTCAAAAACACCTAGCTTCCCACTTCTAGTCTGGACCATGAGGTCCAGCCCAAGGCACGAAAAAAGAACAGAAAAAGACACACGAGATGGTGATGCTAAGCTGAATACAAGAACTAGAGTACCTCGGGTTAGATAATGCAGCCAACTGTCTTACATAGAAAGGAGGACGGGAACAGCAAGTGAGTGGAGTAGTTAACAGAAGGACAATATGCGGGGGTTGGAGTAGGTAGGGGAATTCTTGGGAGAGGAGGGAAAAAGGTCTGACAATACGATGGGGCTGTTAATTTCTGGCAAGACGAGCTTGGAGCCTAGCAGAAAAGGAATATTGTATACCAAGACGGTTTCCAACAGCGATCAAACTGGTTTACTACTGAAGGAGATGGTTTAAACAGATCGAAGAAGCCTCTGAAGCCAGGAATAGAAAGATGGGCAACCAGCTCAGGAGAAGAAACGATTCAATATGAAAACTAACGTCTGGACAGAACAGAAGGAAGGCTTTGAAAATGGAACACCAGTTAACTGAATACGGATGCTAACATACCTTAGATAGACAGAACGAACCAAAGGCAACAAGATAACCCAGGAAAATGCAGAAGAATTTGAGATTAGGACGCCAGTGAGAATCGGGTAGGAGGGACCAGGACAGAAACCTTAGCATAACTGAACCCAAGGACACCCCGACTTCAGGAACCAACACATAAATGAAGGACAAACAAAACCAGGAGAACCGGCGCCGAACACCAAGTCACCAGGTCACTTATGTAGAGCACCAGAAATGGAGAAATGCAGCACTAACCAGAAGGAGGAACCTGCATGGTTGGGATAGCATGAAGGCCTATCATCGGCTACAATGGAAATGAGAGTCAGAAAGAGGATTCCAGTGGGATGATGGTGGCTCTGCCGCCGGACCCCCGAATCCACCCCCTCTATTGGTGAAGTTTGGCTGGGGAAGGAGGTGTTTCGCATCCTTATTCTCATTTGTAACTGTCTCATCCACGATCAAACCATTATCCCCACCTATAAAGGTAATCCACCTTTTTCTTTTTAAACCAAATCCGAGGTGAATGCTTTAGCAAACCCTTTTCATTTCGCTTTGTTGGGAAATTTGCAGAAGGTCGTCCTGCTTTGGAAGTGATACGTAAGGAAGATTAGACTATTGGCCTAAAATGAGATATGTTTGTTAGTTTGTTGAACCCTAAGCATCTCTTGTTGAGACCAACTTTAGGGGAAGATTTTTTAAGGTTGTGGCTAAAGAAGCATTGGTTCTTGTTAGGATTTCAAACGTGCGTTCTCAAATGGACACTGGATTTTCTAGCCTCTGAGGATCCATCTGTACAGATTTTCATTAAGTTTGCTTTGGTCTCCATTGCATCTACTGTCGGATGCCTCTTGAAGCTTGATGAGGCCACAACCACTATTGGAAACTGGCCTATCACCCACGACAAATTCTATGGCTGATTGACTGAATTTCATGGTATTGATCTTAGCCACGAAAATTTTTTCGTGGCTGATTAAATTATTTCCGTGGGTGATCTATCATGGAATATTTCATGATTGAAAAATAAATTCTCTGGCTATTTTAATTAAAATAATTAAATATTATTTAATTGGAAAAAAGGAATTAGCCACGGAATTCCATTTTGTGGGTGATTAGACACAGAAATTTGAAAATTCTTCTGTGACTGAATTAATAAATAATAATTAAATTTTATTGGCCACTAAAATTCGTGGTCCACAACCCACTTCGTGGACCAAACACACCTGATCGTAGCCCTCCAATTAATTGAAGAATTTTTGAATCCTTTGAGAGTCGAACCCAATACCTCCCATATGAGAGGTTGAGACTTAACCACTAAGCCCAAAATTCATTTAAACTATTCCCAACATTCATTTTGTATTTTTATTAAAATGTTAATATTATTACAAAATACAACAATCATATTAAATTTACTATGAAACCATATTATTCAATATAATAAATTATTTTGTATATTTATATAATTAAAAGTTTATATATTATTAATTATTTTACCATTTTTATTAAATAATTTTTACAAATATATACATATATATATAAACAATATATATGTATGTTTTTTTTATCACAATGTAAAATGTTTTTTATTGATCAAATAGAATTTACATGAATGTTTACTAGTTTATAGTCAAGGTAACTATTAACTAGCAGACGTGAACACCAATTTCCAAACTAGTCAGAACATTAGGGTACAATGTAAAAATAACAGTAAACACATGTGTTTTTATCTTTTTTGTAACATCCGACGGTTGGAACACGGTTCCCTCAAACAACGCCTTGTTTTGTGCAGTCCAAATGTAGTAGAACGTGGCAGCCATAGCAGTAGCCTTAGCCTTTGCTATCCAGGATGAGCCATGGTTTGCATGCTTGTACCACCTAAGACAAGACCGCACTGTATTCATTGCTTGCGGCAAGCCCATCCACAGTGTAATTTCCATCCAGATGGATGCAGACATTGGGCACTTGAAAAATAAATGGTTAGTCATCTCCATATGTGCTTTACACAAAGGACAAGTTAAGTCATCCAAGCGGAACACAAGAGCATCCTTAATCTTCAAACGCCCCCTAGCACATAGCCAGACCATGAATGAGTGCTTGGGGGTAAGTCCCTGCTTCCAAATAGTTTTTGCCCAGAAAACCTTCGAGGAAGGTAACTGAAGGTAGTCGTAAGCCAAAGAAGTGAAGGAGGAGGTAGATGTAGCCCAACTATATAGAAGTACAGATGCACAGAGGGGACCATTTTCTTGCTCAAGTATCAGGTCTCGAATTTCTAGCACTTTACAAAATAATGGAGAATGGTCTCTATGGTGCTCAATCTCTCAAACAGATTTGCCCTTTTACGTAGTAGTGATCTAACCACTGGACCCACAAGGATTGTTTCTCAGATTGTATGTCCCAAATGATTCTTGTTAAGAGCGCCCCGTTCCAAGTCTGGAGATGATGCAAGCCAAGCCCCCCGGCAGTCTTGGGTAGACAGATATCCTTCCAGGTAACTAATGACCTTTTGGAGTCCCATAAGAAATCACGAGCCATCTTATCCAACTGAGAGATCACTACGGCCGGAGTGGGGAGAATGGACAGCCAGAAACATTCTACACCCTGAAGGACAGTTTGGATAAGTAGTAGGCAGCCAGTATAAGAAAGTGAACGTGCATGCCAATGGCCAATGTAAGATCTAATTCTGTCAAGCAAAGGTCTGTAGAGAGACAGACGGATTTTTCCATGCATGATAGGTAGGCCAAGGTAGCGAAAAGGAAATACCCCAATAGGTATACCTGTATCAGCCAAAAGACCCTCCTGGTCCATGTTACAAATACCAGCCATATAGATATTGGACTTTCCCTTGTTGATTTGAAGACCCGAGCACCTATTGAATTCATCCAAGCAGTCCATGAGGATTCGAACAGATGGACGATCACCCCTTGCAAACAATATAAGATCATCTACAAATGAAAGGTGGGTAATCCTCAATGCTTCACATTTGGGATGATAGCGGAACAAAGTCCCAAGTGTACGTACTTTGACAGTCCGAGAGAAATATTCCAAGTATATAACAAATAGAAGTGGAGAGATAGGATCCCCTTGCCGAAGACCTTTTTCACCTTTAAAGAACTCATGCACTGTCCCATTAATAGCAATAGAGAAATAGGTAGTGGTCGCACACTGCTAAATCCAAGCCACGAATATATGTGGGAATCCCAGTTCAGTAAGTAAATCCAGCAAGAAAGCCCAGTTCACTGAGTCATAAGCCTTCCTAAGCTCCACCTTAACCAAACAATGAGGTGAAACTCTTTTCCTCCCATAAGTACACAGAAGCTCCTGAACAAGTAGGATGTTATCAGCCATGAGTCTGTCCTTTATGAACGCTGTCTGCGAGATGTCCACAATATGAGGTAAAACAATCTTGAGCCTGTCTACCAAAATTTTTGAAATAATCTTGTACACAACATTACCACAATATATATATGTATGTATTGATATGTGTGTGTGTGTGTGTGTACATATGTATACATATATAATATATTTATTTATATAGATAAATATTTTTACATATTTATAAATATTTAACTATATGTCTATATTTATAAATATTTATATATATAAATATTTATAAATATAGATAAAATAAATATGTATTTTTATTTATATATATTATAAATATTTATATTTACAAATATTTATTTTTACATCTATATTTAAAAATATTTTTATATTTACAAGTAAAAATATTTTTATATATTTATATATAAATAAATATTAATCTATATATAAATATTTTTATATTTTTATTTATAAATATATATTGATGAAAGATTTTCGTAACAAATTCGTAGAAGATCAGCCACGAAAAATATCCATGGCTGATCACCTATGAATCAGCCATGAAAAATTTTTTAAAAAAATGTGATTATATATTAATAAAAGAGTTTCATGACTGATTCGTAGGTAATTAGCCACGGAAATATACGTAGCTGATTCGTGGCAGATTCACCCACGAATCAGCAACAAAAAATTTATAAAAAAATTGACTATGTATTGATAAAATATTTTCGTAGTTGATTTGTAGGTGAATCAGCCACGAAAATGTCCATGGTTGATTCACCCACAAATCAGCCACGAAAATCTTTTATCAATATATTGATAAAAGATTTTCGTGGTTGATTTGTGGGTGAATCATTGATAAAAGATTTTCGTGGATAAATCAGACACGAATCAACCATGGACATTTTCATGGTTGATTCACCTATGAATCATCCATAAAAATCTTTTATCAATATAATCAATTTTTTTAAAGTTTTTTGTGGCTGATTCGTAGGTGATCAGCCACGAATCAGTCTTGGATATTTTTCGTAGTTGATCTCCTACGAATCAGCCACAAAAAATTTTTTATTAATATATTCACAATTTTTTGTAAATTTTTTACGCTGATTCGTGGGTGAATCAACCACGAATCAACCATGGACATTTTCATGGCTGATTCACCTACGAATCAGCCACGAAAATATTTTATCAATATATTCACAATTTTTTTTATTTGATCAATATATTCATGGCTAATTCATGGCTGATCTTCTACGCCAGTTTTCGTGGTTGATTTTCGTGGCTGATTGCCCAATTTTTAGTAGTGAACAATTGTGACACCCCACAATCATAAGGTCCAAATGATTATGGATGTCGCCACATCTAAATGACATAAAGGATCCTTATAATGAAATAAATAAATAAAAGAATTGAGACTTAAAGAGAAAATTATTTGAATTAAACCTTGCGAATCTAAATCAAATCTCAAATAAAGAAAAAAGCTCTCAAAATTCTCCAACTACATTGTTCTCAAAATAATATCCATAAAAAGAAAGAAAGAAAATATACAGTACATCAAAATCAAATTCAACAACCATAGACTTCTCCAGTCTTCCTCTAAGCATAATTCTCTATAAGACATGAGTTAAGAAGGGTGAGATATAATCTCAATAAGTCTCGTGTGTGCATTTTAAGAACTTTCAAATAAAATATTTTTATGATGCATGAGTAGTTATTCCAATGTGTGTGTGTATATATATATATATATATATATATATAATTTAACAATATGCTTTGATCTCAGCACACGGACTAATACATGAGAGTTCTATATCAAATTTAATATTTTTGAAAAAGAAATTGTTTCTCATCAACGGCGTTTGACCATATCAAACACATCATTCGTATTGAACTTACCATCATGATTGTCTCTTACAATCTCATATAATATCAATAGAGATGACATGAATAGGATCAAGACAATTTAATAGTGGCTATAGAATTGGACAAGATTCATTTTTTCATTGTATCATACATGAATAGGGAAAAGATATGAAGATAATTGGTACACCAATATTTATGTATATATATGAAAAGGAAAATATAAATAAGTAATTTGATATTTCATTTTAAATATCACTACTGATTGCATGTGGTGGCAATGCATGTGGTGTCCAGCGCTGCATGGGATTTTCTGGTTGCAATAATATGTCCTTCTGCCCATTTGCCTGTGCAAACAATGTACTTTTTCTAGATCCATCGATACAATCATGTCCAGGTCGCTTGCATGTATGACAGAACGGTGGGATGTTCTCATAATGAACCTCAAGGTAAAACCCCTCTTCCGTTGTTCCCAACTAGATTCTAGAGGGGAGCTTGGTCTGACTATCGGCCTCCACGCAAACGCTAGCCGCGCTCGGTCATGTTAGGCTCGCTGTGGCATCATCAAGTTTGAGGGGATGTCCAATTGCAGATGCCATAGAAAATAGGATAGCTTTGGAAAAGTACGGGAGGGACAGATGCTTGAAAGAAGGAAATCAATTTTATATAAATATATTCATTTTCAAAGAAGGAAATCAATTAAAGAATTGGTATTTAGTCATAAAAACTTTCATACTATCCTTTCTTCTAGACCTTATTTTTTAAATTTTAAGATCTACTGACTTCAAAAAATTTCAAGAGAACACCAATCCAATTTCATATGTTCAAGCGTTTTAACTAGTTATGCTATAATTGTAAACTTTGGTATATGTGCCGAAAATTTTGTTTGTTTCGGGGCATTTGGGCTGGTTTATTTCCAAAAAACAAAAAATGTATTCAATTTGAGAACTATCATTTATTAGGGGAAAAAAAACTACATTCTCCACTTCTAAACCAATTTAAAAGCCTATTCTTATACACAAAAAAAAAAAAAATACATACCCTCTCTTTACGAGTTTCCAGGCAAGTTGTGCAATGAAACGCATTCTTATACAGAAAAATTTATATAATAATTTTTTATTACATTAGTAACATAGTTATGAACCATCTATAATTCCCTTATAGATATAAGGTTTATTATGATGTTGACTAAAATCATAGGATTTAATGGCTTGATCAAACTTAATATTCCAAGATCTAAATGCTTGCTTAAGGCCATAAATAGATATGTTCAGCTTGCAGACTTTATGTTCTTGACCTTCTTGGAAAAACTATCTAGCTGTACTATATAGATACATTCATCAAGATTTTCATTAAGAATCAGAATGTTGTCTTGACGTCCATTTGTCATACTTCATAGTCGAAGTAAGCTACAATACAAGCGAGAAAATTTTCTCATAATCTATACCTTCTCGTTGGGTATAACCCTTAGCAACCAATCTAATTTTGAAAGTTTATACTTTCTCGTCTACTCCTCTCTTTCTTTTGTAGACCCATTTGTACCCAATAGGTTTTACCCATTAGGTAAGTCTACAAGTTCCCAAAAGGAGTTAGTATATATGGATTTCATTTCTGAATCCATTGCACTCTTCCATTGGTCTACGTCTATATCCTCTACAGCTTCTTTACACATAGTGGGATCCTCTTCTTCCTCAATGGAGATTGCTTGAAAATCCTCTCCGTACAGTAAGTATATAGAGGGACATCGAATGACTCTCTCACTACATCTAAGCTGTGGAGGTTGTTGGATAATTGGACTTTCTTCCTCCTCATTAACTGGAACTAGGTCTGCTAATTCCTCAACAACTGGAGTTTGAATAGGGGCAGGAAGTTCTTCTACTCTATGCCTCGAAGAGCCAATGGGTATAGAAGGCGTAATATATATTTCTCTCCCACTGGAATATGGCATGTTAAGTGATATAGATACGAATCTACCACGTGAATCTTAAGTATGGGTCTCTGTAACCATTTGCTTGGGATTATCTCCCTTAGTTTCTTCCAAAATAACCCTACCCTTGGATCCACGATCTTCCATGTACTTGGCCTCTAAGAAAATTGCATTTGTACTTACAAATATTTTCTTATCTTAAAGACTATAGAAATAATATTCCCTCATTCCTTTTGGATACCCAACAAACATATATAAATTTGATCTTAATTCTATTTTATCCATCTTTCCCTTTAGCACATATGCAGGACAACTCCAAATTCAGATTTGTGTCAGAATTAGGCTTCCGCCCATTCCATAATTCTAATGGAGTCTTAAGGATAGATTTAAATGGAATCATGTTCAATATATATATCGCAATTTGTATAGTATATCCCCAAAAAGACATACTTAGTGTAGAAAAGCCTACCATTGACCGACCATGTCTAACAAGGTCTAGTTTCTCCTTTTTGCAACTCCATTTTGTTGAGGAGTGCCTAGTGCACTTAGTTGGGATAAAATCTATTTTCTACCAAGTATGATCTATAGTCATGGGATAGATATTCTCCACCTTGATCTGATCAAAGTATCTTAATGCTCTTAACTAACTGCTTTTTAGCCTCAACCTTAAATTCTTTTAATTTATCTAGGGCATCAAATTTATGCATCATTAGGTAAACATATCCATATCTTGAGTAATCATCCATAAAAGTAATGAAATACTCATATCCACCTTTATCTTGGACACTAATTGGTCCACATACATCAGAGTGCACTAATTCCAAGACTTTCTTAACTCTATTTCCTTTCGAAAAAAGGATCTTTTGGTCACTTTACCCTCTAAACAAAATTCGTAAACTTGAAAAGGTTTTGCCTTTAAGTCATTGAAAGATCTTCTTTTACAAGTCTTTGAATCCTATTTAGAATAATATGACCTAGTCTAAGATGTCATAAGAGAGTCTCATTAGTAGGAGATAACTTAATATGTTTGTTAGATTCAATATGATATAATAAATTGTAGGTTTTAAAACATACAGATCATTATTTAAATTTTCACGACATATCAATGAGTTATTAAAAAATATCTCTACTAAAAATTTATAAAATTTAACAAAATATTTTTGTTTGAATAACAAAGATATTGAATCAAATTTCGATAAATGTCAGAAACATAATAACAATTTTTCAAAATCAAATGTTTATTATCAAAATAAAAATAAACATCTTCAACAACTTTTGCAGATATCACTAATCCTGTGCCAACCCTTAGAGTATGCTCTCCTTTATTGAGATGTCTGGTTACTTGGAACCCCTGCAATGAATTGCAAACATGATTTGTGACTCCAAAATCTACTATCCAAGTATTTATAGAATCAACCACTAAACAAATTTCAATGTAAGATAACTCACCAATACTCTACTTGCGTTTGGCTAAGTAATTTGGGCACTAAGACTTCCAATGTCCTTTTTGCTTGCAGTGGAAACACTTGCCTTTGGGCTTTTCATCCACTTTTGCCTTCTTAGTATGTTGCTTAAGCCCCTTTTTGTTATTTTGCTTCTTCTTATTTCCTCCTTGTCTTTGGGCTTGGAAGAGGAAGATCAAGCATAAGCCACAACAAGAGCGTTGCCACTTTTCACTTTTAGTGTAGTCTCGGCACTCTGAAGCTCTTTCATTAACTCTATAAAAGATATATTCATCTTGTTCATGTTATAATTAATCTTGAACTGTGAGAACATCTCCGGAAGAGTTTCTAGAGCCATATCAACTAAGTCTCGAGTTTAATTTCAGCTCCAAATACTTCGTCACGTTAAATTGAGCGATCAATTCTAACATATGATCTTTCACAGGCGTTCTAGGTTTCATGTGCATATTTATTATGCGCAGCATTGCTGCTTGACGGGTTTGATATCCTTTGTGCTCAAACATTTGCTGGAGACTTTTCATGATATCTAAAGCAGTTGTCATATTCTCATGTTTCTGCTGCAAAACATTTGAGATGTATCCCAAAACATAACAGCGAGCCATTTCATCAGAACTCAAACCATTTCTCATAAGCCGCCCTTTGTTCGGACGTGGATGGATCAGTAGGCTTAGGAGCACATGGTTCAGTTAGCACGTATTTAAACTTCTTAGCAGTGATTACGGTTATTAGGTTCCTTTTCCAATCAATAAAATTTTCTTCAACCAATTGGTTCTTTGTTAAGATTAGGGATAATATGTTGGTAGTCACTTTTTGAAATTAAATAAAATAAAACATATGAGCCAATATCATACCATGATGCATGATCAATATGATAACATTTTAAATAATAATAAAAATTACTATTAAATTACAATAACTTAAAACTCTACAGCAACATGCATCTCTATAGGAGATAACAATATAACTTATAGTTAAGCTAGTATCCATAACCTAAAATCCCAAAGTAATATGCACCTCTATAGGAGATAATAATATAACTTATAGTTAGGCCTGAATCATTCCACAAAAATTAATATATCTTCCATCTAAATGCAATATTAGTTTTAGTGTCATTAATATGTTGGCCATCATAGACATTATTTGGATATTCTATAGGAAGTCCTTATAATAAAAAATAATGTCTTTGATTTAAGTATAACCCCTATATTCATATTTTTAATAAAGTTTTCAATCCAATCACATCACCTATATGGTAATAGTGAATGAATTAAACTTATAAAAAAAAATTTTAAAAATCCAGGCCCAATCTAGCAACCAATATAATGCAGCCTTCCTATAGGGAGAACAATTTAAAATGGCACGAAGCAAACATTAATTTTACTAATAGGCTAATAGAAGAGACCTAAGATTAATTAAAACTAACCACTTTACACTTAATTTTTTTAATAAATAATAAAAAAATTATGCATAACAAAATAGTGCCTAGAGCGGTGTTAATGCAAATTATATGACATGTTATCATGAATGATACATAATTCATACAGTAAAAACTATAAAATAAAAATAATTGTATGGACAATCTAGACACAAGAATAAAATTGCACAATTACAATTGAGAATACGAATCAACTAACAAAATAGCTAATTCTTCAATCTTCTGCAATATTAATTTTCTACAGCAAGTTTCTATCACAAGGTCCTCGCTGATGCAATAGCTAAGGTGCTAGTGCTTCATATTGGTGACTAGGGTTCAAAACCTAGTTCTGTCACCAATCTCTAATTCTGCAACATGTTGGTCGGGCCAGTGCCAGCCATTCTGCACATGAAAACATAATCCAAGCTGCAAATTTGGTTTTTTCCATTCTTGCCTCCACGAATAGCTCTAGTGCCTAATTACAATTTTTTTCCTTTTATAACAATAAAAATAAATAATAATAACTCAAAAGGGAAACATAGAGATGTAATCCACCCCTTTTGTTACAAGACTCGACAATACTTATACATATTCACCGAATCAAAAACTATGGCCATAAAATTATTTTGAATTAATTAAATCATTCACCATAAATATAAATACATTATTCCTACACTGCTCAACTAAATATATGCATAAAAGCTTTAATTTTAACACATAAACATATATCAAACCAAAGGCTCTGATACCAATTGTTAGGAATAGGATCGATATATTTATGTGTCTACCAGATTAAACCCTATGAGTATGTGAAAAATAAATCATACCTTTGTAGATATCAGCTTCAACAATACGATTCTTGAAATTGTTGGCCTTCTAGTAGTGCTCCAAAGCCTCAAGCCGGGCCTTCTTCAGTATAATCTCCCAAGACTGGCAAATTGTTAATCATATTTTTCTCTCATTGTAGAGGGTGGACTCACACAAAAATTGAGAGAATGTTGTTTCTCATGTAACCTTGATATCGAGTCTTAAACCAATATATATAGTTGACTCTACCTCAAATACGAATCTTGACAGAATAAGAAAAGTATGGTTGGGTACAACTATTTTTACTTATCCTATTCCATCTCAAATACGATTTTTTATTTTCTGTAATTTTTATTAATAAACTATAAATATTTATAATTTATTATTATCCCATAATTAGGAGCCACTAAAGGGACAAGACCAAATACAGGTAGATTAAACTCTAATAAATTATTTTGTCAACCCAAAACATAATTTTTTTAATTATGTTTCACTCCACTAAAAGAACATAATTACATTTTTAGATTAATTACAATTACTAGAATCAATAATTATATCATTATGATTGATGGATCCAACAATAGGGCCATTCTGATTAATTACCCTATAAGCGCCTCTTCCAAATGTGCTGAGATTTCTGGCGTAACCCCATCATCACCCCATACATCTGCCTGACCACAAACCTAAAACATTTTGTGGTTAACCACCCATATTAACCAAAATGCTATGGTTCTCCAGTAAGCTATGAAGACAGAAATCTGACAAGTACTCTATTTATAAACAGAAGAACAAAATATAGCTACTTATGCTACTACTTATTCTTGAAACCTCTAAAAGGCAGAACTGATGTTACTTGCTTGTATCCTTGACCAATGAAGCGAGCACGAAAAGATGAGGTTGGTGGTTCAGATGTGTTCACAAGAGCAATCTCATGATTTGATTGGTCAATGCTTAGTGCCATCTCAGAGTCGTCATTGTTTGAGCTAAAAAAATTAGCCCCTTGGACATAACTATCATTTCAACGTCCTATTCCTTGATCAGAATAAAGCTTCTAATAATTAAAATTAGTAGTCTTCTAGAAAAGTTTGCAGCATGCATGAGATTTTATGTGCATTGTAAGCATAAACTTAGATAAAACGCACTATGAAACTTGAAATGAAACATGAAAGCACATATTAATTTAATAAAACATTAAGAACTAGCAGAAACTAGAAAATGTACGTAAGGCTCTCAAGTTCACCTTCCTGCTACATGTACCAATCTTAGTCCACTTAGAAATTAAGAAATATATAGATTGAAGAATGCAAGTGTGACACATTCCATGACTTATTTTTAATTTAGATATCAAGAACGAAGAGATCAATTACTTAATCATTATAGTGATTATGTTAAATCACCATTTACTTGTAATTTGAAAATAATAATAAGTCATTAGATTCCATTCATTATTTATAATAAAGAGTTGTTACAACTAATATTACAAGTACCTGTTAGGTTGCACTGCAAAATCAACTTTTTAAATTGGGTTTCAAAAAGTGTTTTCGGTTTTAGTTTAGGTTTTTTCATAAATTGGGCCAAATTACGCCATCCAACTAATAAATTTGATTTAGAATCAAATTTGGATAATTGAAAGAAAGATTTTCGAGTTAGAATAGGATTCTAATTCGGTCAAAATCTTGATTTAGAAATAGAATTCAAATATGATTTCAAATTAGATAATTTCTAAAATTTTATCCAACTTATCAAGGATAATCTTTAGAAGATTTCAAAAAAAAAAAGAAAAAGATCTCAAAAATTTCTCTCTCATTCTAGTTCCAAAAGAAAAAAACAATACCTTTCTCACTAAACAAAAATCCTCAAAAATCTAGCACATACTAAAATTTAAGGTATTAGTTTGAATTGATTTGGGTAGATACCATAGAGTTCATGAAGTCCTGCTTATGATTTGGCTCGAAAGTTCAATTAGAAAAATATAATTTTTAACCAAATTATTTGATTCTAACTCGTTAAGATCTTTTGTAGAGGCAAATCTGGTTTATTTGGCTGCTATTTTGTGTTTTTTTATTTGGTTTTACTGTAAAATATAGAACAGTTAATTAAGGCTTTTCGATTTACTAACTTAACATTAGAGAGTTGTTGAGATTCTTAATCTTCTCCATAGTTTTCTCCGGCCAAGGATTTTTTTTTTTTTTTTAATTTCAAATTTTCAACCAACTTGATGGTGGCTCAACCGTCGGAACCCTAAAATCCACCCCCTCTACCAGTGAATTCTGGCTGGGGAAGGAGGCTTTTTGCATCCTTATTCTCATCTAAAACTGTCTCACCCATGATCAAACCATTATCCTTATTCCTATGGTATTGGTATATATATATATATATATATATATATATATATATATATATATAATTTAACAATATGTTATGATCTCAGCACATCGACTAATACATGGGAGTTCTATATCAAATTTAATATTTTTAAAAAAGAAATTATTTCTCATCAATAGCGTTTGATCATATCAAACACATCATTCATGTTGAGCTTACCAACATGATAGTCTCTTAGGATCTCACATATCAAAACACATTTCGAAAATCACATATCACAATTCAATCTCCGTATTTGTGATCTCAATTTATCTACCGATGGAATCTTGTCCCATCAATAGTAATAACAGGAAGAATCACAATCCAACCATAAATATCAATACTATAGGAATTCTATCCTATGAACATAATAATATAAATATATAAATAACCCAATGTATACACCACAATTAAACATACAATGACTATCATCATGGTGGCCCTACGGCTGGGAAGTCTCACATCCGCCCTTTATTTTCGTGCATTGAAAAATATGTTACTAGTTAAGGACGACAAAACAACAAATATTGGCACCCCGCAAAGTTAGAGACTACTACCCAAAGATAGCTACCTACTGGATAGCTTTTTCAAACCCACGCAAGCTAATATGGGTGCAAAGTCCCTTGGAGTACTCAAGAAAACACGACACAAAGTCACATGGCACAAAGCCTCATAAATAAATCCACGGAATACTTTTGAAAATAGTTCAATACCTTTTTAAAACATTTTTTGAACATTTTCAAAAATATTTTATGTACAAAAATATACTCCCAAGTTTAAAAAAATACTGCATGATTTTAAGAATTTCTATCAAAAGTGTTTATCAACATTCCTAAGGTTTCATAATAACTCCAAGATTCCATAAATACATAGCCCATACATATATTATAATAAATATTTTATTTTATACGAAACTAGTTATACAAAACATGTTATGTATTTCATAATTAATTTATGCATGAGAATTCACAATCCTATCTGCTCAAATAAATAATGCAAGTTTTGATATCTAACATATCATGAATGTGCAATTTCCTCCAAAAATAAAGCATACTTACATATTGCATAAATATTATTTCACCATTTGTTTCAAAATAGAGCAACATGCTCTCAATATAACAATTTCCCAAAATAAGGATCATATCCCAATATTTGTCAAAATATCACTTGCATAAATAAATCATTTCATGATTCAAAATTTTTTGAATAAATAAATATTTTATTTTATAAATAATAAATATTTATGCAATTAAAACATTTGTCAAGATAGAAATATTTCATATGTATTTCTATATTTAAAAATTATGAGATATGGGACTTACAAGTACGAAAACAAAAAATGCGGGGACTTATCTTGTCCAGGCATATTCTAGCAAGAGTCCAATTTAAGGTTGATGATTGTATCCTTGATCACCCACAAGTTCAAGTAAAATTAAACAAATATCAATTTTCTATATTATATTTCATACTTAAAAGAGTTCCTCCAAATTAATCAAAACTTAAGCAAATTTAGACTTATAAACAAACTCTCACCAATCCCCAATCAAACAACCCTTAATGCACAATATTCACGCAAATAATAAATATTTATAGCATAGATGCACTCAAAAAATTCATTCAAGTACATATAAAAAATAATTACATAAGGTATGAACATATTATATAAGCATTATATATAGAATAGTTAACTTATATATGCTAAATACAATCATGTCATCACATAAGTATCAAAGTATTGAATTTATCATAACATTCCTATATTCATATTAAAACTAATCAAATTGATAGAAAGACAATTTCATAGTTAAAGCATAGTTTTATCTTCAAAATAACAAATCAATGTTTTGATCATAAACACGGTAGAATAGGAGTACTTATTTGTGCAATTGATCACTAGGACATACAATTCAAAATGGCATGAAAATTTATAGAATATAACTTTAATATGTGGGGGAGTTATTATAAAATTTTCAGAAAAATCCAAGGTGTCTAACTATATTAATCAATTGCTCAAATTTAGATAACAACACAGTAATTGTAGAAAGCTGATTAAGTGGCAATTTTGTAAACAATATAGAAAATGATTATGAGTCCAAATCAAGTGATTCTAGTTGTTAATTACTCCTAAGATGACATGGTTTATTGTGTAAAAATTTTAGATCTAAATTCAAAGCATAATAGTTTTAATCGGGGTTCAAATTTGGTGAAAAATTAGCTTCATTAGTCAGAGAATAGAGTAATTTTGAAAAATCATATAAAATTAATAAAAATGAAATTAACATGATTCCAATAGGAAAATGCTCCTAAGACCACTACCAAAAAAAAAAAAAAATAGCCTTTCGTAACAAAATTTTTCATAGCTAAAGCCTCTTTTTTTCCTCACTAATGCCCTTCAACGAGGAAAAAGGTTTGTCACCCATTCCTCGTTGAAGCATGGTCACCAAAGCATTTGGACAACAAAAATTTGTGTTTCGACACCAATGTGAGCCCTTTTGCAGGAAAAGTATTTCCTCGCTAAAGTCCCCACTTTTCGCTAGGAAAAGTTTTATCACAAAAACTACAAAAATTTAGTCACTAAAAGGTATAGTTTTGTCATAACAAACCAATTTTATTTCAAAAATTAAATACGTTCGTAAAAATATTTTTTATGTACTTTTGAAGAGAAAAATTTTTGTCGTCAAAAAGCCTCAATGGCGACCAAAAGTTTCCCAACTAAAGCCCATTTTTTTTCCTCGCTACAAATGTTTATGACTTTTGGTGAGGAAAACTTTGTCACCAAAAAGCCTCATTGGTTTCCTAGCCAAAGAGTCATGCTCTTTTGGTGAGGAAAATTCTGTCGCCAAAGCTTATCATTGGCGAAAAACATTTTTAACTTTTTGGTGAGGAAACATTTCCTCTCCAAAAACCTTATTGGTGACAAAACCTTATGATACTTACTATTAGAACTGTATGCTACATAATGGGTATACGTACATATAAACAAACATATATACAACATATGCATATATATATATATATATGCACAACAAACACCTAAATGTACACACACACACACATATATATATACATACATATATATATATATACACATATATACATACTCATATATATACAACACATATATACATATATACACACACAAATAATACATATATATACACACACCACATATATATACATATAAATATACATATATGTGTGTGTGTATATAATACATACATAAAAATATATACAAATATTTGTTGCATATATGTGTGTGTGTGTGTGTGTATGTGTGTGTCAGATATATGTGTATATGTTTTTGTTGTATGTGTGCATATATATGTTATATACATATATGTGTGCGTGTGCGTGTGTGTGTGTGTGTGTGTATATATATATACCCACACAAAAACTTTGTGTTGTTTATGTGCATATCCTTGCACATAAAAAATAATCTCAACGTTCCACACAAATTAATCAAGTTTAATTACAAAATACTAATATCACTCACACACACAATACGTACTTGGCAAGTATACCCATTATGTAGCATACAGTTCTAATAGTAAGTATCATTTCTCTTGGGTAAGGTGGCAAAAACTTCTACTTATACTATTTTCTCATTGTTTGGCCAACCCTTTATCTAGAAGAAATGAACTAACCATCAAAGGAATTAGCCAACCCTATCACAATAGAATTCACCCAAGGTCACCAAACCCAATGAAAGAAAGAAATAGATATGCAATGCAAGTAAACAGAATTCCCCAAATCAGGACAGCTTTAACCACCTAAATTAGCTAATTAACAACTTAAATTGAGTACCAATGGATAATCTCATAACAGACCCACTCTCTTTCAGGTTATGGGCTCCTTACCCTTATATCAATTTAGTGGGTATCTTTACCTCACCAATCAATCTTAAGTGACATTAAGATCTATTATCCATCTAATTTGGGGAAAATGAATTTCCTATCTCTAGGCGACCTCACAACCCTTCAATCACCTAATCTACCAATCAAGCCTCTATAAATTCTAATTCCATCTCTCGAAATCATTAAGATAAGAAAACCTAACAAATAGAAATATACAATACACAACAAGTGATTGAATACCCAAAATAATTTGTTAATAGCTCAAATTGATGTTACGATCTAACAAAATAAGGGTTCAACCCTTTAAATATATCATTAATCAACAAAAGTTAAATCAAAATCAACAAGAAAAGGTAAAACAAAATAAGATAAACTTATAGACAAGTGATCTCTTCTTCTTACAATTTTCTCTTGGAGATGCTCCTCTCTCCTCTAAAAGAGACTTGGATCCTTCCTTGAGCTCTTCTTTAGTGTTCTAGGGCTTGAGAGTGGCTATCCCCCTTGTTGGTTCGTCCTTTGACAAGATAGCACAATGATCTATTTATAGTACTTCTTGAAAACTCTTAAAATCTGTTATGTTCTGACTTGTCCCGAAATCAACCATAGCCTATTGTAAATCTAGACTGGCTCTTGTTGTGCACTTTTTTCTTGAAGATCTTAAATCCCACTCTAAATCGGCACATGTCTATCCTTCCATCCAGCACCTATTGATAGTCTTATTTTAGCTCCTTAACTCTCTGAAAATAACCGATGCCTCTTCAGTTTTCAACTGCTGCCTATAGAATAAAACAATTGGTGTCTGTGTGTCCTCCAAACTAGCGCCTGGCATTTCCAGAATGCTTCTCTAAACTTTCTGTTCTGAACTAATGCCTATTTACCATTGTACCAAGCATCAATTTGATGCTTATTGCTCTGCTTTTACCCTTTTTCTTCAACCATCTCTCATTTTATGCATTCTACACAAAACAAAGCAAAAACAGGAGAAATGAATAGATATTTGAACATAAATTTAGCATAACTTGATACAAAATGACTAGTAAATATAGACATAATAAGAGAGAGATCAATTCTTTCCACTTGCATCACGTGGATTGACTTTCGTATTTCCTAGGAGAGTTCCACATTGTCTATTGCCCAACAACTTTGCAATATACCCAATTTGCCCTTCAAAGTTGTGAAGGGATTGATGCCTCTTGGTTGCGCATTAAAGCCTCTTCTCCTTGGAATCATGAGTCGGTGGAGGATACCAACTTCTCTACCAAATCTTCAAATGGTGGCTTGTGCAAACATGGAGGAGGTGGAGGAGGAGGTGCATGATAGGGTAAAAGCACTTGGGGCCTAGGCATAGGACAGCTTAAACACGTTGAGGAAAAGATTGGTTTTATCCTTGATTACCCTATAAGAAATTTGGATGATTACACCACCTCAGATTGTAAGTATTTTCATAAGGATTATTCCCTTGTCTAAAATTTGCCACAAAATCAACTTGCTCCACCAATTGTTAACGATTTGACTCCATAGATTGACACTTGTGAGTTATTATTGGGGTGCCCACCTTCCTAAAAATCGAACTCATGACTTGGGCTTTTGGATTGGTATTCATTTTTTTAATCTTCTTGGTAAGGGCTTCCAATTCTACCTCCGTAGCTACCATATTGCATCAATGCTATGCATTTCTTGGGTGCGAACCTTAGGTCTCGAGTCAACCCACGAATAGTTGTTCGTTACTAGGCTCTCAATCAAGTCTCTTAGCTCTTCAGGAGTTTTGGATAATGTGAAGCCACCTAAGGACGCCTCAAAAAGTTGCTTGGTCAAAAAGTCAAAAAGTCAGCATCTAAAAGCCTAAGTCCAAATCATGATGTGGGCATTTCTTCAATATTTCCTTCCAACATTCTCAGCAATCATATAGTGTCTCTCCTTCCATTTGGACAAAGGAAAAAATGCCATTCCTAAGTTTGGCAGTGCAAACTGGGGGAAAGTACTTTGCTAGAAACTTCTGTGCTAAATCGTTCCAAGTAGTAATTGAGCCAGGGAGCAAAAATTTGAGCTATGACTTAGCTCGGTCTCTTAGTAAAAATGGGAAAAGTCTCAATCCGATTGCATCTTCAGTCATTCCATTCAACTTCAAAATGTCACATATTTCAAGAAAATTTGCAATGTGGGTGTTAGGGTCCTCATCTGACAGTCCATCAAATTGTATGGTTTGCTGCAACATTTGGATAAAGAAGGTTTCAGTTTAAAGTTATTTACTTCAGCCTATGGCCTTACAATACACGATTCGATTCCTTAAAATGAAGGTCTAGTATAATCACCCATGGTTCTTCTCCCAATTCCATTTCCATTTCCAGTTTTATTTCCGTCTTGTGGCTCATCTCCAAGAATCCCAAAATTTTTTCCAAGTGGATCCATACCATCCAAGTTCTCCAAAAGCACATATAATCTACCTCCTTCTTATAGATTTTAATTGACACACCTTCCTTTTGACTTCCTCTCCTCCTTCTTCTAAAAGTCCTCTCTATTTTGGGATCAAAATTCTCCAATTATCTCTAAACTCTCCTATTTATATGAGAAAAAATCTCCTTCAATCAAAAAACAAAACCAACATGAATCCTATGATCAAAACGATTTTTCAAAAGATCTAAAAGGATTTATTCAAACCCAATATAAACTCAAAACAAAAGGACAACTATATACCAAGTACTTAACAAATCAATGAATATCAAATCAAAGAATTAATGAATGGAAAATTAATGTTCTACATTTTAGACTAAAAGTAAAACTTGCATAACACCAACAAGGAAAATTACAATATAATTACACCAATAAATTCAATGATAAAGTACATATATAAACATCTATCCACAATTAACATGTACACTACCTAAATATAAGTTAGTCATATTCACAATTTGTACAATTACAAGACCAAATCAATAAAACTCAAACAATTCAAAATATTACCATTCAATCCTAGAAATGGCGCAAAAAACTTGTTGTCCTGTTTTGCGTGCATATTCTTGTGCGTAGAAAATAGTCACAACAATCCACACAAATTAATAAAGTTTAATTATAAAATACCAAAATTACTCACACAAAACACACGTTTAGGCAAATATACCCATCATGTAACATAGAGTTCTATTGGTAATTATCATTTCCCTCAGGTAAGGTGGCATGTACTTTTATTTATGCAATGATTTCATTGTTTGGTCAACCCTTCATCTAGGGGAAATGAACTAACCATCAAAGAAATTAACCAACTATATCACAATAGAATTCACCCAAGGTCCCCAAGACCAATAAAAGAAAGGAAGAGTTAAGTAATGCAAATAAAAGGAATCTCCCAAATCAGGTCAAGCCTTAACCAACTAAATTAGCTAATTAACAACTTAAATTAAGCACTAATGAATAATCTCATAAAAGACCCACTCTTTCTTGAGTTATGATTCCCCTGCCCTTATATTAATTTAGTGGGTATCTCTACCTCACCAATCAATCCTAAGAGGCATTAAGATCCATTATTCATCTAATTTGGGAGAAATAAAACCCCTATTTCTAGGCGACCTCACAACCCTTCAATCACCTAGTTCTCACTCTCAAATCCCTCTCTCGATGTGATTCAAGAGAAACCCCTAAAGTATATATACTAATCAAACCTCTAAATCATAACCCCATCTCTCGAAATTATTAAGATAAGAAAACCTAACAAATAGAAATACACAATACACAACAAGTGATTAATACCCAAAATAATTTATTAATAACTCAAATAGATGTCAAGATCTAACAAAATAAAGGTTCAACCCATTAAATATATTATTCATCAATAAAAGTTAAATTAAAACCAACAAGGAAAGATAATAGAAAAGAAGATAAACTCATAGACAAGTGAACTTATCTTCCTCTTACAATTTCCTCTTGAAGATGCTCCCTTCTCCTCCAAAAGAGACTTGGATCATTCTTTAAGCTCATTCTTAGTATTCTAGGGCTTGAGAGTGGCTTTCCCTCTTGTTGGTATGTCCCTTGACAAGACAGCACAATAGTCTATTTCTAGGACTTCTTGAAAACTCTTGAAATCTGTTGTGTTCTGACTTGTCCTTATATGAACTAGCGCTTGTTGTAAAGCTAAACCGGCACATGTTGTGTACTTTTTCTTGAAGATCTTGAATCTCGCTCCAAATCGGTGCTTGTCTATCCTTTGATCCAGCGCATGTTGACAGTCTTGTTCCAACTTCTGAAAAAAAATGGTGCCTCTTCAGTTATCCAACCACTGCCTATTGAATAAAGCAACTGGTGCCTATGTGTCCTTCAAACTGGCACCTAGTATTTTCAGAATGTTTCTCTGAAATTTTTGTTCCAAACCGGTACCTGTTTACCCTTGTACCAGGCACCAATTTGATACTTATTGCTCTGCTTTTACCTTATTTCTTCAATCATCTATCATTTTATGCATTCTAAACAAAACAAGGCAAAAATAGGGGAAAAGAATTAGTTATTTGATCATAAATTTAGCATAACTTGGTAGAAAATGATTACTAAATACAGACATAAAGAGCACTAATCAACACACACAAAATATACATTTATATGTATATGTGTGTGTGTGTGTGTGTGTGCATGTGTGTGTGTGTATATACATATATATATATATATATATATATATATATATACATATGTGTGTGTGTGTATATATATACATCCATACATATATATGTATGTGTGTGTGTGTGTACACACACACACACTGTGATACCCCAATCCCACATGTATATATATATATATATATATATATATATATATATATATATCACGCCTCATGTCCGTGGACCCGGGAACGCGACTATAGGCCTGGCAGCATCAATGGTCAACTACTTGGCCATCGTCCTCCCTAGGCCAAAATGGATATCCTAAGTTGACAATGGGTACTTAGGCCCATTCTTATATACCATACACACTTCTCATCCCAATCCCATGTAGGATTGGGGTATCACATTCACCCCTCCTTTAGGCTCAAGCATCCTTGCTGGGTCCATACTTTAGGGGCCAAACTCAGGACCAATTAAGTGGCATAGGATTCTAGAGGTGGCTCCTACCGCGCACGGTGTAGCACTTAGTTCCCATATTGGGGGCTAGTAACTAGGCTCTGATACCAAATGTCACGCCCCGTGCCAGCAGACTCAGGAGCACGACTATGAGCCTGGCAGTACCCACGGTCAACTACTTGACAATCGTCCTCGTTAGGCCAAAATGAATATCCCAAGTTAACAATGGGTACTTCGACCCATTCTTATATATCATTCACACTTCTCATCCCAATCCCATGTGGGATTGGCGTATCACATTATATATATGTATGTATGTGTTTGTGTGTGTGTGTGTGTGTGTGTGTAGAAACATTAGTATATCAAATTAACGATCCAACCATTAGATCTATTAAAATTGCTAAAAAAAAGTATCATTTCCAAATTTAAAGGTAATTTGATATTTTTTTGCTACGTAATCTAGAATAATCTCTATATAAAAGCTCAAAACCTAACGTATTTAATAATATAAGCATATCAAATTAACGATCTAACCATTAGATCTGTTAAAATTGCTAAGAATTGTATTGTATCCAAATTTGAAGGTAATCGAATATATTTTGCTACATAATATAGTATAATCTTTATATAAAAGTACAAAACATAACGCATTTAGAAACATAAGTATATCAAATTAACAATCCAATTATTTAATATATTAAAATTGCTAAACAAGGTATCATGTCCAAATTTGAAGGTAATCAGATATATTTTTTTCACATAATCTAGTATAATCTCTATATAAAAGTCCAAAACCTAACGTATTTAGAAATATAAGCATATCAAATTAGCGATCCAATCATTAGATCTGATAAAATTACAAGGAAAAAGTATCATATCCAAATTTGAAGGTAATTGGATATGTTTTGCCACATAATCTTGAATAATCTCTATATAAAAACTCAAAACCTAACGCATTTAAAATATAAGCATATCAAATTAACGACTCAACCATTAGATATATTAAAATTGCTAAAAAAAGGTATCCTATCTAAATTTGAAGGTAATCAGATATATTTTTCTACATAATCTAGTATAATCCTTATATAAAAGTCCAAAACCTAACATATTTATAAATATAAGCATATCAAATTAATGATCTAACCATTAGATCTGATAAAATTACTAAGAAAAAGTATCATGTCCAAATTTGAAAGTAATTGGATATGTTTTGCCACATAATCTAGAATAATCTCTATATAAAAGCTCAAAACCTAATACATTTAAAATATAAGCATATCAAATTAACGATCCAACCTTTAGATCTATTAAAATTACTTAAAAATGTATCATATCCAAATTTGAAAGTAATCAGATATATTTTTTCACATAATCTAGTATAATCTCTATATAAAAGTCCAAAATCTAACGCATTTAGAAAATAAGTATATCAAATTAATGATCCAACCATTAGATCTATTAAAATTGCTAAAAAAAAGTATCGTGTCCAAATTTGAAGGTAATTGGATATTTTTGCCACATAATCTAGAATAATCTCTATATGAAAGTTTAAAACCTAATGCATTTAGAAACATCAGCATATCAAATTAACAATCTAATCGTTCAATCTGTTAAATTGTTAAAAAAAGTATCGTGTCCAAATTTGAAGGTAATCGTATATGTTTTGCCACAAAATCTAATATAATCTCTATATAAAAATCCAAAACCTAACGCATTTAGAATCATAAGCATATCAAATTAATGATCCAACTATTGAATGTATTAAAATTGTTAAACAAAGTATTGTGTCCAAATTTGAAGGTAATCAGATATTTTTTTCCACATAATCTCTATATAAAAGCCCAAAATCCAATACATTTAGAAATATAAGAATATCAAATTAATGATTCAACTTCTAGATCTGTTAAAATTGCTTTGAAAAAAGTATTTAGGGAGCAATATGTAAAGTTTTGGGTCATTTTGTAATTTTACAAAATTTAAGGACCAATTTTCAAAATTTTTTAGATCATATTGAAAATATTTAAATATTTAGAGACTAATTTATAATTTTTTTAGGATTATATTGTAAATATTTCAAAATTTAAGGTCCAATTTGCCAATTTTTTAGAGTCATTTTATAATTATACAAAACTTAAAGACTAATTTGTAAAATTTTTAGGGTCATATTGTAAATATTTAAAAATTGAAGGACTATTATTAGTTAGAAAATGCAAATTTTATAGCTAAAGATATAGCTAATAGTGATGAAAGTTTATATTTTTAGTTAGAAAATGAATTGTCATCGCTAATGATGCAGCATTAGCGAGGAAAATTTAGTTAGGAATTGAATTTTTGTCGCTAATGATATATCGTTAGCGAGGAAGCTTGAATTTTTCTTACTAATACACTGATTTTCTAGTTAAAGCCATCACTTTTAGTTAGGAAATAAAAATTTTATTGCTAAATGATGTAATTGATAGTGACAAAAAGTTTTTATCGCTAAAGAATAATTTTCCTTGCTAAAGGATACATTTAGCGGCAAAAAATTTTTTCTATCTAAAGTTTTATCGTCAATGTATCATTTTCTTGTTGTGGACACAGTAGAATAGAAACGAAACAGAGTATGGCATCGTCTTTAACAAAAAATTTTGGTACTATAAGTAAAACTTCACTGATCATGAAATTTCAGCAAGCAAACTCAACTTCTAATTACAAATCCAACATCAATTCATCCCCAAACACTTCAAATCCATCAACACAACATCAATACAGTACATTTACATCAAATTCACCCCATCTTCTTCATATCAAAATCATCCCAAAATCAATTCTCCTTAGGAATACCAAATCTGCTCAATTATGGCTACTCTTAGAAAACATGAAATAATCAAAGAAATAAGTCCAAATTACTTACCCAAGTGAAGAACACTTGTAAACACTTCAATAAACTACTTCAAATCACTTTGGTCTTTAGTAATTTAGCAAGAAATTAGAGAGTTTAATTGAAAAAATCAAAGAGAGAGAGAGAGAGTGTGTGTGTGTGTGTGTTCTTGGTTGAGATAAATGAGGAGGATTTCTATAAATTTTGGGTTTTGTTTGATGAATAAAGGATTTAGATTGAATAGCTTATTTTAGAAGTCGTTTTTAATAATTAGGATTTAATAAAAATCAATATTAGGATTAAAACAAGTAAATATCTAGGATAGGGCTACTATAATAAAGGATATGATAGTCATTTGACATATTTAGGGTAGTTTGATATTTATTGGAATAAAATAAATCAAAAAATTAATTTTGTATAAAAATAATAAGAATAATAAAATTAGTCTTGCATTTATAAAAGAAATTCTAAAATAAAATTAGTCTTGGTCAATTAATAGTCAAAATGAAAAAATCATAAATTAAAATAATGAAATAGGTTTTTTATTTAAATAAAATCAACATTGGATCTCAAATAAAACCAATTTATCACATTTACCCCAAAAATAATGTTTTCACTGAATAAATGCATAAAACTCTTATAATTAATTAATTCTCCATCCAAGACATAAAATTAAACATAATAAAGTATCAAATAATTTCACAAAAGTATATAGAAATATCCTACACAAATATTTCACTTAAAAACAAACAATATAAAAAGTATTCACAAAATTCATTCAAATAAATTCCCTATAAAATATGTAAATATTCACTGATAATATATTCAAAAATAATTCCCTCATAATAATATACTCATGAAATCTAATTTATTTTTATATGAATGCATGATAATGAAAGGTGTTAGTGGCTTACTCTCTGGGCCGAGTGTTGCACGATTCTGTGTAAAGGTGCATTTGATGAAGCCTGTGACTAAGAAAGAGTGAGTTGGCATTGGTGATGACGGATTTTATTAGACAGTTTCTGTTGAAGATATGCCTGAGTTTTGTGCTAAGTGTCATCGCCTTGGTCACTCAGCTCAAGCATGCAAGCAGTCAAATGATCAAAATGTTTAACCGGGCGAACCTAGGCCTCATCTATACTGCCTTCGATAGCTGTCAAGCGTCCTACCACTAAGTGGACTCCAAAAACAGAATCCTCCTAGGAATCAACCACAAGAAGATCAACAATTGATGAAGGATACACTTGCTCTGCCAGAGAATCAAAATTCTATGCCGCATGCTATTACAACGGGTCAGGATCAAGTAGAAAAGGGACAGGTACTAGCACTCACTTCATCATCCTCTCCTGTGGAGTCGTTGGAAAATTAATCTTCAAGATGAGGGGGTTAAAGGTAAGGAGATTTTAGTTCTCCCGGATAAGGGGGATGACTTGGATAGTACAAGTACTCTGGCACCTATCCCACGTGCACCTGGAACATTGCAAGAAATCGGATGCTGCTAGACCTTTTACGGGCACTAAGGAAACTGAGATGGTAGGCGACTCTTTTGAGAGGGCAGAATCTACTAATGTCCTAATGAATTCTTTAGAGAATTTCCATACACAGACCACAGATGCAATTGCCACAGATGCTTTAATGGCTCCAATTCAGACTCTGTTATCACCCTAGATTGAGGAAGCTGATATGAATTTGATTCTATTGTGTCTAGAATTTTTCTCAACTTGCGTTTTATGTTAGGGATGATGTTTTCATTAGCTTAAATAGGTATGCTAGCAAAGTTTATTCATCTGATTCATCTTCACCTAGTATTGTATGGCTAGCTTTTGAGTCAAAGATGAAGCAGCATATATCTCATTTAAAAAAGCTGAAGGCTCGAAAGGCAAAACAAGCAAAAACGACACACAATTCACTAATTTTATCTAACGATTCTTACAAGGGTGTCCCAATTTCGAAGCTTTATGATGTTTTCATTGAAGATGATACAATTGAAGATACATATGACTTGAAGATGATTTTATTCTTGTTCGATTACGGAAAGGGAAAAGGATTAAAGGAATCATGTTGCTCAGAATGATCACACGAGTAGCCCGTGGTTTTAGATTAAAGTTTTATTCTGTTTAATATACACATATGCAAAGTGTGCCTACTTTGTAATATGTTGTATTTATTTTAATAAAATTCCCACCTTTGAGTGGTGGTTGGCTAAAAATTAAGGCTTTTCCATGCTGGTGGAGGGTTGGCCTACAAAGGTAAGCAAATAAGTAAAACAAATACTGAACGCACCTTTAGCTTGAGGTTTTTTTTTTTAAGGGAAATCAGTTTATTTGGTTCTAAAAATTTAGGAATTGTAATGTTTTAGTCCTTAATAATTTTTTTCTACTGTTATGATTCTTAATGAAATTTCAACCTGTCAAGTGGTCCCAAACTCTGTATTTCGGTGTAAATTCCGACAAAAAAAGTCATTCCTATTGCACATTTTTTTCTTTTAAGTGAAAAATATTTATATCAGTTCATCACATGCAATGAGAATGAATTTTTATGACTGAAATTTATACCCAAAAAGAGTATTGATGACCACTTGGTACGTTATAATTTCATTAGGACTATAAAGATAGAAAAAAAACATGAAGGACTAAATTAAAATATTATAAGCCCCAAACTTTAGGGACCAAATAGGGTTTTTTTTTTTTTAATTGTTAAATGTTCTTCTAAAATTTTGTATCCAATCAAAAAAAAATCAAATTTAGATAAATAGAGTTTTAATTTTTTTCATTTGTTTTTCTCTAACTTGTATTCTTGCTTGAGTTTATTGACATAATTTTTGAAAGTGTAAAAATTGCAAAATTTAATCAAGATATAAAATCCAAATATATATTCCATTAAAGGAAAATCCTAAGGCTTTATCTACCAGCCACATTTAGTCTTGCGACAAACATAAGACTCTAGACTTGAGAAGAACTATGATGAATTTTAAAAAATAATAAAAATAATAAACCGGTATTTGTATGTACTATTGTTGTAATGCAAATGATTTCGAGTGGTAATGATAGTATCTCAAGTTGAAAAGCTAAAACAATGATGTTGAACATGAACTCCTTAAGGACGGTTAGAGTTGGTTCCTGAACCATCTTTGTTGAACACATTCTCAAAGGCAATAAAATCGAGCTTCTCCTCCTTGAGCCACACTTTATTAAGGTCGACGTCAAGATTTTGATTCTCATTCTCTAGCATCTCTTGATTATCCATCACCTTCTTATAGTTGCCCTGATCAATTAATATAGGCAATTGAGAGTTTTTTGAGATAGACTCAATTCTTGCATCTACTTTTTTAATGGGTTGATCGATGACACAACTCATTTCAGTGAGATCTTTTGACCAACCAAGCGTTCGTACATGAAAGCAGTGTAGCTTTGTGAATTGAAATTAAACTTAGATGATGAGGTAAAGATTTTGCTGTTTTTCAGTTTATTACTAGATAGTTGGGAAATAATTGTGGTATGTATTAGCAATTCAACTCCAAATGATGTTTTAACTATGGCTATGATAAAAAAGACAGTGTTAGATGAAGAGATCAAGAGGAAGGAATAAGGTACTATTAATGAGTCCCAAGAGTAGACATAAGTTACTAAAAAATATTGAGTACTATCATTGTAAAAAAAAAAAAGAACACTACAAAAAGTATTGTAGAGTCTTGAAATGGGAACTTGCTAAGAAAAAGGATAATGGTAAAGTAAGAGACGAAGAAGAGACTAGAGTAGTTATGGCAGCCGATGATGATATGTTGGTGTTCCGTCATGATAGTCATATCAATGTTATCTATCAAGACAATGATTGGATAATTGATTTAGGTGCATTGTATCATATTACTCTACACAAACATTTCTTCTCAACCTATATCGAAAGAGACTTTTGTTACATCATGATGGGAAATGAAGTTTCTTGCAAAGTTGTTAGTAAGGGTGATATATGTTTGGACACAGATAACAAATGTCAATTAGTCTTGAGGAATACCAAACATGTTCCTAATATTCGTCTTAATGCAAGGTTGAAAGGGGGACTAATAAATAGTTGAAATGTGTTCGGGCTGACAATGGTAGTTAGTATAGAGGACTATTTGAAAGTTACTGTAAGTCTCATATGATCGAACTAAAGAATATAGCACTAAAAACACAACAAGAGAATGGGATAGCAGAAAAAATTAATAGAACCATCACTGAGCAGATCAAATATATGCTCTCTAATGTTAAGCTACCAAAATCCTTTTAGGTGAAGCAATTAGGACTACAGTTAACCTGATTAATCTTTCTTTATCAATTCCTTTGGATGATGACATTCCTGAAAGAGTATGGATAGGAAAACATGTATCAATCCTTCAACTACTTGAGAGTTTTTGGTTTGTAGTGCATTTGTTCATATTTCCAAAGATGAGAGATCAAAGTTTGATATAAAATCTAAACAGTATATTTTTCTAGGCTATACGCATGCAGAGTTTGGCTATAGAGTGTCTGATCCAATGGAAAAGAAATTTATTAGAAATAGAGATGTTGTCTTTCTTGAAGACCAAACCATTAAAGACATAGACAAACATGATAAGCCTAAGCCTAAGCCAAGATTCTCTGATAACTTTCCTTCTAGTTCATAACCAGTCCTATACCAACTAATTCCAATGAGTCAGCTTCAGAAATAGATGAATCTAATCAAGGAGTTAAGGTAGAGCAAGGAGAAACTATTGATGACAATAATGATATTGGTGAGATTAAGCAAGAAGCACCACTACCACTGCCACAAGTTGAACTTAAGAGATCTATCAAGGAAAGAAGACCTTCCACAAGATATAATCCCAATGAATGTGTTGTTGACTAATAGAGAAGAGACAGAGTCTTACAGTGAGGCTTTAAAGGATGAGAAAGAGGAAGAATAGCTTCAAACTATGCAAGATGAGATGGAATCCTTATAAGAAAATCATACATATGACTTAGTAAAACTATCTAAAGGCAAGAGAGTATTAAAGAACAAATGGGTCTATAGACTAAAGACTTAAGAGAATAACTCACAACCTAAGTACAATACAAGATTAGTTGTGAAGTGGTTCAATCAAAAGAAATATGTAGATTTTGAAAAGATCTTTTCTCCAATAGTAAAAAAGATATATATTCGGGTTTTCTTGATATTCCTGCCAGCTTGATTCTTGAGATTTAAGCAACTTGATGTGAAGACAACCTTCCTACATGGCGATTTGGAAGAGGAAATATATGGAGTAGCTAGAGGAGTTCAAAGAAAATGACAAAGAGAATTCATTATGTCGTCTCTAGAAAAGTCTATATGGACTGAAATAAGTATCAAGACAATGGTACACGAAGTTTGACTCCTTTAGACAAATTAGAAATACTACAAGACCACATCAGATCACTGTATCTATGTGAAGAACTTTTCATATAGTGATTTTATTATCCTCTTGTTGTATGTGGATGCTATGTTGATTGTTGGGCATGTTGCTATGAAGATCAATAGGCTATAAAAGGAGTTAAGTAAATCTTTTGCAATGAAAGATTTAGGTCTAGCTAAACAAATTTTAGGGATGAAAATCACTCAAGATAGGTAAAATGAAAATCTTTGGTTATATCAAGAAAAGTATATTGAGAAAGTACTCGACAAGTTCAACATGAATAATACTAAGGAAGTTTCTACTCCACTTGCGGGTTACTTCAAGCTAAATATCAAGCAGCGTCTAAAAAGTAAGAAAGACAAAGAAGATATAAAGAATGTTTCTTATACTTCAACAGTTGGTAGTCTGATATATGCTATGGTTTGCACCAGACAAGATTTAGCTTATGCAGTTAGAGTGGTTAGTCGATATCTCTCTAATCCTAGTAAAGAACATTAGAATGCTGTCAAGTGGATTTTCAAATACCTCAAGGTAACTTCCAAATTATATTTGTTTTTTAGAAATGGCAAGATCACGCCTGATAGTTACTCTGATTCAAATATGAGAGGTGATCTTGATAAGAGAATATCTACTTTCAGGTATTTAATGACTTTTGCAAGAGAAGCAGTATTGTGGCAAAGTAAGTTGCAAAAATACATTTCTCTTTCTAGCATAGAGATGAAGTATATCGCAACTATTGAAGTTTGTAAAAAGATTCTTTAGTTGTAGAGATTTCTTCAGGAATTGGGCTTGAAACAAGAGAAATATAGTCTTTATTGTGACACTCAGAGTGTCATTCATCTATGTAAGAATTCTATGTTTCATTTTCAATCCAAATATATTGATGTAAGATATTGTTCGATTAGAGAAGCTTTGAATTCCAAGCTATTAAAGCCTAAGAAGATGCACACGGATAATGATGGTTTTGATATGATGCCTAAAGAATCGCCCAAGGTGAAATTCTTATTTTGGAGATAGAAAGTAAGCATGATTTGTTGGGGATATGCCCTAGAGTCAATTTGTACTTATACAATTGTCATTATGTTTTATATAATAATATGAGGTTTTCCTTTCCATGAATAGTGAGTTTTGTTTTGTTGGTCATCAAGTACGTGACTTGATAGTAAAACCCTACAATGAATACATGACTATTCTAAAACTGTCCCTGATCGATTATTATTATTGGAATAATAATAAATTAAGATTAGTATGTTTGTAACTTGATGGCTATGTTTTACTGGCCATGGATATTTGTGATATCGAGTCAAGACATAAATAAATGTTAGAGAACATTGTATTGGACATGACCCACTGTGAGAGTACTTCATGGAATATGTCATAAGTACTTTCTAGCCATAATAATATTGAAAGTCCTTCGACCTAAATTCATCATAGTTTCTTACTTGATAAATTCTATATTTTGACATTGTCTAAAGTTGTCTTTAACCAGATAATAAATTAGACTACTGTTGAATATAGAATAAATCAAGGAGAGGAATATGATTGATTGTGAAGGAATTTGTCCCTCTCAGTTATGGGAGAGATATCCATGGGCCCCTTGATAAGTTAGACTGTTAAAATGCATGGCCGTGCTCAAATATATCAATCTAAGATATTGATATCATTTGTTTGAACAGTCTACTATGAAATCAAGAAATAATTGATTAAGCTTAATAAGGATGACATGCTCCGTGCCTTATGCTTAATCTGGATATCGTGTGACAAAAGGACTAAATATAAAATTATGGTTTGGTTCAAAGAGATCACCGATCTTCATTTAACCTGGATAGTTATAATGTTTTGCTAGAAACCGCTTATAACTTGTGGGCCATTTTAAATATGATTTAGACACGCTGTCAGTGTTAAATGAACCTATAAGGTCACACAATAAGCGAACTTGTTAGGTTATTTTTCTGGTAACCAGGTTCGATGAATCTGGATGATATCCAGATTATAAGAATCTGACTCGGTAAAATAATTAGTTAAATTACCGAGATAATTGCAGAATCTTATCATATCAGTTTTAATTTAATTTGAATTTAAATTAGAATATGATAAGATATTATTAGGGTTGGACTCTAAGAAGTTCGAGGGTTTTTTTAAGAAAACCCTAGCCGTCTTTCAATAGTCCAATTTTTCGGTTGAGAACATTCGTGCCATTCTCTACCAGAGAAAAAAAACCTCTCAAACCCTAGGCGCTAGCACTCCCCGGGTATCGAGTGAGTTCGCGGTGTGTATCCGTAGAGGACGTTCGCATACTGCAGCGTCTGGTGATTGTTCGGGTTGAACGTACAACAGCGCAACCAGAATCGAAGGATTTCGATTACAGCAACCAGAGGTAATTCTTAAAACTTAGATCTTCTTAATCGTTTACTTGGGTCCTCGGGAGGGATTCGTAGATATTTTCCGCGTTTAGGAGTCCACGAATCCCAACATGATTGTGCTCCAATGAGCTAGAAGGGGAGATTGTTGGACCCAAATATTCCAGCCCATTTGACTGGAACATATAAAGGCCCATAAGAACAAAATAAAACCTAGCAGAAGTAGAAGTCAACACTCGATCTTTTTTTTTTTTTTTTTGGGGGGGAAGATGCAAACGGAAAATCTGTGAAGGAACAAAAAAGTTGTGGGAGCCATTGTTGTTGGTTTCAAGCCTTTAATCATCAATTTGGATAGTGATTCGGAATCCAATTGAGACGAAATTTTATGCTACATGATCTTTTCTACAAGAGTTACTCATTTATTGATTTAGATTTCAGGTTTGATAACATCCTTCTAAATTCAAATCTTGTTTGGTTATAATTTTGAGAGAAAATATTAGTATATTATATGGTGTACCTCTAGTTTTATCTAGAGAAGACTTTTATATTATCCATTATTATTATTGGTAATAGTGAAAGTTTTTTACTCTCCTAAATCTCGTAATTTTTCTCATCTTGGATTTTTACATTAAAAATCTTAGTATCTCTTGGATTTAGGAAGGAGTCCCGAAGGCGAACCTCCCCCACCCGAGCGTCGAGGCCCCACGACCGGGTGAGATGTAAATCGGGATATGCACCAGTGGTAGGTACCTGAGGGAGAGGACCTGCGAGCAATCCCCAGGTGGGAATCGAACCCGCGACTTTGGCCAGCCCATCATAGGCATGTCACATCAGGCCTTGCCAACTGACCTATACCCCGGGGGCTAAAATCTTAGTATCTCTTGTTGATTATTCTTGTACTTTCCTTTACTCATTGCTGCAATATTTGATATCTTTGATTTATTCTTTTTTTTTTATTAACACTTGAAAAATGCTTTTGATTTTAAAATATATTTGTAATTTGTTTGGAGCCTTGTTTTTGCCCTCTTTGGTGGTATATTTCCCAATAGAACCAACATGTTATAAGGAAAATTATAATAAAGGAAAACTTTCGATCTTCATGTACAATATATTTCAAAAGTTTGTAGTTGTCTAAAAATATAATACTATATGTGTAGTATAAGTTTTCAACATAATGAACTATGAAGACTGCCTTATGTACGTATTCTCCATAATAAGGACACATCAAATAGCATTCACAATAAGCAAAAATTAAACATTAGTAATTCCTCCGTTTACAAATAACTGGTCTAATTGTAAAAATTACGCATATTAAGAAATTGTAAAATTGAATAGTTAAAATAATTAAAATATCAATTCTACCCTTTGGAGTATTTTTATTATATTTCTCACCTCATTAATTTGAATCTCACTATTTTTTTAATTACATCACTCTAATTACATATGTCTCTCTCTTCCCACTCTTTATTTTAGAATCTTCTTTTCACCATATCACCTCATTAAATTACACTTTTGACTATTTTTATAAGATAATTTGACTTTATTATTAGTTAAAATAACTTCAGTATGGGTAATTGTAATATTAATTAATTGATAGAAAATTGTGCTAAGAGTAAAATTAGGGAAAAAAAAATAATTAAACATAACCTACATTTAGAAAGTGGACAGTTATTTTTGAACAAATAAAAAAATAAATCAATTATTTGTAAATAGAGAGAATATATTACAAAATCAAATATAAACATTACAAATTCCCGACTTAGCACAGGGATACAACTAGTGACGGATCAAATACTCAATAAAAATGGACTATTTGAAACCAATACCAACAATGCAACGGCCTCTCAGCACCAACCCAAGTACAAATTTTTGCATTAGATAATGAGATAGTTGTTTTAGCCGAGCCTAAACCAATTCCTTTTTTAAACTTTTTTATTAAGGGAAAAATTCACTTTACTATCTCAAATATAGTCAAAATCTCACATTACCATCTAAACTTCATTTTAAATTTAATTACCATCTAAATTTTGATTTTTTTCATATTGCCATCCAAGCATCTCTAATCCTTAAATTAAATATAAAAAGTATAAATTTCTCACATAACCAACTTAAAAAATAAAAAGACTAAATTATCTATAAATTTAAATTTGAAAAAATAGAAAATATAATATGATTAAATTAATTTAACTTAATTTAATCAAACTAATTTAGTCTTTTTTGTTATTTAAGTTAGTTAGATAGGAAATTTACACTGTTTTATATTTAATTTGTCATATTAATTAACTTAATTTAAGGGTTAGAGATGCTTGGATGGTAATGTAGGAAAAAATCATAGTTCAGCTGACAATTAGATTCAAAATGAAGTTTAGATGGTAATGTAGGATTTTGACTATAGTTAAGATGACAAAGTGAATTTTTTCCTTTTATTAATAAAAGGAACTAGCAACTGCTATTCGAAAGCAATGCCTGAGGAGAAGTTTGAATTCGAAATGTCAATATGAAAATCTCAAAACCAATCATCTCGGCCAACTTAACGGACCAAAGTCTAAACCAATTAAGAATTAAAATTATTGTTTAATGAAAATTTTACATTGTTAAATAAAATTACTCAAGAAATAACTAGTAAATTATATAAATATTTTTTTCTCAAACTAAACAATATACATGCAAATAAAAATTTTACTAAACCTTCTTATTCTAGTAAAAATACACATGCAAATAACATGTGACTGACTTATTTTACAAGAGACCAAATGATTACTTACGTATAAGTGGATATAAATTTGTTTGAGATGAGATTATTTAAATGTAATAAAAAATTATTAAATATGTAAGATCAAGTAAAGCCCAAAATGAGAATAAAAAGCGAAAATATAATTTGTTGTGAGTATATGATAGGTCTCGAGAAATGAAAATTATTTAACTTAATATTATTTTAATATTTTTAGTTTTTTAGACTAAAAATATATTTTATATATTTTATTAAATATATAATCAAGATTCAAGGCAGGTATAGTAATTGCCAACAATCAAAACTTGATGAATACTCCAATTGGTTGCATAATAAATGTCAAATATATTTTTAAATAATAAATACTTCTAATCAATTGATCTATTATCTAATCACTAAAAATAACTTTAATTTCCGCATTATGTAGCTTCTCAAAAAAACAAACTTTTAATATTATATAAAGAATCCCGTTCGTGAAGTTGAAGGCTTAAGTTCCATATCAGAGGGCTCTTGGCGGTTTTTAATAAAAATATCACTCACTTTTCCTATGTATTTATTTGATTTTTTTTTTTTTTGAGGGAATAGTGATATTGTGACAGCCCTCCAAAAAAAAAAAAAAAAAAAACCTGTGATATATTTTATCTATGTATAAAAATGTAAAAAAAAAAATGAAAATTGGATATAGAACTATCAATGGCTGTGAGAGGCCCAAACTCCGTCCGCTCAACTTGAATTTGTTTTGCCTGAGCATTAAGTGAGCTTGGGCCCTGGTTGGGTCTGAGTAAGTTCAACCCAATATGAACTCAACCCGATCCATACTTATACAAATAAATATTAATTTTTTTTTGTAATTAATTATTAGTTATAACCCTGAAAAAATAACATTAATCTCATCCTCTAAGATATCTTGAAATTTGACTTGTAATATACACTTTAATTTTTGTGTGGGAAGGAGTAAATATATACTCCTCTAACCTAAATTTATACCTTTATCTATTAATGTCTATTAATTACATAATTGTTCTTTTCATATTCTTATTTTCAATCAATTTTACCATTAATAATTTTGTTTATAAATTAATTACTTTAATTAAAATAAATAATAAAAATTTAATTGTTACTAATATATATATAATAAATAATAAAAATTTAATTGTTACTAATATATATATATATATATATATATATATATATATATATATTGTTGATATGTATCCCCAATAGTCTTTTTTCCCCATGTCTTTGATGAAGTTCTATGGTTTAATGTATCATATAAGACACATAATTCTTAAAAAAATAAATTAATAATTTTTAATCAAATAAAACCCTAGATTTTGATGATTATATACTTTAAAAGTTTCACAAAATATGAAAGAGAAATAAGAAGAAATAAAGGTTTTGATGTATGATAAATATATGAATTTTAATTCGTAAAATTTATTATTTTTTAAACAATTTAATGTATACACATTTTTATGTATTATTAATGTTGTATTTAGTTGGAAATTTTTAGATTAATTTGATATTTAAAAAGATATCATTTTATTTAAAAGATAAAAAATAAAAATTTAAAATTAGAAGGAAAAAAAGTACTTTTGTCTGACTAATAGATATTACTAATTGATAAAGGCATAGATTTGGATTGCAGGGCTGTTGAGGTAATCCAAGGGGTTGGGGTTGATAAGACAAATTCTAAGAAAAAATAATATTAAAGAATAATATTATAATTTTTTTTAAAAAAAATAGAGAAACGAAAGATTTTGAAATGATTTTTTTTTAAAAATAATTTTAATACGGAAAATATAGAATTTTTAAAAATTTTAGGCACAGGCACGAAACCCCTGCTCCGTCTCAGGTTATGTGCGAGGTTTTGCATTAAAATAGTAGAATGATTTTCATGGTGGAATGAGAATTACATGTCCTAATTCTAGTTCCTCGTATCGTATGGGAACCTCTTTATCATGATGTTCAAGCGAGATATGTGTAGAGAAAAATGGGATAATTGGGTATTTGTTTCATTTAAAATAGGCTCATATAAGAGGGTTTTTTTTTTTTTTTTTTGGTGGGGGAGGGTGGGGGGGGGGGGGGCGGGGATTAGTGTGGGAATTGGTATTATATGGGGATCCCATTAGTCCAAATGTGTTCAATTACAATATTTGTAAACGAATTTTCACACCAAGAGAGCAATTCTAAAAATTGATTGGAGGTAATTAATGAATTGAAGCTTATGAAATGGTGTTTAATTTCACAAAGTAGTAACTTTCATGATGCACAATAAATCTTTCAGAACCTAATCAACCCTTTTTCCTAGAATATATATATTGGTGATAACTAAGTTTTTAAGTCTAGGCAAAGTGGTGCACGAAATCGAATGGCCTTTCTCCATTGTTTCTTCTATGTCATTCTCATTTATCAAAAGGGCTGGTCTGTGCATTTACATGCAAAGCTAGGTTAGCAGTGCTTCTTGGAGCTCTTTACGATATTAAGGATAGTAATTAGGGTTGTGCACTATATGATTTAAATTGAATTTTTGAATTAAATCGAATCAAATAATAAAATTAAGTTTTATTTTTTTAATTATTTCAATTCGGTTCAATTTGATTTTAAATTTTTTTATATAATTTTGGTTCAGTTTTTTTTTATTTAACTAAAATCAAACTGAATAAAAAATTGAATTAAATAAAATATATATTATTTATTTTTACAATAATTTGATAATAAAAATATAGTTAAAATTTAAAAATTTTAAAAAACTTTATTTTGTGACCTCTACTGTAACCTTTATACCGTTGTATCAATTTTTGAATTTGTTTTTATTGATTTGACCTCTATACTCTTAAATACTTTGATTTAGACTTTAATTTGTATTAGACTCTATATTAAATTTAGCTTTTAGTTTGTATTTATACTTTGCATTAGATTGTATGGGTTTGAATTTATATTAGGCTAATGGACCAGTGGACTAAATAGATTATTCAAACTTATTAAAATTTATCAAATTTTGGTTTAAAACCGAACCGAATAGTACCAAATCGAAATTATTTCGATTCAATTATAATCAATTTCTTTAAAAAATCAATTTAATTCAATTTTAATAAAAATTACAAAATTTAAAATTTAAAACCGAATACCGAATTGAAAAACTAAATGCCCACCCAACACATACATATTTAGTACTTGAGTATAAACAGCTTTTGGGCAATATATTCTTTTCAACATAATCCAAGAGGCCCCTTGTTTGATCTGTAGCTCCATGCAATTCCTTTGGTGCTGGGCTAAGAGGAAGAATACTTATGGTCCATTATTCGGTTTAAATGAAAATTTTGAATTGAATCGAATCGTTAATAAAATTTGATTTGATTCGATTTAATTCAATTCAGTTTTAAAATTTATATAAAAAATCGAAAAAATTGAAATTATATTTTTAAATTTAAAATATATGTGATTATATCAAAATTAATTAATAATCATTTATTTTTATATATTATGATTTTTTTTTTTAATATTTCAGTTCAGTTTTGTTAAATTTCTGTTCAGTTTTATAAAAAAAAAAAAAAATCAATTTAATTCGATTTTATCGAAATCTTATAAAACCAAATCGGAAATGGAATTTTGAAACCGAAACTAAACTGAAAAACCGAATAAATAACCCTAGTTGTAATCTCATGGATCCCATGCTCATCAAATTTGGAAAAACGTCTATCTGCCAATTAATCTTGAAGGAACAATAAAAAGCAACATCCAAAATTCAACTGCAACAAAGATGAGAAAAATAATGATACATACTGGTGTGGTGTGTTCCTAAAGCCTGTAGGAAGGAAATCTTTGATAAGCTAAATTCTTGCGTGTAGGTTGATTCAAGACTTAATAACTTTTAGTTTTTGGATTAGAATTGGATTATTATGGAAAATTCTTATATGCACTCAGTGCATTAAGGTGTTGTACTACCTGTGACACATATTGTATACTAAATATTATGTACAATTTTATCTGTAAATAATATAATATCTTAATACACAGATACACGTGTACTGGATGCATATAAGAATTTTCTGAATTATTATACTTGTTATGAATTATTGGAATCTCCATTAATTAGTGGAGGCTCCACTAATTATGGATTTATGTGAATTATTAGAAGATTTTTATGGATGTCCACCATTTAGTGGAGACACCATTAATTGAGATTAGTTGAAGATGATGTATGCCATGATGTATTTCACTAATTAGAGCTCTATAAATAGAGCTATTCTCTAAGCTTGTAATACACCATCATTTTGTGAAAGAAAGATTAGAGAAAGAATTGTGAGAGAAAGAAATAGAGAAGTTTGAAGAGAAATTCTTGTGCAAAGAATAGTTAGAATTTTCTTAGTATGTAGTGTGTAGATTTTATTCTAACACTACCCTAATTTTATAACACGTTATCAGCACGAGTCTCTGCCGTTATTAAAGCCAGAAGACAGGTACGCATTTATTGATCTCTATGGCTAACATAGCTAAACTCGAATTTGTAGCCCTTGATATTTCTGGAAAAAATTATATGTCATGGGTTCTCGATGCGGAAATGCATCTAAATGCTGAAGGCCTTAGTGAAACTATTCAAGCAAATAATAGTGCATCTGCACAACACAAGGCTAAAGCTTTGATTTTTATTCGTCGTCATCTCGATGAAAATTTGAAAATGGAATATCTTACCGAAAAAGATCCATATGGCCTGTGGGTAAATTTAAAAGAAAGATTTGACCACCTGAAGATGGTCGTACTACCTACTGCACGGTATGAATGGTTGCACCTGAGGTTACAAGATTTTAAAACCGTGAATGAATATAGCTCCGCAATGTATAAAATTACATCTCAATTAAAATTATGCGGAGAAAAAGTGACTGATGAAGATATGTTGGAGAAGACATTCTCCACCTTTCATGCCTCGAATATTGTCCTGCAGCAACAATATCGAGAAAATGGGTATACAAAATTTACAGATTTAATTACTGCCCTCCTCATTGCAGAGAAGAATAATGAGTTATTATTGAGAAATCATGAAGCCAGACCAACTGGCTCAACAGCACTCCCAGAAGTGAATACTGTTGGCTCTAGCAGAAGCCATCGTTATAGTCATGGTCGTGGCCGTGGTCGTGGTTATGGTCATAGACACGCTCGATATTTCCCTTATCACAATCATAATCAAATCGTGAGAAATACTGCCACCAAGTGGAACGAGAAAAGATCATAAGGGAAAAGAAAAAGAAATTGAAGAAAAGTATGAGGATATATGTTATAGATGTGGCATGAAAGGTCATTGGTCACGAAAGCGTCAGATGCGGCTAAGCATTTAGTTGAATTGTATCAAGCTTCATTGAAAAATAAAAATGTGGAAGCAAATTTTTCTCAACATCTAATAAATGATGTTGATGATGATGATATTGATCCTGAAGATCTTAATATCAATATTACCCATATGGATGTATCGGATTTTTTTGAACACCCAGACGGTAGGATAGACCATTTAATTGGTGATGGCAGTGTCCAGAAGAACTAAAGCCTCACCCTGATATTTTTGTATTTTCATTTTCATTCTATTCTTATAATATTTACGTTTGCATATATATATTTGTGTTTAGATGGCTGTTGTTAATGATAATGTATGCATTATTGATAGTGGAACTACACACACCATACTAAAAAATGAGAAATATTTTTCTGATCTCAAAATGGGAGAAATAAATATTTATACGATAAACGGTAGTGCAAATGTGATTGAGGGCTCCGGAAGAGCTAGTATATTGTTGCCTAAAGGAACAACAATTATTATTGATAAGGCACTATTTTCCTCAAAATCCAGAAGAAATTTATTGAGTTTTAAAGATATCCGCAGAAATGGATATCATGTTGAAACAAATGAGAAAAATGGGATTGAGCATCTTTTTATTACTCAAATGCATTTGGGTAAGAAATCGGTATTAGAAAAACTGCCGTCTTTTTCTACTGGTCTATATTTTGTAAAAATACGTACAATTGAAATTCATCATCTAGTAAACCAGAAGTTTACTGATCCTATTACTTTTAGCATTTGGCATGACCGGTTGGGTCATCCGGGATCTACCATGATGAGAAGAATCATTGAGAATACACATGGTCATCCTTTAAAAAATAAAAGGATATTAACATCAGAAAAATTCGCATGTACTGCATGTTCCCTAGGAAAATTAATTGTTAAACCATCACCAGTAAAAGTAGAAGCTGAAAGTCCTACATTTCTCGAACGGATTCACGGAGATATTTGTCGACCTATTGATCCACCATGTGGACCGTTCAAATATTTTATGGTCTTAATTGATGCATCAACCCGATGGTCACATGTATGTTTATTATCTACTCGCAACTCTGGCGTTTGCGAAATTACTTGCTCAAATAATTAAATTACGAGCACAATTTCCGGACCATCACATTAAAAATATCCGTTTGGATAATGCTTTGGTGAATTTTCATCACATGCTTTTGATGCATATTGCATGTCAATTGGGATTAATGTTGAACATCCTGTAGCTCATGTTCACACACAAAATGGTCTTCTTGAATCTTTGATTAAACGATTACAATTAATTGCTAGACCATTATTAATGAAAACAAATCTCCCAACATCTGCTCGAGGACATGCTATTCTACATGCTTGCAACACTTGTACGTATAAGACCGACTAGTTATCATAAATTCTCTCCTTTGTAATTGGCTTTTGGATCAGAACCAAATATTACTCATTTAAGAATTTTTGGGTGTCTTGTATATATTCCAATTGCACCAAACCAACGTACAAAGATGGGTCCTCAAAGAAGAAAGGGGATATACGTTGGATATGATTCTCCCTCTATTATCGGGTATGTTGAACCCACGACGGAAGATGTATTCACGACAAGATTTGTTGATTGTCATTTTGATGAATCATTATTCCCTAAATTAGGGGAGAACCAAAACAGACATAAAAAGAATCTTGCTTGGACAACATCATTAAATTATCTTGATCCGCGCACAAGCGCATGTGAACTTGAAGTTCAAAAGATAATTCATTTGCAAAGCATTGCAAATCAAATGCCAGACGCTTTTGTTGACTCCAAAAGAGTTACAAAATCGCATATTCCAGCTATAAATGCTCCTATTCGAATTGAAGTTCCAGCAGAACAAAATATTATACCTATAGTCTGTTGAGTCAAAAACACGCCGAAGCGTGGCCGACCTCTTGGTTCTAAAGATAAAAATCCTCGAAAGAAAAGAGGATTAAGCTGATCCGGAAGATCATATTGAAGAAAAGAATGATAAAGACCAAGAGAGAACTGATGACAAAGAACCAGAAGTTGGTGAAAGTAACACTGAAATTTCTATCAATTATACCACTTCGGTAGAAGTTGGAATCGGATAGAAAGCTGTTATTGATAATATATTTGCATACAATATATCTCTTGATGTTACACGGGATAATGATGATCCTGAACCAATATCGATTGATGAATGTCGGCATAGAAAAGATTGGTTGCAATGGAAAGATGCGATTCAATCGGAGTTAAATGCACCGACAAAACGTGAAGTCTTCGGACTGCGAGTCCGAACACCGAAGGTGTAAAACACTGTTGGCTACAAATGGATATTTGTGTGAAAGCGCAATGAAAAGAGTGAAATCGTTCGATATAAAGCGCGATTAGTAGCCCAAGATTTTTCACAAAGACCAGGTATTGATTATGATGAAACTTATTCTCCTGTTGTTGATGCTATTACACTCCGATATCTTATCGGTTTGGTAGTACATGAAAAGATAAATATGCGCCTATTAGATGTTGTCATTGCTTACTTGTATGGAAATTTAGAAAATGATGTTTACATGAAAATCCCGAAGGATTTCATATGCTCGAAGCATATAAACATTATCCTCGTGAAAACTACTCCATCAAGTTGCGAAATCATTATATGGCACTGAAGCAATCGAGGCGCATGTGGTTCACACGTCTTAGTGAATATTTATTGAAAGCGGGATTTAAAAATGACCAGGTATGTCCATGTGTTTTTATTAAGAAATCTGGTTCTAAATTTGTGATATTAGTTATATATGTTGATGATATTAATCTTATTGGAACTCCTGAAGAGCTCCAAGAAACAATTGATTATTTAAAAAGAGAATTCGAAATCAAGGATTTTGGTAAAACCAAATTTTGCCTTGGTTTACAAATTGAACATCTTGAGAGTGAGACATTTATTCATCAATCAACATATACAGCAAAAGTGATAAAAAGATTTTACATGGACAAAGCACATCCATTGAGTATTCCAATGATCGTCCGATCATTAAATGTGGATAAAGATCCTTTCCGACCTCAAGAAAATGATGAAGAACTCCTTGGTCCTGAAGTACCATATCTCAGTGCAATTGGTGCATTGATGTATCTTGCTAATAATACAAGACTCGATATTGTTTTTGCTGTCAATTTATTAGCAAGATTTAGTTCTTCACCAACACGACGACATTGGAATGGAATTAAACAAGTCCTTCGATATCTCCAAGGTACAATTGATCTCGGATTATTTTATTCAAATAAAACCGAGTCCAACATTGATAGGTTATGCGAGATCTTGGTTATTTATCGATCCACATAAAGCACGTTCTTAAACGGGCTATCTATTTACATGTGGAAATACTTTGCTATATCATGGCGTTCTACGAAACAATCTATAGCGACTACTTCTTCAAATCATGCTTGAAATTATAGCCATTCATGAAGCAAGTCAAGAATGTGTATGGCTAAGATCCATGATTCATTATATCCGAGAAAGTTGTGGATTATCATCAATCAAAGGTATTCCAACTCCTCTTTATGAAGACAATGCAGCTTGCATAACTCAATTACGAGGAGGATATATTAAAGGAGATCGGACAAAACATATTTCACCAAAATTCTTCTTTACTCATGAACTCCAGAAGAAAGGTGAAATTGATGTGCTACAAATTCGGTCATGTGATAACCTCGTAGATATTTTCACGAAGACTTTACCGACTGCAACATTTGAAAAGTTGAGATATAAAATCGGTATGCGTCGGTTTAAAGATTTAAAGGAATCATCTCATCAGGGGGAGTAATAAACAGACATATAGAATAGTGTACTCTTTTTCCTTCACTAGATTTTTTTTCCCACTGGGTTTTTATCTAGTAGGGTTTTAACGAGGCATATTCTTTATGTATGGATGGACATCCAAGGGGGAGTGTTATGAATTATTGGAATCTCCATTAATTAGTGGAGGCTCCACTAATTATGGATTTATGTGAATTATTAGAAGATTTTTATGGATATCCACCATTTAGTGGAGACACCATTAATAGAGATTAGTTGAAGATGATGTATGCCATGATGTATTTCACTAATTAGAGCTCTATAAATAGAGCTATTCTCTAAGCTTGTAATACACCATCATTTTGTGAAAGAAAGATTAGAGAAAGAATTGTGAGAGAAAGAAAGAGAGAAGTTTGAAGAGAAATTCTTGTGCAAAGAATAGTTAGAATTTTCTTAGTGTGTAGTGTGTAGATTTTATTCTAACACTACCCTAATTTTATAACAATACTATATATATTTGATTTGTCAATCGTGGCTTATAAAGCTTTTCCTTTTGAAAATTAGGGTGAGTTTGGTTAGAGTGAAAGTGGGAAGGAAAAGAGGAGGGGAAGTAAAATAGAAAATAAATGTGTGATTTACTTAGTTTGGTTAGGGTGATTGGAGGGAGAAAGTATATGTGGAAGGGAATTGGATCACTTTCACCTCATATTTTTCTTCTTCTCCATTTTGGAGGGTTTGGGAAGTAGATGAGGATTAAAAGACCTTCTTGTTCTAAGGTATTTATTATTATAATTCTATCATATTTTGTAATTTAAGAATATTAATGATCTCATTTATAATATAATTGAAAATTATATATAAAGTTTTTGAAATGATCTATAATGAAAAAAGAAATCGATTTTCATCGACTAAATATTAATCGATCATATCGAATGAAATATTTTCAATCCAAAAATAGTAATATTAGATTTCAATATACTTTTATCATTTAGTCATAAATTTTAATCTTTTACTCATTAAGAAAAAATTAAAATTTCTTATCCTTCTTTTTATATGTTTGTATAACTATATATAGTCAGTTATAATTTTGGTTCTTCAATTTATAACAATTTGGGACCGTTTTCGTAGGTTTCAATTAGATTCTCAATACGGATATTATATTTTAAAAAAATAGAATGATTTTATTCGGAAAAAGTTAAAAGTCAAGAGTCAATAAATTTTTTTAGTCTGTTTATTCAGATCGGAATCGGACTAAAGATTGTTCAATTCTGTAAGCAGCCCTACTTTTAATTAGAGGACAAAGGAACGTAAAGGAAACAGATACGTATGATCTTGCAGAGCTCCAGATAATCCAATAAAGGTTATACCTTTTGCAAATGCATGTTTGATATAACTAAATCTATTTTCAAAAATTTTCGAATTAGTTTCAAAAATATTTGTTAACAATTTTCGCAGAAAGAGAGAAATTTTAAAATCTGGATAGAGGAGAATTGATTAATTTGAAGCTTATGATTGTGGTATGATCATAATACACAACAATATCCAATTAAATCTTCAAAACCAACCTTTTTGCAAGAATATAGAAGAGTTAATTAAGGCTTTTCCACGTTGGTAAAGGGTTGGCCTGCAAAGGTACGCAAACAAGTAAAACAAATACTAAACATGGTCTTACCTTGACTAATTTTTTTTTAATTGTTAAATGTTTTTTTTTAAAATTTTGTTGTATCATGTCAAAATAAAATATTTAAATTTAGACAATTAGAGTATTAGTTTTTTTTTTCTTTTTTCCCTCTAATTTGTATTCTTATTTGATTTTATTGACGAAATTTAAGAAAGTGTAAAAATTGTAAAATTAGACAAAGATATAAAATTCAAATATATATTCCATTAAAAGAAAATCCTAATATTTTGGCCAAGGCTTTATCAACCAGCCACATTTAGTTTAAGGTATCCCCTATGACAGAAAAAAGGCTTTAGACTCGAGAAGAATTGTGATAAATTTTGAAAAAAAAAGGGGGAAAATAACAAACCAACATTTGTATATACCATTGTTGTAACACAAATGATTATGATTGGCAATGATAATTTCTCAACTTTTACTAAGAAAATTTCAGTCACCAATCATAATCTCATGTGTACAAATTGATATATATATATATATATATATATATATATATATATATATATATATATATATATGCTGGCACATGACACAGCTAAAGCAGAAAGCTAAAACAAAGAAGTTGAACATGGACTCCTTAAGGACGGCTGGAGTTGGATCCTGCAGCATCTTTGCTGAACACATTCTCAAAGGCAATAAAATCGGGCTTCACCTCTTTGAGCCTCTCTTCTCTATAAAGGTTGAAGTCAAGATTTTGATTCTCATTCTCTAGCATCTCTTGACCAACCATCACCTTCTTATCGTTGCCTTGATCAATTGATACAGGCAATTGAGAGTTTTTTGAGACAGACTCAATTCTTGCATCTACTTTTTTAATGGTTTGATCGATGACATAACTCATTTCAGCGAGATCTTTTGCAGTGAAGTTTGTTACCTTTTTCTGACCAGCCAAGCATTCGTACATGAAAGCGGTGACCTTCTTCTCACGGTTGATGCGTTTCAATTTTTGAAGTTGATCTTGTAGTTTACTAACCCTTTGTTTGGCAAGGCTTTCTGAATTGAGCATGTTTCACCTTCTTCACCAACCTCCTATTTATTTTCTTGTTACAAGTTTTTCTTTCAGTACTTAGAGTTTGAGTGATAGGCAAAGAAGAAAGTGTGTATATTTATAGGGGTGAAATAAATTTTATCATTTAGACATGGTAGGTGTAAATATATTTCCTTATATATATAATTTTTTATTAATAAAATAACCAGCAATCTTTACTCGAAAATTCGCATAGAGTTCACGTCTTAAAAGAAGTTCGAACTCAAAACATCAGTATAAAATCTCAACACTAACTATTTTGACCAGTTCAAGAGACATTATAAATACATACTTTTTTTATAAATGTAAAAATTATAAATACATTTTGTTATACAATCTTAATGATTATAACTATACTTTTTGATGCATATGCAGTGATTGTAGACATACTTTCTCTCAATATATTTTTTTTCCCAGTAAAGGTTAGGTGCAACTTTTCTTTAGATATTCTATAGCACAGGATAGCTGGAACTTAGAAGTTGAGTGAGAAGCAAAAAAAATAAAAAATGCAAATTATATTGATAGGGGGGAAAGCCACCCTACAAATGGCGGAGCTACACCTTATACAATAGTTGCAATTATAGATATATTTCTTGTGCAAATACAGTGATTATAGTAAATTTTTTTATATAGATATGAAACGTCCTTATACAATTATATCAATTATTATGTATAATCTTATTTATATATAGTGGTCGCAGTTTATAGTTTCCTTATTCTAGCATGGTCAATTATAGAAAAATGTAAGTGCATATATTAAAAGTCAAAAGAGAGAATATATATATATATATATATATATATATATATGGAATAGTTGGTGAACAAAAAAATATTGATTTTGGCTAAAATATAAATTGATTTTGGTTGGTGCATGGACCAATAAATTATATTAAAGGAAAATCTTCGATCTTCATGTAGATATTTAAAAATTTTGTACTCTCTTAAAAAATATAATATATATAAAATAAAATTTTCAATACAATGATTTATGAAGACTAGACAATGTCAGTATTCTCCATAATAAGGGCATGTACAAGAGAAATTCTTGCATGGACCCGGTCCACAGCCCTATCTGTGGAATGGGTCCTCCTGTGAACAACACTTGTCCTGGCCCACATCTTACCTTCCAAATCCATTTGTTTTCACGTTTTTTTTTCCCCTCCTCTGCAAAACCAAACCATGGTTAAGCAGAAGGATTCCCAAAATTCGAAAATTGCAGCAAATACGGTTTCCATCAGATTCGGCCTTCTCTCTCTCCTCACTTCCTCTACCACACACTCTCTCTCTGCACTCCCTTCGCTAGTCTCTGTCTCCGCACCCCCTCTGCAACTGTCTTTCTCCACCGGCAAGTCTCGTTCCCCCTTCTCTCCCTTTCTTTCTGCAACCAACTATCTTTCTCCACCGGCAGACCTCGTTCTCCCTTCTCTCCCTTTTTTTCATAGCAGCAGAAATATCGACAGAGACAGAGAGATCGGTACTGTCGGCCGGTGGTTAGAGATCTGTACTCTGTCGGCTTCTCTCTTCTGCCACCCGCCCCTGTTTCTTTCCGTTGCTAACTCAACCGCAACATTACAAGAATGTAGTGCCGATTGAGGGTCAAAGTAGAAGAATACGAGCAAAATGTGGGTACTAAGGTTGAGGATGTAATGCCATTGGCCACTGGTCTTGAGTGCGAAGAACTTGAAGCAGTGGTCTCTGTTAGAAGTAGAAAGGACCCTTTCAAATTTGTTAGAAACTGTAGCGGCATTTGGATCTGTTCCTATTTGTGAAGCTGAATTGTGGTACATGGCATACTGGCCCTTTGTTTATGGAGAGAAGGCACTTGACTTTTATAACCCAGAATTGAGCAACTCAAATGTGAGTGCTACCTTACTCTAGTAATTTCGGTGATTTCTGTGCTGTATTGTTGTTCTTTTAGTGTATTGTTGTGATTTCTGTATTGTTGTTCAAATATGAGTGCTATCTTATTCTGCACAATCCTCTTGCAAATGAAGATAAAGTAGTTCAATCACCAAGAGAGATAGTCAAGTTAAAACAGAAAAGTAAAACCAAGAGATTTCCTGCATCTTTTTTGCATTTTTGGTACAGATCATTCATATCAGCAATTAGATATTTTTCCTTAATCTTCTTCCTCATTAAAAAATAAAAACATGGTTTCTGGCTTACAACATTAGCAATTGGTTGTTGTGTTTCCCATTGGTTGTTACAACATTAGCAATATTAGCTGATTTGCAGTCATGGAATTCATTGAGCCTAGCTCACATTATTTGAACATGTTTATTTTCAGGAACTGTTGTCTTCATACAAACCAAGGTTGAGCTTTTCAGTCATGAAGAGAAGGAAGAAATATGTCTGTTTCTCTATTTTGTTATTTCATACCTTTAACTCAACAAACTATCCCCATTTGTGTAATATCCGAATTTTAAGAGTCAAAAGAAACTGAAAAAGATGTGTTACTCTGCAAGAAGATCGTAATATTCTTGTCAAAAGTCAACTTGTTTTTTTTTTTTTTTCCCCCATGTTTCACATGCATTGTTTAGTTAAAAATTAATTGTTCTCTTGGTGTGATCTGAACAACCCTGTTAGTCCCTTTTCAAGAAATATGAGTATTATGTTTAGCCAGCATCTAGTCCTCTATGGCAATCGGCAAGGCATGGCCAAGCAACAAAAGGATTCTTTAATAACTTGCATAAACTGCTTACCTGTCTAAGAAGAAACATTAACCTTCATGTGTCTTTCCTTACTGCTGAAAGTTGTCTGGTGTAGTTGATGTAAAGTCAACATATTCTCACTGGGGATGGTGACTGTCTACATGATTAATATGAAATTATAATTGGATGGAACTGGTCTTTCTATAACAGATTGTCTTTCTTGGTAAATCCCCGAAGTTTCATATTGAACTATTAGTTTGCCCAGTCTATCCACTTGCAGGAAGCTTGTAGATGTTCACCACATGGCCTGCTTTCTCTTATTTCTCGAATTAGCTGAACATGAATTTGCTGAATGTCTATAATATTGGTCCCTATGTTTGTTTCTCATTCTGTTGCCATATTCTGGAATCAGACTGCTTGGTATATTTCATCAAAACTGTTATGTTTAAGTTCAGTGGGGAGTATGTCTGGTTCTATTATAGTATGAGTTTGAATGGTCAAATAATGCAGTTTGATCAAGTCTTCCAGAGTTTCGTTTTACTATCACATATTTCACATTGCAGGTTTTTAGTCCAGAATTTGAGTTTATAGTGTTGACTTGTGGGTATCTCTGGGTATCTTCTATAGTTTGTTTCATAGTCTAGTCCTATTGAGAGGAAGGCAGACATCATACTTGGGAATTAAATGCTGATAGTACTTCATAATATGCCAACATTTTGGGCTGACATTAAGTGGAGCTTTCTTTGTTAAATACAAAAGCATAAAGACCATATGCATGGATTCCAAACATGAAAATAGGCAGCATTTTAGTTCTCTACAGACAATTCACTGCAAAATGGCTAATGATCTTCTCTTTTTTTTTCAGTTTTGAAACAGAACATGCCTCCAAAGAAGTTCTATGTCGTTTTTGAAGGGAGACAGCAAGGCATATTTGAAGATTGGGTAGGTTGCCATAAAGCAACAAATGGTTATAGAGGAAATCTTTTCAAGTCTTTTTCGTCGCTTGCAGAAGCTGAGCGTGCATGGTTGTCATATAAAAATGCAAACAAAGGATCTTCAAGCAGCAAAACAAACCAAAATTATTCGAAAGGGGCATCTTCTTCATATTTTGATCCACCCTTACCCCCACAACCACCTTCTAGATGGTTGAAAAAGTGATGATATGTTCAGCTTAGGTCATAGATGTTCAAAGTTGTATTTCAATTAGGATGTTTCTTTACATTGTACTACGTTTGTATTAGAACAAGTTGGATAATGCTATGAATCATTAATTTTTTTTATATTTAGCAGATTCCTTGTGTATTTTTTGGTGTTGTGTACATGGTATTTATTGGAGAATGAGTTCATTGGATGACTTATTGAATGAGTTCATTGTATTTTTTGGTGTTGTGTACATGGTATTTTTTGGTGGTGTTTATTGGATGACTTGTTGGAGAATAGATTTGGGGTTTGATTGTCTTTGGTTTGATGTTGTTTATTGAATGATTTCTTGGAGAATGGATTTGGTGTTTGATTGTCTTTAGTTTGTTGGTGTTTATTGGATGACTTGTTGGAGAATGGATTTGGGGTTTGATTGTCTTTGGTTTGGTGGTGTTCATTGGATGACTTATTGGAGCATGTCCATTTGGTTTGGTGTTGTTTTAATGTCCACTTGGTTTGGTTTTGTTTTAATGTCCATTTGGTTTGTTCTTGCAAACATCATGTCCCATTTTCAACTTTGTTATTCTAGTTTCAGCTTTGTAACATTTTCAGCTTTTGTCATGGTAGCTGAATATTACAGTTTTTGTTTCTTTACCACATCACTTACATTTTGTAATGGTAGCTGTCTTTCAGATTTACATTATGTCTGCTTTTTCTTCACACAAAAACACATCAAAAGCACAGAAATGCCAAAAATGTACAGATACTGCACAAAAACAGTGCATAGATACTGCACAGAAATCAGCCTAAAATACTGCACAAAAATGGACAAAAATAGTGCATAGATACTGCACAAATATACTGCACAAAAATGCCAAGAATGCATAGATACTGCACAAAAATAAGCCAAAAACAGTGACAAAAATACTGCACAAAAACATTGCAAACAAATATATTGCACAAAAATAGTGCATTTTTACTGCACAAATCCAATGCAAAAATACTGCACATAAATGCCAAAAAAATGCACAAATACACAGTAATAAGCCTAATGCATTGCAAAAAAATGCAACAACAAAAAAAAATCAGCTTAAATAAGCACAAAAATACTGCACCAAATAATACACAAATACACAACAACAACAACGGACTTCAATACAATACAATACAAAATTCACAAAAACAGTGCACAAATACACTGTACTAAATGGAAATGGAAACAAATGGAAATCCAACCAACACTGGTAGCAACAGCCATTCTAAACTCCAATACAATACAAAATTCGTCAATAGTATCCAATACATTGTCAAACTAGTCAAATACACAACAACAACGGACTTCAACCATCAAATGACAATCACATTTCTTCTTTAGCTTGAACGATGTATCATCAATGCACTAGGCAGCATCATCTTGGGTTGCATCTAAAATACTCTCGTTTGTATCATCCTGTTAATAGTCAATAATAAATAATTTAAATGATGTATAATTTTCAACGAATCAACCTCAAATAAAAATGAATGTAGCTACCCCATTACTTATCATTTCACTACTATGAAGTGCATTATAAGCTTGTAACATGGATGTAAACGACGGATGCGAAGCAACAACCTTCAAGAAAAGACAGCATATAAAATGAAGTCAGATTCTTTCAACGAATCACAAACTGTCATTAAAAAATTAAAAAATAACGATTGAAGGACAACCTCTTCATAATTCCAGCCACCATTTGGTGTATCTGAGACTGTTGTGCTTGTTTCTTCACTCAATGGCAAAACAACCTGTTCGGGGGTATTTTGGGTTCCATCTTACCCAATAAAAGCTTGTGACTTTTTTCTTTTTCCTGCATCAAACCACAAAATTCAGTAAATCAAGCAAGACACACTAAATTTTGTAAAAAAAAAAAAAAACAGCAAAACCTTGGTTATGGCCACCCCTTAGTGAAGAACCTCTTTGACGCTTCTCAAAATGGCATTTTAGTCTCTTACCCCCTTGTTTGCCTTTTTCTCTTATTCAATTGGGATCTTGGACAACAATCTTACACTCATTGGTATCTTCACAAGCTGAAGTCCTATTGTTCTGCACTCTATTATCCCTAATTCCAGATTGTGAATCTTTCAATGCATGTGTTTTCCAATATTCATCCAGCTTTTGATTGGCACTTTCTAGTGCTTCCCATAAAATAAGCTTACTTGCATCGTGAGATCCGCATTTGCTAACAACACTGTAAGCAAATTTCATAGCTCGATTTGTGAAGACAATGTCTGAATCAGTACCTTGCATGCTGAATATCCTATTTTGATCCACATCACTTACACGCTTTCTAGCATTTTTGCCCCGCCTTTTCAAAAAATATGAATCCGGGATTTTTGCAATATTCTTTGTCTTCAAAGCTGCCAATGCGTGTATACAAAGTATACCCATGCTCTCAAACTTCTTACAGCTGCATTTGACAGATAAATCTTTTGTATTGAGAACTACTGTACTTGTTTGATCTCCCCATTTAGTCTCCACAATCACTTTGAAGCTATAGATTGATTCTTCAAGAACTTCTTCTTCTTTGGATGATGAAACACATATGGCCATAAATTCCTTCTCGAAAAACCTATACAGCTTGTGAGTATAAAATTGGGCAGCTTGCTGTAACATTGCACTAGACCGTATTAAAAGTGGAGGCTTGCCTTGTGCACAAGTAAAGTCAGCTTCTGCTTCATTTTGGCGCCATTCCCCAAGTTTTCGCTCAAATTCAAGAACAAATTTAGTCAATGAACATGTTCTACTCGACATCCCATTTAATACACTATTAGTGCTCTCACTTCTTTGTGATGTTTTGAACCCCGCACTGAATGTTTCATTTGAAAAACACGTGCACCACTTATCCTTCAAGTTATACAATCTGTCCAACTACTTATGACCATCCAAATTATAGTCTGCAATCATCTTAGCCCATGTCTGCTCAAACTCTTCCTCTGTCTCACACCCTGTCAAACATTTGTGGAACAAATTTTGGAAGCCATTGTCATTATTGAGGCCACCCAAGTACGATGGAGCGTTTTTGCAAATATGCCACAAACACAACCTATGTTGACTATCCGAAAACACTATTTTGGCAGCTTTCATTATTGCATAGTCTTGGTCTGTCATAAAAGTGATAGGTTGCTTATTGTCCATCGACTCTAAAAAGGATCTAAATGCCCACTCGAATGAAGATGAAGTCTCATCCGATAAAAATGCACATGCAAACATTATAGTTTGCCAATGATGGTTCACTCCAATGAAAGGTGCACAAATCAAGTTGTACCTATTGGTCCTATAGGTAGCATAAAAAACAACTACATTACCAAAGTAATCAAAATCAATTTGAGATCTTCCATCTCTCCAAAAAAAGTTGTGAATTCTTCCTTCGTCATCCAACTCCACATCCCAATAAAACATCTTCTCTTGATTTGCTTTTTATTTGAAGTGATTTACAAGACTTTGAGCATCCCCTTTTTCAATTATTGAATTTCTTCGATTGTTAAGTTCATTATATGCTTCCTTCTTCAAAAAATCGATGATTCCAACACCACCACTTTCTTTTGACAAGTAAGAGAACGCTTGAGAAGTCTTGATTCCAAAGCTGACTAGAGACTCCAATGTGTCTCCATGGGCTTCTGTTACACGTCGAGCTGATCTAAGCAAATGCAGTTCATATGTCTTTGCCATCTCGTGATTATGATCCTTTTGTATTTTATTTACTTTCCACTTTCCATCAAAATCAACCTCAAATTGGACAAAGGCCTTGCAAGTAGTTCTAGTCTCCAACCTTTCATGAGAAATGCCGCTCTCATTTTCATATTTTTTTATTCCTTACTTCGAACAAAAAAATACTTTGGATCTAATATTCTTTGTCCCTTGGATATAGTATTGATTTTCCTTCCTCAAACTAAAGCCACAAGCATGTGCGTATTCACAGTACAATCATATGCTGCCTCCTGTGAATCCACAATAGTGCTCACAAGTTTTCTTTCCAATTCTTCGATAATACCATCACGACCATCAACTTGATTTTTTGATTCATCCCTTGTCTCATGCAATACCTGAACACCTTCCGTGTCATCTTCAATATCAATTTGTTGTACAAACTGAACATCATCATTGGAGCCATCATCAGTATATATGCTATCTCCGTAGCTACTCATCTCCCTTTTCAAATATTGATGGTAAACCAGAAAATGCCAAATGCTGAAAATGTATAATGACAGCAGAGTATAAGGACAGCTACAAAGAATGACTATTTCTATCAAAAAGGAAAATGTCAAATGCTGAAAACGTATAAGGACAACATAGTATAAAGATGTATAAGGACAGCACAGCTAAACATGCCAAATAGATTGCAGATTAAAGGAAATAATATTTGCAAATAAATTAATAACTATGAAGAATGACTTCCTTTAACCAATACAGAGAATTAACAATCTAAAGGCATGACTAGCATTTAAATTCAACAACAGGCTCAAATAAAAAGCAGAACAATAGCAGCTTCATAGCAGCCTTACCTTCCTCCCCCTCCACCCCCCCCTCCCAAATATTAATAACAGTTAATTTTAACTTTATAACATAAGAGGCATCAAATGTAAGGACAGAGCACATAATATCATGGAATCAGAACCGTGGAGAGTAATGTAGATTATTACCTGGTTTATAATATCGTGAAATTATAAACAGATTCGAATGCTAAGAGGACAGATTAACCTCAATGGAAGTGTTGGAGCTGGTCGACATTGCTATTAAATAAACTATGCGTCACAGATCTGGTCGACATTGTTGATGGCTAGATGGCATTGCCATGTTGTAGGTGTTCCGTAGAAGGAGGGAGAGACAGTCGGTCGGCGACTGAGTAGAGAGGAATTGCCGGCGACGAGTAGAGAGAGAATGACTGTGGTGAAGAGTAGACCGAGAAGGAAATATGACCACGGAGTGGGCGTGGGTGTTTTGGCGGAATTTGGCAGAATTTCTCAAAATTTTGAGTCTTCAATATATCTGCTTAACCATGGTTTGGTTTTGCAGAGGAGGGGGGAAAAAACGTGAAAACAAATGGATTTGGAAGGTAAGAGGTGGCCCAGGACAGGTGTTGTTCACAGGAGGACCCGGTTCACAGGTGGGACCGTGGACCGAGTCCATGTAAGAATTTCTCCATGTGCAAAGGTCTACTATGTATGGACAAGTTTGTTCGTGGTAATAATGGTCTGATGAGAAATTTTAGAAATTTCTCAAATTCTTATAAATATTTATAAAGCCAATGTAAAGTAAATTAGCATTTCAACTGTGAGTATCAATAGCTTTCAGGCCTACTCGGGTTCGATATAGGGTAATTTTCAAAATTGTCATTCAAAATATATAATTGTCTAAATTAAATCTTTCAAATATTATTTTATTTAATTTAATCCTTATAAATATAAAAAATATATTAAAGTAAATTTTTTTTATCAAAAAATTAATAGTCAAAACTTAAAAAGTCAAACAAAATTGGATAAAATAGAAAATATATAATTACTCTAAGAGTAATTTTTAAATTTATCCTAAAAATATATAATTGTCTCAATTAAATCCTTCAAAATATTATTTTACTCAATTTAATCCTTATAAATATTAAAAGTATATCAAAATACTCAACAGGTAAATTTAAACATAAATAAAAATAGAACTCTGATAATTGATTTATTTAGTCTTTAAACATATTTTTTTATACCCTTTAAAAAATTACCTTATATTCTTTTTTTAATTGTACTTTAACTTAATATTAGTTTAATATTTTTTTAATTTTTTCTTACGATACCTTGAAAGTAATATGTTTAAAGTCTAAGCAAATCAATTATCAAAGTTGTCAATCTTACATTTCTATTATATTCCTTTATTCTTTAATTATGAAATATAAATCAAATTATTGTTATTTAAAATTTTGAATTAAAAAGGAAAATTTTTAAATATTACAAGTATATATTGAATGAATGTTTTAATTTCATAATCTATTAATAAAATATTTATATTTGTCTTATCTTATAAAAGTTACTGTTTTATACATTAATTGGCAAGAGGTCAATAGTTAATTGAATTGCCTAAACAATCTCAAAGGCAATGGGGAATTTTTATTTTTAATTTAAAATTTTTAAATAATAATTTGATTTATGTGTCATAATTAATGAATGAAGAAATATAAGATTGGTAACTTTGATAATTGATTTACTTAAATTTTAAACATATTACTTTCAAGGTATCATAAGAGAAAATTTTAAAAAATTATACCAAATTAATATTAAGTTAAAATGCACTTAAAAAATATATAAAAAGGTAATACTTTTAAAGAATATATAGAAAAAAAACATAAAAAGGTAATACTTTTAAAGAATATATAGAAGAAAAAAAAACCAATGTGTTTATTAGGATTGAATCGACTAAAATAATGTTTGAGAAATCTGATTGAGATAATTGCGTATTTTTTACAATGAATTTGAAAACTATACTCTTAGAGTAATTGTATATTTTCTATTTTGTCCAATTTTATTTGACTTTTTAAACTTTTGATCATTAATTTTTGGATAAAATCTCTATTTTGATACACTTTACATATTTATAAGGATTAAATTAAATAAAATAATAGTTGAATAATTTAATTGGGATAATTTCATGTTTTGGAAGACGAATTTGAAAATTACCATAAAATGTATGAATTCAAGGGCAAGTCTACTATGATTAAGGCTCACAAATGTTAGACCTGACACGATTCAAAAAGGAATATAGGATCGAGTTGAGTTCAATGAACCCAAATTTTTTATTCTTAATTTTTAAATAAAATTTACTCATATAAACTCGCACAAATGATTCTTATACATTAAAAAAAACAAGAAAGCTATTTTAAAACTATTTGGGTATGTCGATATATGGAGATATTTACTTATTTCTACATCATACTTGTATTTAATATATTTATGTATTTATATATTATATAAATGACAAATATTGATTAAATAAACTAAAAAATTTTAGCATTTGGATCGACAAATTGAATTTGTCCCAAATATTTTCCATCACAAGAGGCGTGTAAAACCTTAGGCAAACAAGGTACTCACCTAAGGTCCTATTTGTACTAGAAGCTCTCGAATTATATATATATATATATATATATATATATATATATATATATATATAAGCCTTATATAATCTAAAAAATGAATGAAAAATTAATAAGAAAATCTTATTTATTTCCAATTTAACTAATTATGAAAAAACCCATTTATTAGATTTTTTTAGACCCACTATCTTTTAATGTCCATTAATTAATTTTTTTTAAAAGACAAGTTCCACATTTTTAGTATAACATATTCTAAAATTCTAAAAAACAACTTTAACAAAACCTAAAAATTTTTTCGCCTAAGGTCCTGTCCAGCACCAGGTTCTTCATAGATCATACTTCGCTGGCTCTTCACCGTAGACCAAAAAGTCTGTGACCTCCAAAATACCACACAAACAAAAGACTGCCATTCGCGGCTACTTTAGTTGTCTTGGTTTTACTGCAGAGCTCCACATCCTTCTTAACTGCCTCCCACAAAATCTAGATATTCTTAAAAATACATGCTCCAAACAAGAAGGAAAATTAGAACCAACTGAGTTTGGTTGGCTAGCATTTTAGAATGTAATCTTTGTAGCCTACATGGATTCAACCTGGCCAGAGAGCTAAGCTCAAGTTGTAGCCGGGAATATGAGAATGATCCAAGTCCATGACTATATTCTTTCCTTCCCACTTTACTGGAAAGGCTTTTGGTAGAAGATGATCCAACACTGTTGTGGTGTGTTTCTAACTAGTTAAGAAGGTGTTGTACCCACTGTTCAACAACACCAGGAGAACCATACCATGGTCTTGTTATGTCATCAGAACCAACAGGCGAGTGGTACACTCCTTCTAGACTGATATTAAGCGCCCCTTCCAAATGTGCTGAGATTTCTGGCACGACCCCATCACCCCATACATCTGCCTGCCCACAAACCTGAAACGTTTCGTGGTTAACCACCCCCATCAACAAAAATGCTATGGTTGTCCAGTAAGCTACGAAGACAGAAATCTGACAAGAACAGAAGAACAAAATATAGCTGCTTATGCTGCTACTTCTTATTGTTGAAATCTCTAACAGGCAGAACTGATGTTACCTGCTTGTATCCTTGACCAATGAAGCGAGCACGAAAAGATGAGGTTGGTGGTTTAGATGTGTTTACAAGAGCAATCTCAGGATTTGATTGGTCAATGCTCAGTGCCATTTCAGAGTCATCATTGTTTGAACCAAAAAAACGAGCCCCTTGAATATACCTATCATTTCAACGTCCCATTCCTTGATCAGAATAAAGCTTCTAATAATTAAAATTAGCTGTCTTTTAGAAAGTTCTGCAGCATGCATGAGAGTTTATGTAAACTGTATGCATAAAATTAGATAAAACTCACCATGAAACTTGAAACGACACATGAAAGCACATATTAATTTAATAAAACATTAAGAACTAGCAGAAACTAGAGAAATGCAAGCCTCTCAAGTTCACCTTCCTGCTACACATACAAATCTTAGTTCTGGAGTATTAACAGCTTTTGGGCAATTCTTTTCAACATAATCCAAGAGGCCCCTTGTTTGATCAATAACTCCAGGCAATCCCTTTGGTGCTGGGCTGAAAGGAAGAATATTTGATGATTATAATCTTATGGATCCTGTCCTCATCAAGATTGAAAAAGCATCTATCTGCCAATCAATCTCATGATGACAATGAAATTATGAAAAGCAAGATCCAATATTCAACTGCAACAAAGATGAGAAATAATGATACATACAGGTGTGGTGTTCCTAAAGTCAGTAACAAGGAAACCTTAGAGAACCCCAATTCTTGCATGTAAACCCGTGCTAGCCATCCTCCTGCTGAATGCCCAATAAAAGACAATGACCCACCTACAACAAAATCGTCCTCGTTATGGCATTGTAACATGTCCTGCTGAATAAAAGGATGCACAGGTCAATATGTTGAAACAGTTTTATCCACAGGAAAAAGGAAACACAAAGGAAATGGATACACATGATATGATCTTGCAAAGTTCTGGATAATCCTATAAAAGCTATACCCTTCGAAAAAGTGTTGCATCAGGGAAATGTGTTTTTGATATAGTTAGATACTTAAAAACTCTAACACGAAAAATTTCGCATGCACAAAGCACAGCAATTGAGATGATTAATTAACTGCACTTATGAGCTATGATCAATATGTAGCTGGGGTAAATGGGATACAGGGATTTCATAAACCACTAACAATGAGATTAGACAGAAGAATCAAGTTCCTTGAGTATAAGAAATTCTTCCTGACCTGACTCATCAATAAGTTATGCCACTTAGTAAAACACCACAGAGTGGTTAATCAACCGTTTTCTATAGCTCAGGAATTATACAATTTTAGATAAACTTTGTCAAGATCATGGAACAAAAACATAAAATTCATAATTTCTTATTAACAAACCTTTAGCCAATTCATTTGCTTCACTAATAGCATCATCCATCTTCCTAAAATACCTGTCACACAGAGTTTTCAAACAAATATGAGAAAGCTCCAGGCTAAAATACATCAAAATCAAATTCCAACAAAAGGCTGCAAAAATAGAAAAATAGCAAGTACTAATACCAATCAAGAACGGGGCGAGGACTGAGGGTTCCACGCCAATAATTTAGATCGAGCAAACCAGCAGCATTCCTCAACCAATCAATTCTTGAGACCTTTACCACCACTGTTGGCACTCCATAGTCCTTCAGTATCAGAGCCAACTTATCATAGTCTGTTGTGTTGTTTCCTAACCCCTGAAAAAAGGAGTAATGAACAGATGTATTGCACCCAAGGAGGAGAAAAAAAAAAAACTGGTTTGCAATAACGGATGAGAAATAATCGACTGCATTTTCTTCTTTCTTTTACACGGCCCAATGAAGACAAGAAATGGAAAACAAACAAAAACCTTAGCATCCTATGCCAATTGAAGTGTTTATAGACCATTATTCAGCCGAATCTCAGCAGAAAAAACACTTTCTTTATCAAAAACTTAATAACATAGAAGACCAGTTTAAATCAATTAGGTAAAAAACTAAAAAGGCAGTCTCGCTAAGGTTCATACATCTGCATTCTTGCATTAGTATGTGTGTCTGATAGAGAGAGTGCGATGGAGCACTTACTGGTAGAATGATGGCAGGACGATAGGTAGAAGAAGTAGATGGTGAGAGTGAGGAAGATGACTGTGACTCTGCTTGTGAAATGGCAGAGCAAAACCAGCGGGGGTGCCTTGACTTGGTAAGTTTTGCTGGTCGCAATGTTGAAGGGAATGGTGGCCACGCCAAAGCCAGACTCATCTTCTTCACTTCCACTTCTCTCAACAAAGCCCACCAGCAAAGCACCTCTGGAAATTGCCCAGTTTTGTGGTGGTTTTAGAGGCCACCTCGAGTTGCCCCCTGCAGCCTTCCATTTTTTCTCCCTTAATTTTATCTATCTATTATTAATTTTGAAGACGGGGAAAATTTTTGTGAGACTGTTGGAGGTCTTTTTCCTAAGAGGAAAAAAAAAATTGTTTTAGAGGACATATAGAATGATTTATCTTTCTAACATTCACTCAATTAGCAAAAAAAAAAAAAAAATCTGCCTAACATTCATTCCTTTTTTTTTTTTTTTTTCTTTTGAGAAAATTCACCCCTTCTTGAGTAAAAGGTCCACTGTGATTTGTTAAATTTGCCCCCCCAAACAAAGAAAAATAACAGAAACATACATATCTACTATAAATATAATCATAGTACCTCTTTTATTTTTAAAGTAATTTTGTTAATCTTAAAAGGCATATTTCATTATAAATTTGCACTAATAGTCAGAAGTATTACAGATGGAATCTCTTTTATAATTAATGTTTTTCAACTAAAAAAGATAAATTAATTAATAAATGTGTATAATTTATTTGCTGGTAAAATTAATTATTTAATTTTAAATATATATAAATATTACTGTTATTGTTTACTTTTATTTTCAACATTCAACTTACTAAAACAGATTTATGAATAAATGACTAAGGCTATAAGTGGATATATTTTTTTCCCAAATTAAAATTCTACTTTAATTTAAAATAATAATAATTGATATAAATTTCGTTTTTTAAAAACCGTCATATATTAATAACACATCATATTCTCTTTTTTTAACTCTATATTTACCTCACAAATTTAATATTTTTATTATATTCAATCAATTTCATCCCAATCTAATGATTATCTAAGTACAACTTAAAGGTGTAAGTGGATAAAAAATTATTTAAAATGAGAAAATTAAATAGAATAAAAAATTATTAAAATTATTGAATTAGGCATGAGTCAAAATAGAATTAAAGAAATAAAATATAATGTTTTATGCGCCTATAATAAAATTTGAAAAATAAAAATTATTTAAATTAATATTATTTTCAATTTAAATTTTAATTAGCGATAAGAAGAATCATTTCCCACTTGCATCCTAAACTAAACTTCCACAATAATTGCAAGCCTCTTAGTCCTCGAAAACAAAAAATGTGGGGGTCAAAATAAACTGGAATCATAATTCAAGGGATCATTCTTACAAAATTTAACCGGGAAATTTTATTCATCAGGCTGAAAGCTTGTGCCCGGTGCACGACTTACAATATTGCTCCGAGCTCTAATAATATTTCCAATAAAAACGGAGTGCAAAATTTCCGCCTTCCTCTCTCTCTCTGGCAGGCTATCCACCGGCGATACAACGGAGAGTCAGTCGCATAGCAGTCGGTTCCGGCACCGATTTTTCTGCTTTTCTTTTTCTTGCCATTTCAACACTGTGAAGTTCGTTTTCTGGTAGTTTTGATTTTCTAATTGGATTCATGCTTGATATCTCATTAATTGAATGGCTTGCACGAATCCTTCCTACAATCTAACTGATTAATTTGGATGATAAAGATTTCTGTAATGGTGAAGCCGTTCCTCTTCGGCAATGGCTATTTTATTCCCAGGCACCACTCTCTTCCAAAATTTCCTTTGTTCATAATGCCCTGATATAAGCACCATGTTGTGTTATCAATTTTTTGGAACTAAATATGAGAAACAGAGAGAGAGGGAAGGAGAATGGAGGGATTTAGTTAAGTATTAATGATTGCTTTAGTACGAATAAATTTGGTTTGGGGAGAATGGAAAGAGTGTGTGCGCCTTAGCTGCATTGTTAGTTTTACTTTTGTATTTTGTATTTTTTTTTGTTTTTTTTGGGATGCTGAAGTGAGTTTTTCTCTGCCTCCTGACAAAAGTGATTTAGTGCTTATTGGTGATAACAGGTTTAATTGTCACTAACTAGTCCTTGATTACAAAAGATATATTGCTTATGTAGAATGGACTGCTGACTGGCTTTGACAGGTAGGTGTTTGTGATTTTAGGCAGATTTATGGCGACAACTTTGCGATCTATTACACAGATTATGAGGAGAAAGAATTTGTGGCCTATGTATAGTACAGGATCAATGCTGCACTCTCATGCTACTAGTTTTGGTGAGTGTTTCTGAAGACTAAATATATCTTTTGCACTTTATATAAGTAAATGGCTTCATTTAGGTACATAAGTGGTTCCTATTATTGAGCAAATCAGTTTGAGCTTCGTATGCCCACCTTTAAGAATGTGTAAAGATTTGTTCATAATTCACAGTGTGAAATTATGTTGTTTATCATTCATTCTTTATGGTATGCATTACTTCCAAGATCACAATTTTAGGGTTTAAAGAAGTACCCGAAGAAGAGAAGAGCCAAATGGTTGGTAATGTTTTCACCAGTGTTGCTTCAAGCTATGACCTAATGAATGATTTGATGAGTGGTGGATTGCATAGATTGTGGAAAGACAGGTTGGTTTTTTGGTGATCACGATTTTTAGCTGTTCTTTATTTATTTATTGTTTCCTTCCATTCGACTAGACACTTTCTTCTCAAGATTAGATAGCTTTTAATCCAATATGTCTATTATTTTGTTTAGATTGGTTTCCGAGCTGAATCCATTCCCTGGAATGAAGCATCTCGATGTTGCTGGTGGCACAGGTGAGCTGTTGCCATGGTATTGTTGATAAATGTTTAGTTTTTCATATAATATAACTGGAAGAAATTCTATTTACTGATGATTTCATGAACTTCAGTAAAATGCTTGTCTAATTTTACAGGAGATGTTGCTTTCAGGATACTGGAAAGTATAAACAGTGTCAGACGACGAGCCATGCGGGATGCCTTTGAAGAAAATTTACTGGAGGAAACTAAGATTTATGTGTGCGATATCAATCCAAATATGTTAAATGTTGGCAAGAAGCGAGCACTGGATAGAGGCAAGAAATTCATGTCGATTAATCTACTTGTAAAACGTTTAGAGGGAAGTTTAGAACTTAACAGGCAGATGTTTCAGCTATGTGTGCCCTTTTTATTAAAAATTTTTACTCTGCCACTTATAGGTTTTGCTAAGGAGAAGTCCCTTGTTTGGGTTGAGGGTGATGCTGAAGCCCTTAACTTTGAAGACAACTCAATGGATGGATACACAATTGCCTTTGGGATCAGGAATGTTACACACATTGAAAAAGCTCTTGCAGAAGCATATAGGTTTCTCCTTGCTACTTGATCTGCATCTGCTTGTATCTCATTGTTCCTTGGGACATTGTTTCTGCAAGTGCTAACCAAGGATGGTGAAGTTTTCATCACTCCTCTTCGCACATTCTATGGACATTTCATGCTACTCAAAATTCTTGGCTGTTGAACTTTTAGGTTAAGTTGCATCTTTGCTGAATATCTCTTGCTTCAGCAAAGATGTGCTATGTTCTGTGTCAAGTTTAAGTAGCTAGGTAAATGATACAAATTTGCACTAAAGACTTTGTTGGAAAGCGTAGCAAGGAGAATTTTAACATATCTCTTTTTATTTCTTTCTTGGGCTTGAAACAATAGCCGTTTCTTGACTTTTTTACTTGATTGATATGGCTAAATGTCTGTATGCAAATTCCCACAACTTCGTCTTGTTTTGGACCATGCCTTCATGGTAGATTGTTCTATAATATGTTTTCTGCTTGCCGCCAGGGTGCTTAAACGTGGAGGAAGATTCCTTTGCCTTGAATTGAGCCGTGTAAACACCCCGATTTTCAAAGAATTGTAAGTTCCTTTGAGGCAAAACATACAGTAATTAAGCCTCTAATGATGCACGATTTTTCTAGCAGTCCTTGTTTGCCTTTTTTTTTTCTTTTACATTATTATTATTATTATTATTATTATTATTATTATTATTATTATTATTATTATTATTATTATTATTATTATTATTATTATTATTATAGTTTTTGGGGGGGTGTTGGTTCTTGATTTCAAAGTATGCGTGTGATTTAAGGTTCACTTCCTATATGAATCTGATCCAACAAATTATCTTGAAGTATAATGCACTTATTAAGGGGATCAAAAAGATAAATATTGCAATTATTATTATGTCATTTGCTTTATACTAATCTAGATTTGTTATTTGCGTTTTAAAAAATTAATAAATTTTATGGAAAATTCAAGTATTATGGCCCAAAAAAGGCTTTCTTGGCTGCATCTGTTGTATAAGTGCATCTCCTTTAGATTTGGTATCCTCTAAGCATGATTTTTGGTGGGCTTTTATATTTTCTTCAGGTATGATTTGTACTCATTTTCAGTCATTCCAGCAATAGGAGAACTAGTTGCTGGTGATCGGGAGTCTTATCAGTATCTAGTCGAGAGTATTCGCCGTTTTCCTCCACAGGTATAGTAAGTGGCTTTCTAGAGGCTTTTTACGGTCGGGGTGGCCTTGTCATGGCAGCAACCAGGCATTCTCTAGATATTGCTTTTTAAAGTTAGAACATGAACTACTTGAAAAGTTGAGTTGGATTCTATCCACTTTACAACAATATGTCTTTGCTGTTTCACTGAGTGAGTTAGTTTACCGAGAAGCTGTATAGCGCTTGAGTCACCCATACTTGTTTGTTGTAACAGAACTTACATAGGTATCTGATACACGTGTGAATCAAGTAAATGAGGAAATGTGGATCAGCTGGAAAAGTGAATCTGGACATTGCCAACTTTCTTTTATTTTGATGGTTTCCTCTGTTATAAAAATCTTTCTTCTCGCTCCCACTGTATGCCTGCCTATCTCTGTGTATCTTTACTCTTTCATTCTTCTAGATTATAGCTGTTAAGTTCACTTATTAGCAGGTTTAGTGGATAATCAAAGTAATAATTCAATAAAACAGTTTTATGGCTGTCTGTCTGTATTGCTATGAGAAAAATGATATAGTGCTCTGGACATTGGTGCACATATGGTCAGAGAAGCATTTATAGGTTGTGCTGTGTCGTGATTTTGATAATTGTTGTTCATCTTTCTTCTTCTTCTTCCTTGAATTCTGCTGAAGTTTGTGGGAACTCATTAGCAAAACAATTGATGTTTCTGTTTCAATACTTAACCTTCTGTGAATGCCTTTGTTATATCTGTCAATCAAGTGTGTTCTGTATTATCTACGAGTACAGGAGAAGTTTGCCACGATGATTGCAGATGCTGGATTTCAAAAGGTGGAATATGAGAATCTCATTGGAGGAGTCGTTGCTATCCATTCCGGAGTGAAATTCTGAAGTTCAGCGATTTTGTTTTCTGCATCTCTTTTTCTACTTCTGGGAACTTCACCTTAGCATTTTGCCCATAAATTGAGCACTTAGTAAGTTTTGTAGTTTTGTAGAGATTACTTGAATTCTGTGAGGATAGGTTTTGCTAGTTTGTAACCTGTGATGCAAGTATTCTGTTATTGGTTGTGACTTCTAAAACTACCTTACGAACCCTGAAAAATAATGCCTAGGGCGTTTTTCTTTGAAAATGCAGCAACGGCCCTATGCTAGATTTGGTTAGCTCTGATCCAAGTCAATAGACAGAAATAGGTTTTCGGCTTTTGCCAGTTCGAAGGTCATTAGTTGTGCTTTTTTGTTATTTTTTCTAGTTTGAATCAATTAGGTTTTCAATTTGCCAAGATGATCATGAAAATACTTTCAAATTTGCTAGAAAGTTACTTACTGGGTGAGGCGTTTCGTATTGGACCAAGAGGTACTGAGATCGGTGGCGGAGCTTGAGTAACATTTTTTGGGAATGACTCTTTTTCTTTGCGAATGAAATTGACAAAATATGTTATTTATTAATAATTTATAGTTATAATTTATTCATATCACTTTTTTTATATAAAATGTTCGCCTTGATAATTATTTCACTCAGGTAAAATATTTTTAATTGTAATCATAAAATATTATTATTATTATTATTATTATTATTATTATTATTATTATTATTACTGTTAATGTAACATATTTTAATATAAAAATTAAAAGAGGTCCAATTTAATTCTTACTTAAAAAAAGCCTGGCCCACATTGTAGTGAATTATATTTGTTATTATGATTATTTTAAAAAATCTGACTTTATAATGTTTCGATTTTGAGGATATGCTAATTCATTATTAATAAAATTCTCATGCAATTGGGACAAATTCATATCTTGAACTATTTTGAAAAATTATTTGATTCCATAAAAATATCACTAATAATATCACCCCTTTCCTCCCGTGCAAATGTGATATCAGTAAATAATGTAATATGACCAAATCTTATCTATACTAAATAAATAACATGGTAATGTTTGCCAAATCATTTTTTAATAATAATGATTAATAAATAAATAAATAAAATGTTTATCATGTGAACTTAACAAGTTTAGATTGATTTATGACCACTGTATCATAAAGATAAAGAAACAAAGAAATCTAACGCGTGTCGAAAGAGCAGACATTATTATTACTGTTAATGTAACATATTTTAATATAAAAATTAGAAGAGGTCCAATTTAATTCTTACTTAAAAAAAGCCTGGCCCACATTTTTGAAAGGACTAAGTTGAATATTAACACAAATATATGCAAACAGGACATTATAAAAAAAATGTTAATCCAATTATATTTCTAGACATAATATATTTAAAAATTTTATTCCACAAATAAACCAAGTTTAAAGAAAAATATAACAAAAAAATTATAAAATAAAATAATCCATAAAAAAATAACTTTGCATTTTGTATGTGCGTTGCAAAAAACACTAAAAGCCTGTCCTATGCCCCCTACCAAATTTGGAAGAGGATATTAAAAAAAAAAAACAAATGTGTTAAAAGAAAAAACAAACAAATATGAGGGAGAGATGACCAATGAAGCGCTTGCTCCCCCGCCGGCGGTGTAATGGGTTCCAGATACTCCACCATGGCCAGCTACAGTGGCGGGATTCTCTCCACCACCCTTGCATTTGCTCACACTAATTTCATTCTCACTGCTCGACCCACCAGAGTCTATCTCTTTCGGCATCGCCACCGCTGCTGTTGTGCCGCTTCTTCTAGTAATGCTTCAGCCGCAACAACAGAGGCCGCGGTTACTTCTAAGCAAGAAGGGCATCAGTTAATCAGAAGCCCACACCTCGTAGCTATGGAGTTTTCGGACCTTCATCTCACTGATAAATTCTCTGAGGTAATTTTACAAAAACAATTGAAATGAAACTTCTCTTATCCTATTGAATTATCTACTGGAAAGATGAATCTTTTATTGGTACGACATGGGTTGGGGGATGTTACAGGACCTTGGTCATGTGAGAATTCGACAGCATGTCAACCCTTTACGTTCTTCTCTCATGGTACTAATGTTTTCTCTTCTCGTTTTTTTTTTTTTTTTTTAGCTTTCTTTTCTCTTATCGTAATTGTTTTAACTTTTTTTTCTTTTTTTTGGAATTGCTAAGTTGCATTTTTCTTGGTTTTGGGAGCTTTATCATTCACTACTACAACAATGCCTAGGTTCCTGCAGAATTGCCAGATTGGAGTGTGGTATATAAGGATGCGACATTGCCGCTGATGGTGGATATTGGTTGTGGTAATGGGGCTAGTTCACCCGTTCTTCATGTCCAATTTACAAATTTTTTGTTACCAGAAATGTATACATTTAAGAAACAAAAAACATGTGTCTTTTTGGGTTTATATCTTGGATAACTTTTATTATTTTCTATCTTTGGCATTAACTGCTACATTAAGTGAAAATAGAGAAAGACCTTTATATATTTGGGGACTAAAAATATGATGAAGTTGGCCAATATCAGTATATATATATATATATTTTTTTTTTCTTGTGAATGGATTTGGGCTATGCACATGAGATTTACTGAAGATTAAGCATTTTGTCTTTTGATTGTTTCTTTGCACCATGTTTTCAATTTTGATTGTTTCTTTGCACCTTGTTTTCAATAATAATTTGACCAGTTATGGCTTGAGAGTTTTTATTATGTTCTGAAGTTGCCAAGATCTCCAGGTAGCGGGAGATATTTGATGTGGCTTGCTAAACAATCTCCCAATTCCAAGAATTTTCTCGGATTGGAAATAAGGCAGAAAGTATGGCTACAAATTCCTCGGGTTTCTTGAGAATAGTTGTGATTCAGTGAATGCACTAGTACTTGGTCTTTCTTGTTAACTTCAGAGATTTTGGTGGCTCAGTTCTCATGTGCTGATGTGTATTTTGCTTGTATAGTTGGTTGATCGAGCCAAATACTGGGTAGATGAGCTGAATCTTATCAACATGTAAGGCTTTATAAAATTTCTATCTTTTGGTCATGAAAGATATGTTGGAGATGTGTTCATATGTCTCTAATTGCAGACATTTCATCTTTGCAAATGCCACGGTGTCCTTCAAGCAACTCGTTTCCACATATCCTGGACCCTTGATGCTAGTCTCTATCTTGGTGAGTGTTCTCCATATGCTGGAACTTGAGAAAGAGACAATATGGTTTTTATTGAAAATTTTATCAGAAAGAGAAATCGATTCTGGGAAGACGTTGCAAAGATGTCATCATTGATTTTCACTGTTTACCTCCTCCCCTTCTCCCATTGACTTTGTCTTCTGAGCAGCTCTTATGTTTGCAGTGTCCAGATCCACATTTTAAGAAAAAGTATCACAAAAGGAGGGTCGTGCAAAAGCCTCTGGTTGAGTCGATCGTAAATAGTTTAGTGCCAGGTGGGCAGGTATTTCTCTAGAAATTAACCAGCTAGGGCATGCTATTTCATCATAGATGCCTGGTCCTTTCAGTATTTTATTGTTAAGTAATAATTAGTTTGATATTTTAATTCTCATACTTGTGGAATTAGATTGGAGATTGCTAATTTATCAGGATTATATTCTTTCATCTGAAAAGGGGAAAAAAATGAGGATTATCTTTGTATTTATATGTTGTTACTGTGAGTAATATGCTTTGAATCAAAGGTTTCTTTGATGAAAAGCAGTTGCTTGCTATTTGATAAATCTGTTGCATAGTTGGAAGGTAGAAAACTTGACCAGCGATTTCTACATGCTATTAAAGCTTATAGAACTGCTAAGAGTAATAGAAATTTTCTCTTAAATACACACCTAAGTCTAAACAGAAGAAAAAAATTAGTCAGGTTGCTAAGCCTTCTATAAGTTAGATGCTTTGCCAGTAAATGATATACATACATCTTCCATCGTTTGCAATATAGATCATGTTTTTTCATCTTAAAGATTGTTGTTTTTTCCCAAAACCCAAACACCTTATTCAGATGGGTTAGAATGTGAAAATCCATCACTGCTTGTTTAGTTTAACAAGCCAAAAATCAACATAAAATTTGTAGTGGCACCTGTTGTTTGTGCACTAGCCAGTATGATGAAATTTGACTTATTAACACCTCATTTAACTACACAACGTTGCTCGTCCGACAGAGCCAAATTGTTCAAGTCAAAGTTAACATTCCATACACAGTGGGCATTAGATAAGAGGTTTGGTCATTACATTCCATAGACATTATCTTTGTTTATCTGAAAAGAGGAAGAAAATTTTTAAATTATCTTTGTATTTATTTGTTGTTACTGTGAGTAGTGAGCTTTGAATCAAAAGTTTCTTTAATGAAAGGCAGTTGCATGCTATTTGATAAATCTGTTGCATTAGTTTGAAAGTAGCAAAGTGAGCAGTGATTTTTACATGCTATTAAAGCTTATAGAACCACTAAGGGGAATAGAATTTTTATCGCAAATACACCCTGAAGTCTAGACAGAAAGGAAATATTAGCTGGGTTGCTAAGCCTTCTATAAGTTAGACGCTTCGCCTAAACATAAAAGCAAATGATACGCATACATCTTCCATCCTTTGCCAGTGTAGATCATGTTTTATCATCTTTAAGATTGTTGTATTTTTTTTTCCCCCTTCCTAACCAAACCCCAAACACCTTTCTTCAGATGAGTTAGAATGTGAAAATCTATCCTTGCCTGTTTAGTTTAACAAGCCAAAAATTAATGTAAAATTTGTAGTGGTACTTGTTGGTTGTGCATTAGCCATTATGATGAAATTTGACTTATTAACACCTTATTTAACTATAGAAGCTTGTTCATCCCACGGGGCCAAATTGTTAAGTCAAAGTTAACATTCCATAGATAGTGGGCATTAGATAAGAGGTTTGGTCATTACAGCTTAAACATGAGTTCAGAGGTTATAAAGTAAAATGGTGAGTTCAGTTCATTGGTACTGAGTGTACATTTGTCAAAATCAGTTACTACCATACTTGTTATCAGAAAAGCATCAGGCTGTTAAAGTATGCCGATAACTATGAAAAGATTGTTCTCAAAGGCCGTATAATCAGATGCATTCTGTTCTAGCATCGTCAAGATTTTTAGGCAGCATCCGTTTATTTAAGCTTTGTGTATGCTAAGACATCATGCTGTATAATTTTTTTTTTGGACAGGTTTTTATTCAGTCTGATGTCCTTGAAGTGGCAATTGCCATGAGGAACCATTTTGATGCCGAGTCAGATAAACTTTTACATATTGACAACATTGACCCCAACATGTCATGCGACGTAGATGGATGGTTGTTGATCAATCCTATGGGAATAAGAACAGAGAGGGAGATCCATGCTGAATTTGAAGGTGCTAGAATATACAGAAGGTTGTATCAGAAACAGATATGAATTTTCTTCCAAATTTCATTCCTTTTTCTCTACACTTCCTGCTCTAGATTAGAAATGGCGGTTCATGACTCCATCTTTTTGGTAGTAGAGCTTCACAGAGAATCATATGACCTATGACTTACCCTGGTCCAATCTGGTTAAGGTTGTTTCTTTCTGATGTTCAAACTAAAATGTATACTTGACTGTAGGGATTATAGAATCTAGTTGTCAGACGGTTTCCGCTCTTCTGTTCACATTGTTCTTGGTATGTAGGAACCAGAATTAAGAATAATATCCTTGTAGTAGCCTCGTTGGACCCGGCAATGTTCTTGTCCCGGTGGTAACAGCAGATGATCATGGGCAGCCTCGTCTTGTCTAGAATCAGAATCAGATTCTTTAACTTTGTGCTGAGTGCTCATTGACCAATAAAACTTATCCGAAAAGCAATATGAAGGTATATGTGAAACCAAAAACAATGGGCTAAAGGGAAACAGAGGGGCTGCCAAGGACCGTACCGAGTATAGCCCTTCAGTGCCGTGTGGAAGCTTGTTATGTCATGGGATGAAGTAAAAAAAGAGGAGTTTCTTGGATTTTAATGGTTGTCAAGTTGTTGGAATACCAACTCCACCCAAATGCCCTTTCATTTCTCAGAAGCAGCTTGCAATCTGTTGATTTATATGACGATTCCTTCTAGCATTTGCTTTTGGCTCCACCCAAGTTGCTGCATCTCTATCGTTTCACCCAAGTTGCAATCTGTTGATTTATATTAGTATAAAATCTTTTTACACCAAGGCGTAGAAATTTTTAACTTAATCCCACATATCTCGCATATTAATTTTCAAATTCAGAAGGCAACCTTCCCCTCTCTCTAGGGCTGTGAAATTCTCTATCCTTGGAATAGACTGCTATTGGGATGAAGAAAATTCCCACTAGCAAATGTGAGGCACACATTTCAAAGGAAAAAACGCTCTTCAAGATGTCTCCATTATTATTTGCAAGCACTACTATAGTGGGTAGAGTATAGAATTCTTTTCTAGATTCGATTTGGCATCACAATGTTAATATCTTCACGGAAAATAAACGTACTAAAAAAACTCTTCCGTTTTATGTGACATTTTCATTCTTTATATAGAATCTTTAACCTTCACCACAGTCAAAGTAATAACGTTCTAATATGGCATCAAATTTAAGACAATTTTATAATAAAAAATAAATAATTGTAGTGAATTATATTTGTTATTATGATTATTTTAAAAAATCTGACTTTATAATGTTTCGATTTTGAGGATATGCTAATTCATTATTAATAAAATTCTCATGCAATTGCGACAAATTCATATCTTGAACTATTTTGAAAAATTATTTGATTCCATAAAAATATCACTAATAATATCACCCCTTTCCTCCCGTGCAAATGTGATATCAGTAAATAATGTAATATGACCAAATCTTATCTATACTAAATAAATAACATGGTAATGTTTGCCAAATCATTTTTTAATAATAATGATTAATAAATAAATAAATAAAATGTTTACCACATGAACTTAACAAGTTTTAGATTGATTTATGACAACCGCATCATAAAGATAAATAAACAAAGAAATCTATGTCGAAAGAGCAGACATCTTTCTCATAATAAATACTGCACACCAAATACAATTCAACCACCTCTTTGAACAATGTATCAATCTGCAGGTGATTTTTGTTGAAGCTTCTCCATTCCAACCTCCTTTGGCGATTTCGTAATTTCATTTTCTCTTTTCGTTCACAAATATAAAGCAAATACATATGCATATATGAAAACTTTCGGTTGGTTTTTGTCTTTGATCAAAACTCTTTGTGGAAGCCCTGATGGTAAAGTACTGGCTTAACTTGTCTTGTGCATGTTGCATGCTTGTTTATCACCTGGCCCAAGAACCCAATAATTTTTCTTTCTTAGAATTTGGTTTGGGTTTTAATTGATATCAATACGGGTGACCGAGATTGCTTGCTATACAACTAGGATTTCCAACATGGAATGAAATTTATAGTAATAAAAATTTCTTCTTTCAAAAATTTGGTGGAATAGCTATTTGAATTATTAAAAGGGAAAAAAAGTTTACAACTTTGGTGAAACTATGTTGGATGTTTAGACATGCTTCGGAAAATTTATATTACGTATCTTGCGTTGCAGCTGGGCTTGTTTGTCCTAAAAGTAATTTTATTTGGTTACTCACATTGGTTTTGTTGTTGTTTGCTTTCCTGTGTGAGAGTTGAGAAGGAAAGATCTCTTTGTTTTTCTAACTATGACGTGTTCTGGTTTCAAATGTTCATTTTTAAGATGAATTTGCTGTTTTGGGAGACTCTTTGCCATATCTATCTATTTGTGAGGTGTCTGCTGCTTTTCCTTCTTGATACAAATTCTGATTCAACTTAAACAACTCCTGATCATTGATATGAGGGGCAAAATTTCGGTTCATAAAGTGTATGTATGAAAACTGTTTTGGTTTGAATTCAGAGGAGAACCTCTTTCTTCCCCCGGATATATTGTTGTCAATGACTTGCTTCTTAATAATAGACACTCATGAATTGGGATGATCTTGCTTGAACCTTTCTTTATAGTTTCATTTTACCGTCACTGCATTGCATTATTTCCTAATTGAGCTTGTGTTTATGTTATAGGTTTATTATTGTTTGTAATCTCAACTGAGTAAGAATGGGAAAGCACAAGCATCATGGTGATGAAAAAGGGCTATTTTCCCGTCTTGCTGGATATGCTGCTGGACACTATCCTCCGCCTCATGGTGCATACCCTTATCCACCACCAGCATATCCATCCTCTGGATACCCTCCTCCTGGTGGATACCCACCAGCAGGATACCCTCCTCCTGGTGGATACCCGCCTGCCGGCTACCCACCAGCATATCCTCCACCTCATGGATATCCCCCAGCAGGTTATCCCGGTCCGTCAGTTCCATATCATCAAGGTATATTTGTTGAAAATTGCCCTTGTTACTCATTGTTTGGTTTACATAGTGAAGGTGATCTCTTTCTCTGGTGTAAGGTTGGGGGCATCCTCAAGTTTGTGGATCCTCATACCCTGTCCTTCATTCTGGCCTGTCTTTGTGCAACTTTCTAGATTCATTAGATCCTGGAACCTTTTCTGTAACTTGGCAGTTTTGTATTCCTACGCCTAGGGCAATTCACATGAAAGATGGTAAAAATAAAAAAATTTTAATTTGCTCAATGTGACAGAATTAAGTACAATACGAAGAACATATTCCACACAGGCTCACGCTACACCCTGTTGGACGTATTTGCTTTGGTTTTCTACTTGAGTAGTTTGGGGTTTGATGATGCATGAACCAACAAGGTAGAATCCCCAAATTTATCTGATTGTTTGTTTCCCACTGGTCAAGTTGCTCCTTTGTATAGAGCTAAAGATTGTTTCTTGTAGTTCAAATTTGGTGCTACTGATGTAGGGATCTTCTTTCTTGTGATAAGAAGGACTTTGCTATTTTATTGGACCTGGGTTCCAGAATTCTGGTGATTTCAATCACTGATCTTTCTTCCCTCTTCCCCCCCTTCCCTTTTTCCAGTTTAGTGTATTCAATAATCCAACTGCCAAGGGGCCAGTGGGAATTAGCTCTTGGCCCAGGTGAAAATGAGAGTAATGCAAGTTTTCAAAGCCAGACTACAATCTTATATAAACATCATTGGTCACACCTCGCCGCTGTATATTTTCATCTCTTTTTTCCCTGAATTTGTTTAAATTTCCCTGTAAAACTGAAAAAGCTGAGGGTCTCAGTGAACTAAGGTCTTATAGTCTATCAGAGAATTTCATCACCTCTTTTATTTTACTTCTTTTCTCTGATCCCATTTCCGCATGTCCTATGTGTCTTTCATGGTATGATTATATAGCCTTGCATTAGAATGGTTTCTGTGAATGTGACCTCTCAAACACAGTTGGATGGAATTCTCCTGATTTGAGTAACTTATTGCTTGTATGTTGTTAAAGGTTTCTAATTTTTGCAGGTCATGGATCTAGTTTGGGTCCATTGCTAGCTGGTGGTGCAGCAGCAGCCGCTGCAGCTTATGGGGCTCATCATCTCTCACATGGTCCACACCATATGATGCATGGTGGTTATTATGGCCATCATCATGGGAAGTTTAAGCATGGGAAATTTGGCAAGCGTTGGAAACATGGAATGTTTGGAAAACACAAATTCATGAGGTTCAAGAGGTGGAAATAATTTGTCTGTTTAGTGGTTACTTATATTGCAAAGGATACTGTTGCTTTCTTTATGAACCCATGTATCCTTTGTGCTTGAAAAAGTATGAACACAATGGATGTTATGGCATTAGAATTCTATTCAGTCAGTTTCTGGATATCATTTCCCTGTACATAACTGAGATTTGTTCTTTTAATGAATTGGATTTGCTCCTCAGTAGGATTGATGGAATTGCTCCTGCAAAATAGCATCAATTTGCTGTGTGCATTTTTCATACCATAATATTTCGTGGTCGGCTCGGGAGTCTCTTTCTTTAGAACTCCCCTGTTCATCCCAGATGGACCTTTCTTCAGCATTTCTTGCTGTTTCATATACTATCAGGGTTTTGGCTCTTGACAGCCTTAGTAGCAATGGTTTTTTATTTTTCTGGTTGCTTTGATGGGCTCTTTTGGATGAGTTCTTCTTTTGCAATGCTACTGATGCATTTACAATCTTGTAGCAACCTTTCTTTGAACAGCATGTGCAAGTGTTTGCAATTTTTGTCCAACATTTCTTTTGCGTTTCGAAGAAATTCCAGCCTATTATCATTCCAAAAAATGAAAGCTGCAACAGTTCTGGTGAGAGAGAGATACTGCATATCATATGTGGATGCTGAGGAATTCTATGTCATTGTCCATAGGCCGTGATATGTTCTTCCTTTGCACACTTGGAACTTTAATGATTTGGGAGGAGGACCAAGGTCATCAGTTATCTGTGTTGTTGACTTAGGACTACTACCCTTCTAGGTGCCATATTCTGCAGTAATTTACTTGTTGTGTGAATGATTTAAATATTTTTTTATTTAAATAATTTATTTTGAGTACATATTTTATATCAATAAATAAAAATTATACATAATATACAAATACTTACTATAGCATAAAGCGGGTGTTCATAATTTTTTATTTGAGTTAATTTGATTATTTTTCAAACCAAACCAAACTTATTTAGTTCGCTTTTTTTTTAAAAAAAAAAAAGATAAAACTCAAAACAAAACTATTCAAAAGTTAGTTTTTTTTTCAGTATGATTTAGATATTTTAAGCTATTTGAATTACTTTCTTATTTATGCAACTTAGATTTCATAAAAACCTCTTACCTTAAAAATTAAGTCTTGATGTCTATTTCAAAATATTCTACAGTAATTATTAGTCCAAAGAATAATATAAATGAGTTCTAAAATTTTTTAAATCGAATCAATTTTTTTTTTTTTTTTTTTTTGGTTTTACCAACATTAATATTAAAACCAACCAATTGAAATAAAAAAACTGTTAAATCAATATTGATTGGTTTGGATTTGGGAAAGTATGAATGGGTTCCAAATCCATTCATCAGGTTCGTGGCTTTGTGGCTTCTCCTCGGCCTATTGTATGGGCTGATGTTCACACTAATTCTGTGTTGGGCTGGGCTGGGATGGGCCGGGCCATATTGATATCAGTAGTCTTCTAATCTCTCATGTGCTGCCGTCTTCTCCTGTCCGAGTTTCAGCTGGGACTGAAAGTCACGGATCCTCTCCCTCAAATCCTTATCCTTTTCCGATCCTCTTCCCCGGTAGATTTGTTAAGTATCCTCCCAGCATTTAAGTTTATTATTATTTATTTAGATTGCTTACTTAGATTATTTGGGTTTATTTATTTAAGTTATTTATTTTTTAATTAAAAATTTATTATTTAAATTATTTCGATATATTATATTATTTTTAAATAAAAGTTTATTATTTATATTATAAAACTATATTTTTATTTGAAAAAGAAAAAAATTAATAAATGTAATATGAGGGACACTTGACGAATTTGTGAGAGTGGGGTATTTGGAGGAGAGGATCCATATTGAGATTGAAAGACCCACCTGAATAGATTTCGGGTCATGAATAGTAAAAATTAAATTAAGAAAGATTAAATTATTTAAAATAATTATGTATATTAATCAAATTTTTAGTAAAACAATATTACTTAAAAATGTATATAATAATGTAACAATTTTATATAAAATTGTGACTAATATGAATAAATTATTATACATTTTCTGTATGAAAATTGCACAATTCTGGATGCGACATAAACTTAAATGCTAGGGCCATGTTTTCATGAAGGATATTTCTCACTTAATCCAAGCTTGAGGTGACTTCTCTTGAACAAGGAACTGGATTTTCCTTTTTCCTTTTTTTTTTTTTTTTTTTTGGTTTTGTGGGGCTTCGATTGTTCGTTGCGTGTGGTACTGCATGGCTAGGATGGATCTCTTTTGCTTAGAAAATGCTTGATTTTTAGGAAAACATATTACAAAAATATAGAAAATTAACCTATTTGATCTCTAAAATTTAGAGTTTATAATTTTAGAATCCTTAATGATTTTTTTAATAAAATTATAACATGTCAAGTGATTTTAATTCTTTTTTTCAGCGTAATGTGTTAAGAATTATAATGATAACTCTTAATTTCATTTGAGATTATAACAATAAAAAAAATTATTTACAAACTTAAATTTTAGAGAATAAATAGATTAATTCCCCGAAAAATATTTAAGCTGCATTTTCTTTTTCTAAAACAGTACATTCTCCATTTTTTATAATCACAAATGGAGCAAAGAATTGTCTGTATATGAGGTGAAATAAATACTACCTGTCCCTCCTCCAACCTTATCCCTCTCCCTGGCCAAGAAAAATCAAGAGGAAGAGACGATGCAACTTGATGTGTAACTCCATTTATCATTATTATTCAGTAAGGTGACAGATAATTTGGCCTATGAGAAATAACACTTCTATATGCAAATAAGCTTCACTCATAGACTTAGGGAATGATTCAGCACGTATTTCCATTCTTATGTCAAATGGTCCTTTTGTCATAAATTATCAATCCTATGTACTTGACAGAGACAAATCATTAAATTCTATCCAAAAATGTGTTATAAACTATCACTTTTTGTATGTTACTTTAAAAGTAATAATTTAATAGTAAAATATTTGATTAATATTTTTAAATTATTTATAAAGTATAAAAAAGAAAAAGATTTTTTTTTATAATTATTACGTTTAATTATGTTTTTTATTTTTATATTTGATATGATCACATATATAAATTTATTTATCTTATATATTCACCTTATGTCTCAATCATCAACAGAAAAAATTAGTTTTTAACCTCTTGAACTTTGATAAGTTTTTTGTAATGATAGTTTTCCTGTGGACAAATGTGATTACCCCTTTCCCTTCTTTTAAAGGGACAAGTCACAAAAGAGTTATTTAAGTCGATGGATTCCCCCGTGGAAAGGGCAAGGAGAGAAAGCATGGAAAACAACAGAAAGAAAAACGCTAAAACAATGTCTCAAAAAATCTTGAAAAAAAACAGTGTCAAACACTCTTAACATCCATACTACATGCTTCGGCTAAGTAATTCTTGTCACCTTCCCCTCCCTAGTCCGTGTTTGGTGTGTAGTTTGTCTCTTTTTAAATGAATATATTTTCATGAGACAAATTAAGCACAAGAGAACTATAAGAAAGTTTTTGCAGTAAAAGACTCCATTGGCAACTTTTGCACAATCCCATGTTATTTTTTCTTGTTCTTGCCCAAAATACAAAGAGAAAGTCCACATGCATTGCTAGAAATGTTGTGTTTTCTTCTGCGTCTCATCCCATGTTTCTGTTGATTTAATGTAATTAGAAAAATTACCAAGATTTTGTTGGATCCCGTAAGGAATGTTGACTAAGTAAAGAACATGATTATCAAAAAGGAATGGCGGATTCCCCTTAATCAAAGCTGAAAGATGATAAAATCCCGGCTAGAATCTTGGCTGATATGCACGCATGTCTTCGGATTAGTGGCCAAGAAATGACCGATGAGCCAATGGGAGAAGGAGATTGCAGTCAAAGCACAGCAAGTGAAGGAAAATTGAGTATCCACCATCCTCGCCGCCACCGTCACCGTCACCATCTACATAATCAGCATGCCACCACCAAAAGCCTCCCTCCTCCTCCTCCGGCTAGCTCGTACATTGGTAGTTACTCAAATGATCGTTTTGGTTAACTGCTCTTTTTGGCATCTTCTTAGTCTGTCATGTGCAGCCTGGCGGCAAAGTCCATGGTTTTGGGCCCATGTGTGTCGTCTACTCACATGCACATGACCTGTCTCTCTGGTATTTCTTTCTCCTTCTTTTGATATATGAAGTTTATATTTATGTCTAAACTCAGGCTCTGGCTACAAACAGCCTTCACATTCTCAAGCCGGTTTGAACTCGTTCCTAGCATTTTGTTCAAGGGATCAATGCTTATCTATAATATTAATAAATTTAGTAAATTTATATTTTTTATATAAAAATACATCATGTCAATAATAATTTTAATCACAATTGAAATTAAAAAATAATTTTTAATATTAATAAACTTGTGAACCTCTAGTCTTTATATGAATGGTAAAATATATCAGTTACTTTTAAATTTTTTTAATTTTTAATTTTTACATTCAAATTTTAAAATAAATAATTTTAATTAACGAACATTTAAAATACTTAAAAATAATATTTCTAACAATAAAAGTTTAAGTATAATACAAAATCACCAAATTTTATCCCTTATTCCTTTATTTTCTACCTCTAAAATATTTTTTTTAACTTTAATCTTGCTATTTTCTCTTTGAACTTCTTCATATTATGAATAGCAATTTCAAGATTTGACTCCATACCTCTTACGCAACTCAATAATTTTGAGATAACTCTTTCACACATTTTCAAATCTAATTATAAAAAAAAAATAACAAATTTAATCCATTAATAAACAAAACTCAGACATAAAGATAAAAAAAAGAAAGAAAGAAACTAGATTCACTTCTCAATAGATAGCAAAGAAACCTAAATTCAATTTTCAATGGATGGTAATTTTCTTGACATCTTTACAAAAAAGTAATATAATAGACTTGAAAGAAGAAATGAATTACTAAAAAAAATGAAAAGAAAAGTGAGGGACGCGCAAGTCACAATAATCTTTTTCTATCATATACAGAAATTATTTTTAAGAATTAGAAGGAAACTTGTCACCATATTGTGAGGGATACAAGTGAATAAAAATATTCATAAAACAAATCATGTGAAAGCCATGTGATGAATTTTTATGAGTACTTAATAGTTTCAATTGACAGAATGGTTATTTTAAAGTTGTTTCAAATATTTAAGAATTAAAATCGCACATTTTAAAGTTCAAAGATGAAAATTAAAATTTGTGAAAATTTAAGAGTGATTAATATATTGTGCCCTTATATAAAAATATACTATACTGGTAATAATTCTACTCAATGATTAAAATTGAAATTTTAATTTTATTATAATAGATTGTTATCAAAATGGACCCTTTGTGAAGAGAATATAAGATTATTTAATTAAATTATAATAATTTAGATTATTATTATTAAATGATATATTTTGATATTATTAAAATAATATAAAATATTTAATTTTATGATATTGAAGAGGAGCTATTCCCACTTTAAACTATTTTATGATTTTTATGTTCTTAGAAAGATTGATTATAGTAAAAATATTTCTAATTAATTGGAACATAATTAGCTTTTCTTTTCTTTTCTTTTTTTTTTTGGTTATTTATGCAATAGGTGTATGTATGCATGTGCATGTTAGTCTAAGTGTATGGTATCGTGATTAATGGGTATTTCTTTCAAAATGCTCAAGGGATCATTGTTGGGAACACAACTACTCGAAGTACTTTGCATTTGCACATATATATAACTTGTAAGCATTGTGGTCTCAAACTTGTTTGCCTAAAGTATTGATTCTATTGTTGACTGTAAACCATTAATTGAATCTACCTCGTTTTCAAGAGAAAAAGTCAATAACTTAGGTAAGAAATAAACAAGACATACAAAACTCCATTATAGGGACTTTCATATGAGGACTCAAAAATAAAAAATTGATGAGTGAAAAGATTTATCCATCTCACAATTAATTGTTGATAAGTGCATAATTTCTTCTCGTCTTTATTAGAAGTAATATTTATATTTTTAATACATGTATTTGTAATTTAATTACGTTATCGTCATTAATAAAGTAACTCTTTCTTTTAATTATATACATATATATATATTTATATATATATATATATATTTATATATATATATATAAAGTTCACATGTATATAGTCCTTGGCTATCTTCTTTTCAAGCCTTTACTTTTGCAATACTTCATTTCATTTCTCCCCCTCATTTTTGGAGAAAATTTCTCCCTTCTTTCCTATGTTGATCTATACTCTTTTTTCCCCCTCTTTTAAAGGATAAAGATAAGATTTATACTGCTCTCCCAAAAGGGTTTTGGCTTTTTATGAATCCCCAATATCATCCAAGGAAAGTGCAACAAATATGAGTTCATCTGCTCAATGACATGAGGTGGTCAATGAACTTAAAATCTTCAAAATAAAAAGTCAAATCCCCACACTGATCTTCTTTTATTTGATTTTCCAATAAAAATTGCACAACCCATATTCAATCCAATCAACAACTTCATATTTTGAGCTCAAATACTATTGAAAATTGAAATGGATAGGTGGTAGTGGTTGGGGGGAGGAATTAAGAGTAATATCTATGGTGACAGGTAGTGCAATGGAAAACTATAGTAATCAAAGCAATACAAATTGCACAGCTAGCTTTTGCTTCCACTTTGTAATGTTGATTTTGGAAAATGAACATGAAAATGATGTTGCCAACTTTTGTCTGCTGCAATTGGCTGCTAAAATATCAAGTGAGAAAAGGGGCAAAAGAAAATTGTCCTTGTTATTGTTGTTGCTTTCACACTTTATGTTGGTCCCCCTTAGTTTTGGGTTATCAACTTCTATTGGCCATACATGATTCTTCAACCATTTGCCTTTCTTTTTCTGGCTTTTGGGAGAGGTCTTGAATTTATATATTTCTTTTGTTTGATAATCTTGATCGCAAAACTATTTTGTGCGTTTAAAAATCATAAAATATAAATCATAAATCATAAAAAGAGTTAAGATTTAAAAACTCACCAAAACTTCATATAATGAAAAGAAATAAATATACATAATAAAAAATTTATTAATATATCTTCAATAATTTTAAAAATTAAAATACTAAATTACGAATTAAATAATCTCGTCTCCCTAATTCCCTGGTTGTAGTTCCATATTCATTTGGAGATACAAAAGTAGTTCTAACTAGAAAGGTGACATATCTTTAGTGCCCAAGAATCAAGAGACTCAAACTCCTCAACCTACCACCTTAACTGAACCCCTGCTTCTTTATTCTCCAATAATGGTGTTGGAAACTAAAATAGGCCTCAAATGATCTGTCCAATAATTGGAACAAGAATACATCTATTTGTCATCCACAGTGATGATCTTGATCAGTTCTTGATCAAGGATCTGGTCAACTTTTTGGAGCTCTGATTCTTCTTTTGATTGATGATCATGATTACAATATCAACTAAAACAAACACACACAGGCACAAACCAAAAAAAACTTAAACCCAACCCTCTCTAGTCTCTTCCCCCAATTAAAATTATTGTATTAAAATATATTAAAATGCCTCCCAAACCCCAAGTGCCCACCAAGAAAAGTGAACATTAGGCTCCTTTTGAATTGCCATAGTGAGTGAGTTGATTCAATGATTCAACTCTCACATTGGCTCTCTTCAAAACCCCACACTTTTGGACTTCTTCCCTACTATGTTTTCTAGCAAAGGACAGGAAAAAGTGCAAGGTTTTTATTTTTATGGTCTCTCTTGAATTTTGAAGTCTTTGTCTTGAAATAATAAGACAAAGCTTTCTGAACTTGAATCCCAACAAAATAGAGGGCCTTTCTTGTCATATTCAAGACTCCATGTGGGTGAAGGAATTCTCTACCATGACATCAGAAACGCATATTATATGTTGTCAAAAATCCATTTTCCCTTTTTTTTTTTCCAATAAAGATCGTTAGTGAAATTTATGCATCCATTGGATCAAGAAATTGCTCTTTTAAGAAACAAAATATTTATTTTTCAATACAAATAAACAAATAACAAGGAGTGGGAATCATTTTAGGAAATGCCTGCTTGCATTGATTTTGTAAAAATGTCATTATTTAATATTCTCATGAAATTAAATACTAATCCTTTCATGGAATAAATAGTAATTCATTACTTTCGTCTATTCATACGTATTTATTTAATATATATATATATATATATATATATAAATAAAATAATCTATATTGAAAAATAGTACCATATTATTGATTTTCCAATTGGAGAATAAAGAATGGACGTTGAGAGGATGAAGTCACTCTCTATCACCCACAAGCGTGTCTTGAAACGATTCTCTCATTGTGATAGAAGGCGTTGGTTACAGCTGTATCCAATTTCCTCCATTCTCTGTCCCACATACACAAGAACTCCTCCTCACTTAACACTATTAACAATTATATTCTCATCCATATTTCTTCATCATCATAAATTCTTTATTTATTATTTGGAAATAAATTAATGGTTATTGTCGCCACCTTTTTCTCTGTAAAAGGTTGCAGAAAATCAATAGTATATTTTTTTTCTTGAAAATATCCCAAGTGGAGGGGTGAAAAATGAATAAAGATCATACATAGTAAGTGGTTTGTTGTAGTACTAAGTTAATAATAGTCCTTTACTTTCTCCGCCTATCTCGTTCTAAACAATGAATCACAATTTCTTCTGCTAAACCATTGTTAGAGAAACACATAGATACACACAATTGGAGAGGAGAGTACAAATGGTCTGTGTATGTAGATATGAACATATACAGACATAGATACTTGTGACAACATTAGGTACATCTATGTCTATATATACATACTGTTCTGTGTCTAGATTGCTTTTCTCGTGATCCGTGCTCAGTATAGGTGATGTTTTTCCAAGAGGGATTGAGAATTGTGGCGTTAAGGTTATTATAAGAAGGCCCTGTTGATCATTCGGTTCTTGGAGGAAAAAAAAAAAGCGGCCCCTTTTGGAATTTCTGGGTGTTTTGACGATTTAAGCTTGAATGTTGTTTTCGTGGACAATTGAATGAGAAAGGTATGAAGGGTTTCGCAGCTTTCTGGATAGATTTGATTGGGTTCAGCTTTAAAACTGGTTTTGGTTTTGCTTTCAACACAAAGAAAGCTTCATAGCAAAGGTTGGTACTTTTCTTCTTCTCCTATTCTTTCTCTAAACTTTGCCATTTCTGAGACTTTTTGCATCTTTTTGTGGTTTAGGTGGTTTTGACTTTGCTTATAACGCGGTGTAAAACCAGCAGGGTTGGTTTGTTTCTTGAACATTTGAAGCTATTGGTTGGTACATTTTCTATGAACCTGCTATTTTATGGTGAAATATGCATTAAAAGTTTGGCAAATTTGTAAGTTTATCCAAAATGGAATAGGTAAAGGAAATTGAGGCAATTTGAAAGCTCAGCAAAGTGATAATTATATGGTGAACTCGCAGAGTTAGATAAACTTAAATGAGGATATGTTAAAAGTACGTTAAAAGGCTACTGTGTTTAGGAACTTCCAAAGTTGTCCGTAGATGGATGCCAATTGAACCAAGATTTATATCTGTTCTCCAACTGAGTAAAAAATTAAGAGAAATCTGATTATGGATTCCAGCAAGCATGAACGCCACTACTTGAGTTATCATACTGCAAAATCTTCTTTTTGCTTTGCTCATTTTCAGATTAAGTAAGAGTGAATTAAAGAGCACGATTCTGGTTGGCGAAGTTTGCTTCCTTCTGCTGAGCTTGTTTGTACTCATGTAATCCCCGCTGTTCTTCTTAGAACCAAAATGAGTTTAAGAAGATGGAATAGATTCTTGTCCAAATTGTGGATTTCCTAATCCCATTATTTTATCCCAAGATATTGGAAAGGATTACCGTTGAAGAGTTTGTAAACCTTTTAAAATGGTGACTGTAGGGCTTGGAGCACAAGATTTTCGTAGTTTATAGTCCTCCCTCCTTTGCCATTATTGTTAACATTTTAAAAACAATTCTCTATTACTAATAACTTTTCACGTTAATTGGTCTTTACTTTCAATGCAAATATTTTTTTACTGTTAAGAAATTCCTATAATTCTACCCAAAGATCTAGTTTACCACGTAGATCTATTGACAATAAAATCCAAAAGTACATTCGTCATTCTTAAACTGGATTCAGTAGACGAGAAATGATTAGTTGTTTGTTCAATAATGAGTGTTGATAATAACAGTTAGAAGTTATCAGATCCCATGAAAAGTAGAAAGCTAGTGTAAGGGGATTGCGCCAGAATATTGTGTCAATTGTTTCCATACACTGTTATCTCAACTGAGTGATATATGTGTTAACTGTCAACTGCATGAAGGTGAGTTACTGCTTTTTACCATCTTTCTGTGTACCTGCCATTTTCTCACCATATTAATATTCTTGAGCATTGTGAGATTACTTCAGATTTGTGGGTTATTTTACCTGTTTTCAAACTCTGTATTTCTATTTTGTGTTTCTCAATCATAGTATTTTAAAATATTGAAACTATAGTGTAAAATATTTAATTCAAAATAATGCATCAAATTGCTTATTGAAGCACAATATATGCCAATTTGGCTAGCTCACAGTATCAGGTTTTGAAATTTGCCTCTTTTTGTCTGACAACGTAACAGGTTTCTTTTTGCTGCTAAATTAATTTGCTACGATGGGGGACTTGTGACCAGAATGGATCCGCAGGCTTTCATAAGGTTGTCAGTAGGGTCGTTAGGGTTAAGAGTTTCTGGGAAAGCATTAAATGCTGCAAAATCTGGAATTCAGGCATTTTCTTCTCCGTGTGTGTGTGAGATCCGTCTACGAGGTTTTCCTGTGCAGACCACCTCGATTCCTTTGGTGTCATCTCCTGAAGTAACCATAGACAATCACAGTGTTGCCTCCAGCTTTTATCTTGAAGAGTCTGATTTAAAAGCATTACTAGCCCCTGGCTGTTTCTACACATCTCATGCATGTCTGGAGATAGTTGTTTTCACTGGGAGGAAAGGCACCCATTGTGGTGTTGGAATTAAAAGGCAGCAGATTGGGACATTCAGGTTGGAAGTGGGTCCTGAATGGAGCCAAGGAAAGCCCGTGATTCTTTTTAATGGGTGGATAGGTATTGGCAAAAATAAGCAGAATAGCGGAAAACCTGGCGCTGAGCTTCATTTAAGAGTGAAGTTAGACCCTGATCCAAGATATGTTTTCCAGTTTGAAGATGAGACTAGATTAAGTCCCCAAATAGTTCAGCAGCAAGGAACAATTAAACAGCCTATTTTCAGTTGCAAGTTTAGTCGTGACAGGTGAACTGGAGTGACATACCATTTACATTTTCATTTGCCAGAGCTGTTGGCAGTGTTTTTTTTTTTTTTTTTTTCGATTTATGATAGAGCTATATACCACTTCTTTTTTGCCTTTAATCGTAATTGGTGGATGGGTGGTGGGGTGATTAGTTTCTTTAACAAGAGACATGGAAGGACTAAAAGTGGTACAAAAAGCTGGTACATAGCACTTTCCATAGATATTTATTGCATTTCCTAGGCAACTGAATTTCAATGGCAAGCAACCTTAATAAACTAATCTTTCTATTTCTTTTCTCTCATTTAGTATTTTTCCAGAATCTGGCATTTGATCACCTTCTCCGGCTATGGTGAATGCTTCTTCTGAGGAAGCTTGATAATTTCTTTTGTCTGCATGAATTGGATATATTGCAGAGCTGATCCCTGTTCTCTAATAACTATTTTGTTTTTTATGTGATGCCTGGAGACTGTTATGAATTTGCAGGGTATCCCAGTTAGATCCATTGAGCAACTTTTGGTCAAATTCAGTTGAGAGCTCTGACCAAGAGTTGGAGAGAAGAGAGAGGAAGGGATGGAAGGTGAAGATACACGATCTCTCTGGCTCGGCTGTTGCAGCAGCCTTCATAACAACTCCATTTGTTCCGTCATCAGGTTGTGATTGGGTGGCTAAATCCAACCCAGGAGCTTGGTTGATTGTTCGCCCTGATGTTTGCAGGCCCGAAAGCTGGCAGCCTTGGGGGAAACTTGAAGCATGGCGTGAACGTGGCATCCGAGACTCCATTTGCTGTCGCTTCCACCTCTTATCTGATGGACAGGAGGGTGGGGAACTTCTCATGTCTGAGATACTGATCAATGCCGAAAAGGGTGGGGAGTTCTTCATAGACACAGACAAACAGGTTCGAGCTGCAGTTACACCAGTTCCCAGTCCACAAAGCAGTGGAGACTTTGCTGCGCTAAGTCCCGTCGTGGGTGGATTTGTTATGAGCTGCAGAGTCCAAGGGGAAGGGAAATGCAGCAAGCCCTTAGTGCAACTAGCCATGCGACATGTGACGTGTGTGGAGGATGCAGCCATATTTATGGCTCTTGCTGCTGCTGTTGATCTCAGCATTGAGGCATGTAGGACTTTCCGAAGAAAGATCCGAAGAGGTAGTCGCCATTCTTGGTAATGGTAATTTGTATTTCCATGACCGTCACTTTCCATAAGCAAGCTGATGGATGTCCTTTTATTGCTTCCGATTTTGTAACAACTTGATATGGTGTACAGGATCATGTTTAATTACGGTTTCTCTTCACAAGATTAATAGTTCATCTGGATAATCACTCTGGCCCAGGACTAAACAATTTCGTACCAAACTTCAAAATTTTTCTGATCTATTTCGTACCAAATTTACGAGATGTCCATTATTGAGAAAAGCACTCGTGATTAATTGCAATATAAGAATTTTCCAATCCATTTTTGGGAGAACCAAAACAATACAAGAGTCAAATAAATTGTTGGATCAGAATCCAGAAATGTCAGCAAAATCATAGGCTTTTCCTGTATATCGGGCTCTGTAAGACTCCAAAAGCCATGTTTTCACAAGGAAAGAGAGCTACTATAAAGTCAGGTTAAGACCGCTTTTCAGAGGCTAATATGAAATTCCTGTGGCTGAATTACAATGCGCCATTTTCAGACCAATATCTTCCCCACAACATTTACGTTTTACATTACCAAAGGGTGTCAAACAGGAAAAGACAAAACTTGATTCAATGGTACAACACCGACCCTATAATCCATTGGGGTACCTTTACTGTAAGAATGCTATATTTGACCATCTCACAGTATCTAGATGCAGAGACATTTCCCAAAGTAGGGCTACAAAGAAAGAAAACCTTCAAATGAGGATACAGAACATACATGGATAAGTACAGGAGTAAGATTCTATAACTTGTATGGCATAGCTATTGCTTATCAATGTTTTCTCTCCCATTTGCTTTCCCTTCTATTGTCCCGCTCTCTCCGCTCCAGAATTTGCCTAGACTTGCTTCCTCTAGACCTCACGGTCGAGCCAAAACCAATAGATTGTCCCTCAAATGCCGACACAATCTCTGGATCACCAACACTACCAGTATCACCTGAGTCCCTGCTTCCATCGAAATTTTCCTCATAGCCACTTCCATATTCATCTGACCTGTCCTGAGATTGCAGAATAGTTGGAACTTGGCCAGAAAATTGCCTACCCCCCGAGAGAACAACTTTTGGCATGCCACCGATGGATGAGCTTGAGGTACTGGTGTCCGGCTGAGCACCACTTCCACTTGCTCTCAAGTTTGTCTCATTACTAGCTCTTCCATTTTCTCTTTCACGATATCTTGTCCTGTTGCATAAAGTACATAATACGTTGATTTTACAATAAGCAATATTACTATTATTTGGCAGCCCTATAAGAGTTTTATCCAAAATTGTATAATGACCCAAAAATTTCATGTCAATGCTAATGAATAAATTGCCAGAGATAGTGAGTAAATGCATACTGCATAAGGCTGCTGCACATTTAGAGTACCCAAGACATAAAATAAGTCACTGTTACTAAATGTAGCTTCATTGTTTTTCTCAGAGGGTATATACAATTTTCGCTGTGATATACTTTGGTATCCTATATTTTGTGAAAGTTTGACCAGAAAGTTATCCATAATATGAATCAAGAATGCAGATTTCCCCACTAATGCAGACTGTAGAGGCAGATTTAAGCCCTATGATGCAATCTTATTATCAATGCCAACCTATCACAAGTTAAACGTTATTTCAGTAGCAGTAGAGCATCTCATCTATGAAAAGTTGACAGATGAAAGTATAGAGATGGTACTGGTAAAACCTACCTACTATGAGCAGAGGAAGAGAATTCTCGTCTTGATGTTCGAGTTCCCACTCCAGATTCAACATGCTCAAGCTCCCTCTGGAGTTCTCTCTACAAGAAAACAAATTACGCAAAATGAGACAAAATTCCAACATAAATAGATGATAGATGGGTATTAAAGACTCATTTAATAAAACTGAAATTTGAATATTGAACTCTAAATATTTACGTATTGAATTTTAAAAACTAAAGTGTGAAGAATAAATCCTGAAATCTAAAGTCTAAATTAATTATAATTTATTTTTACACTATATTTTATTATAAATTGTATTAAACATAAAAGAATATTAATAATCAGATAAACACTTAACATATTCAAACTTAAGTAATTTTCATTTCACTTAAAATTTATAACAGAATTTTAATAAATCTTAATTAATTAAGTGATAACAAAAATCTATTATCAAACGTTTTTAATTAATTAAAAACTTGATATTATCTATTATTAAACACACTTAATGAAATAAGTACTTAATTAATGAATTTTGAATACTTAAATCATAGCACTTGTACTTGGGTCAATACTATTAACATGTACATCTCATACAAATCTCATTTATGAAAACATAGATTGATCATATACCAAGACTAAACAAGGGAAAATTATTGCAATAACAGAATTTTAAAGATCAGTATATGCTTATTGAGTTTCCTTGGGATAGAGTTATTTGTTTATCATCTCTTCGGTCAATAGCATCTGGTGTTTTTTGGGGGGACAAAACATTGATGTATTTACAAAGAGATTGGGGTGCTGCTTTGATGTAGTTTTCAATTTACTTTCATGAGGAAGCCTCATCCTCTTTCTTTTATTTCTTCTATTCATTGATAAAATTTCTCCAGGGAAAAAAATGGTTAATTCCCACTCAAGGAAGGCCGAGCATAAAATAACCCAATTAAGGCTAGTGCAAGGAAGATCAGACTTACTTGTGTTTGCTTCTCCCTCTCCATATCAAGATTGTGCTGCAGCTCCCTGGTTTTTGCCCGCTCAAGTTCCAGCAACCGTTGTCTCTCAATCTCCCTTTCTACCTCGAAAGTTCTCTCTCTGTCACAGCATTCAACAACTTATATTTATTATGCTCAGTAATAGAAACGGTGTGAACAATGTAACCAAGGAGGAAAACCTATCAAGTTCTTGAAGAAGCTCTGCTTCTCGTCGAGCTGCTTCTTCTAGGTAATTTTGACGGGCATGCCTAAGGAGAATCTTCTTTTGCCTGCGGGCTATTATCTCATCTCTGATTTTTTTCTTTTCCCTGATTAGAGGAAATAAATAATTTTAGCAGAGTAAAACCAGCAACAATCAGATAACCACATCTTCTATGAAGAGAAGAACTTGGTAACAAAAATTTTAAAGAATTTATTAAGTTCTCCTCTTGAAAATATTGGAATTCCTCATAGAAAATCACCAAAGAAAAATAAAATACTTCAAAGCTAATGCTCTTCAGATTTAGTCATAACAGTTAGAAACAACTTCATTCTGTCATTTTTCTAAAATACAGTTCACTTTCCAATAAAAGAGGAATATTTTTTTCTTCTTTATATTTGGTCTGTGTCCACTAGATCTGGGAATAACCATTGAAAGAAGCCAAGCCTGATTTATAACTCCGGTGTTCGTTGGGTATTTGTGAATGATGAATTAGCTAGCAGACAACAGCACCAAATGTGGAGTTCAGTTTTAGCCCTTTCTTCATTTTCACTGGTAAAGCGTGAGCAAACAGTCCTAAAACAGAAGCATCAAGTGGTACATACACGGATCTAATTCCATCCTTGATTTGCTGCAGACGGTTATCATCCTTCACATGATCTGCATGAGAAGAAATACAACAATGAAATCCCAGAGGATATATTGGAAGATCACATAAATAACTCACAGTCACAGACACAAAGCAATGACTAGACAAACTACTGCAAAATTGGTTCAGACATATTTTGCTCATAAGGATTATCCAGGAAAGCACATATACCTGCTAGAAATGGGATCTGATGCAAATCTTTGATATCATTGGATAAATCCTGCAAGGCATGTTCTTTCTGAAGAAGTTCCATTTCTATTTCAGCCTCCTCAAATTCCTAGAATGAAATAAAATCATTACTTGAACAAGAGGGTTTGATATAATGGATGACTTTGAAGATGACAAGACTAACCAAGGCCTTTTTATCAATTTCCTTTGAAAACAAATTGAAGAATGATTGTGCAGATGTAAAGTTACTGATAACCTGTAAAGTCAAAAAAGAAGGGGAAAGGAAAAAAAAGGAATCATGTGAAGAAGCATTTTCAAAAGCAGTAGAAGCAGTTATATATGTTAATATATGCCAGGAATGCCCAACAATTAACATGACCGACTAAGAAATGATAGAGAAAAGACTAGAGGGCAAGATAAGAAAAACAAGCTATATCATAGTCCATATATTCCAGTTAAGTTTCTTCACTAGAAAAGTATCCAAAATGAAGTGGTGAATGAATAATCATGTAGTTGCTAAATAAACACTCTCCAAATAAGAACTGACACGAAATATTGTAACACACAAACAAGAAATGCAGAAAAGAATAGGACAAAGGTTGGTGATCAATATTTTATGCACATCAATTAGGTGAGTAGCCAATAAATGCAGTTTCACTAATTAAGAAAAGAACATGAAACCCAAATGGAGAAAAGATAATTCCACAACCTCAGTTCCATATATGTCACTTTATTCCTTACCAAAATGAAAAATTCTAAAACCAGATTCTCAAGTTCTTCATGGCCAAGGCATAGAAGTAGGGTTATTGGCAAGTGGTATAGGGCATTGCTCAGCTAGGCAAAGCAGCACAATTGCTCAGGACCAATTAGATACAAAAATGAAAAGAGCCCACAGAAGTCATAGTGAAGTTTTGGAACAACTACATGCAAGGTTGTACTTCACCACCTCATGGGGAATGGGAGACACCTCCCGAAAGTAGAGACGAGCATTTGACAACAACTAAGCTGTCAAGCTATGACAAAACATCAATTTCCCTGATTGCATGAACCATGACACCCATTCTTCTCCCAAAACAAAAAAGAAACCATAAAATCAGGGAAACGTGCCATTTCACCAAAAATTGTTTAATGTTTTTAGAATAGTAAAAACTCAAGATGTAAACCTGAAGAATTGATTTACGTGAACTTCCAAAATCTGGTTTTAGTTCTTCTGAAGAGCTTGAAGAAAGCACTTCTGTCAGCATCTACATCCAACAATTCAATAATTTGCCAGAAGGTTAGTATATGAATGAAGATTCAAGCCTATCAGTAGCATATCAACAAAAAGATCAGGTAACGATTAAGAAAGGTAAGAGGAAGAAAAGAAAAAGAGAAAAGGAACAGTAGCAATAGATTAGTTAACGATGTAGAGAAATTCATTCTGGTCATCACTAATGGAAAGCGTTGCAAACCTTTCAGATGTCTAGTTATCAGCCTTAACAGAAATGCAAAACAGAGCCTGAGTCAAGTCAAATGCTTACCTGCTTAGCCTCATTCTCTTCAGTACGCAATCTACACAAGGCCTTACAAACCATTCTCTCTGGGCCCACAGGACACTTATCTACCAGCACAACCAAAGAAAAGGAACAAATTCAGAAACATGTTCAAACTAGTTCCTTCTTTCGGTAAAGCTTCATTGGCAACAATGAATTGCAAACATACCATTTGCTAGCATTCCAAAGGATTCGACATTACTCCAAATGATATCAGGTATTAAAGAAATATCTTCAGCTGGAGAATGCAGGCATATATTTGCAAGAAGTGCTATAGAAATTTTTGTTACAGGACCTTCACAAGTAGGCTGCATAAGATTTGTTAAGCTTGGAAGAATGCTATCAGCTGCTGCAAGCAAAGACTGCAATTTTTGCCGCCCCACAAATGGTATATAATTTAGAAGAAGTGCCATTGCATGGGTTCGTAAAAGAAGTGATGTATCAGATGATGCAAGGTAAACCACCTGATCCCAGGTGCTAGAGATCAGAGTGAATGAAATTGACACAGAAGAAGAAATTATAGTGTCCGAAGGTTCTACTACACTGTTTAAAGAAAACAAAGCTGATCCTCCATCCATATCATGACCCACAAGTTTCCTCAAGTGCTTAACTGCGATAAAGCGCTGTTCTGGCTCAGGATGCTTGAGCATGGAACAGAAAAGATCAACAGAAGGTATCTTATTCTTGTGAAAGAGATGGGCACACCTCCTAATTAAGGATGCCATCCACCTATCAGTCTGCAGCCGCCAGGAAATATTTGGTGCACTACAAGAAAAGTTTTTTATCGCAGAATATATTTTATCAATCACTGAATCCAAACAAAGACATCCTGGCATTTCAAGTAGGCAATCAAGTGCCACTGATGCAACTTCCCAGCAGTGTTTTTCCTGAAGCACCAATAGCATTTCTGCAAATTCTTCAAGACTGAAATTCCAGCAAGTCTGAAGCTGGTCAACAAAGTTGGATGGCAGGAAGCTTTCCTTCGTGGTTCCTGCATGAACATGTAAATCTTTTGCTGTGGACGATAAGCATTTTGAGTAGACAAAACACTCTGCAGAAGTGAGAGTAAGTTTCTTTGCCAGCTTATGATGAATTTTATAACACAGGTCAACTGTTGGGCTAAGCTTAAAAATGAGGTCCTCCAACTCCTTCAAAAAATTCCCAACTTCCCCGGTAGAAAATTGACAAACCTTTTCATTCATGTGAAACGTGCTATCACTGTTACTGTCATGTTTCTCAGATACCTCAGTTGCAGAAGAAGAGTGACAGACATCAAGAAGAAACCATGAGCATGACTGAGAGCAATCATCACAAGATTCACCAATATTTGCATCAGACTCCAGTGACTTTTTCATTGGAATGACACCACAATCTCTCATCATCTGAACCAATATGGTTTTGCAGCTATCCATCAAAGTCTGATATGCACAAAGATAATCATGAAAAGAAGTTGTCGGTTCATAAGAAGCAAAATCAGCCCAGAAAAGGGAGGAATGCAATATTTCAGTCTTGCAATGGAAGGATAAATCAGGAAGAACTGAAGCCAAAACAAAAATTGTAAGTGCCTTATGATGTCCATTCTCTTTTGGATGACCTTGACCATCATCATCATCATCATGTCTTATATCACCGAGAAGTTCATTGAAGCACAAAGACTCAAAATTAAGACACAAATCATCAGTCAATGAGTGTTCCTCTCTAAAGGCCTTATGTAATGAATATGAAATGAGTGGTTTTAGCAAACACAATATAGAATCAAGGAATGACACGTCACAGTAACAGCTCCTACAAAGGGAAGCCAGCGCTTGCACCAGTCTAGGAATTTCTGGTACCATTGCTTCCATATGCCGTGATAAAATGGATTCAAGTATAAAAAGAATAACAGCTTTTGCATTCTTGGCAGCAAATCCTTTCAGGTCTTTCCTGTGTTGAACATATGGCCATGAGCATAAATCGGAAAACCAACACATCAGATCTGGCACAATAACAGAAGAAAGAGATTTCAATTGCAATCCAACAGCTTCCAGTACAGATTCTCCAAAAGTTTCAAATTGCTTCTTCAAATTGGGGAAAAACTGACTGATCTCAGGGTATATAGAAGTAAAAGATTGATCTACACGTTGTTTCCGAGGATGTCGAAACCCTTGCCCACTGCTCATATCTTCCTTGACTCTTGGTTCTTCATCCTTTTTTTCCTCATCTACCTTCTCAACAATATTGTCCACCAGAGCAAGTTCATCTGAAAATATAGATAGTAAGTACGTCAACTGAGAGAGTTCTGAAGCAAGAAAAAGGCGCTCCTTAAGATACTGTTTAGCATTACGAGAAACTGCCATCCAACCAAGATATCGAACCAAAGGAGAAGCTGAAGAGGCAAATGAAGATATTTTCTGCAGCCAGGCTGAAGGGGGAATAAGATTTGCAAAGCGGAAACCATTGCGGGCATTTACTGAGAAATTTGACTCTTCATCACTGCCACTTGAAGCAATTACCAATCTCTGAAGAAGCATCCAGCGACGTTGTACCTCATGTAGCTTAAAGTGGCCCAACTGCAAACTTCCTTCTTTGAACTGATAATACATGGATTTCAACAGCACATTGAAGAATTCAGCAGACTTTAATATAATATCAACTACAAGCTCTGGAGCACAGAATAATTTAGTAGCTGATTGTAACAAAAACAAAAGACTTTGCATAAGAATTTCATGCATGGATTGCTGGTCCCTCTGTAGCTGTTGGATTAGAAAATTGCACAAAAGTTCCTGATTCTGCCGAACTAAGGTGATAGCATCTGCACAGAGCACATCATCCTGCGCCAAATTTATGACTTCCTCATTTTCTTCTGCATAAGAGATGGCAAGTTCTGTATCCAATGATATCTTCTGATACTTCCTATCCAACTCAGCTGCCTCAAGAAGGATTTCAAGAACAGCTTTATCTCTTTTTCTTTCAAGATCAGCTACTAATTTCAACTCAGTGTCATCTTTTTCCAAAACCATTCTAATATCTGTCAGTTTCCAGTTAGCAAAGCTCCTCTTTACATTGTCTTTGTTGAAAGCCTGAGAAGTGTCTTGGAAGGACATCATGAAGTATGGATTGACAAAACACTCTGCTGCCAAAAGCAAAGCATCTATAGCAGTACTGTGACCTTCAGGAGTAAGAGCGCTTTGAGAGTGCAAGTTGTGAGCAAAACGTCTAAATTCTGAAGCCTTTAGCTCAGAATCACTGTAATTCACTAGCTGAAAATAATCTGCCTTTAAATTATAGTATTCTTGGGTGGAAATGTCATTTATCATGAAATTATTATGAAACTGGTTGCTTGAATTTTTCAAATCTACATCATTTGCCTCCATCTTAACATTGCTGTGACTAATTTCGAAGTTCTTCCCCTCCTGACATCTAGAAACACAAGTAAGGGACATTCTACTGAGTTCTGATGGTGCAAAAAGAAAAATAGCCTCCTCAGGAAAATCCATCTTTCCCACTACATCAAGATTATCCGTCCTTCCATCAGCATCTTCTTGACTATTAGATTTGGAAGATGCCCCTCCATTCCGAAGAGCAGAAGATTGAGATGAAATAACAGAAGACTCTGTCTCCTGCACCTCACTAACAGGATACTTGCGAAGATCAATATCTGGAGGTAACTGCATGTGCGGATCCAAAATTGAGAGAAGTATGCTGCAGACAGGAAAAATAACATGTCAAAGCAAACATGATGTTGCAAAAGCAGTAGAATAGTCAATTCATAGAAAATCTCTGACACATAGTCATAGCTATACAGATAGAAATCAGCTGTTTCCAAGAGAAAGAAATCACACGTTAAACAATACATCAGATAAAACTCGAAGTTCAAGTTCTCACATATTTCAGAGAAAGCATATGATTTGGGTTCATATTACCTAGGAGAAACCAACCCACGCCTCCATTCAGCTTCCAAAGATGGAAGCACAGCAGGCTTATTTACAGCAGTACGAAGCACATTTAGTGCTATAGCACAATTTTGCTCCTGCTTTTCAAGAAATATAGATGATACATTTCCAAACGATATCATGCTCTTCACAGGGGTCATGGCAGGATCAAGGAAAGGTTCCAGCATCTCCACCAGGAAAAGAACTTGGTGCTGAACATCCTGAGACACCGGTACCAATCAAGTGGGGATCAAGTCTTATTCTCATAGTACAAATACACATGGTCCATAAAACAAAACTTTATGAAAAATATAAAAGCAAGAAATTAAGGAACAAAACATGAAACTCTTGACAAATCTACCTTGTATTTAGACATCATATCATCCATATTTCCAGATAAAGCCAACACAATATATTTGAGGGCAGCACGTGCACAAGCAAACGAAGAACGAGCACCCTGATAAACAGTTCCAACAAAATAAATGCAGGCTCAATATTTCCATCGCAGAGTTTCAGAAGAAAAAGTCCATGGAAATAAAATTAAACTGGTTGCACGCAGAAGTTGAAACCTCAGAGACCAAAATTAGCTAATATATAAAGATAGTTGGAAAATTCAGATGCAGTTATCTCTGCTTATGAAGTCAACTAGTGCAGGCTGCAGTGCTATCCTTACATTGCAACAACTACATAACAACTACATATATGTAGTATGATTTAGGAAATTCCCTGAGTATTCCTAGGTTGTATGCAAACTTGTATGTGAACATCTGGAACATGTTGCCCAATTTTCAACATTCCAAATAATGCAAATTCATCAGCATGATAGTCCTACCATATTTGCATAACAGAATTCAAGAAACATGTCTCTACAACCCTTTTTATACCCCCCACAAAATTTTTAAAAAAAAAAAAAAAAAACCATACTATTTTAACAAAACAATTATCAGTATCAAATAACCAGATACTTTTAACTCCTCCAATTATTATTGAAAATTCTACAGTCAAGTGTACCTGGATATCACCAAAAAGGTCCTCTAGAAGTTCAACTGCCAGGTCCACCTGTGTCAGAAATACAAAATAGTAATTTTCACTACACAAAGAAAAGGATCCATGCAAAGTGAAAGGAAAAAGTAGTGTGTGAAACCTTTGCAATCACTTGAGCCATCCATGGTGCTAGCACGCCAGAACACAAATCAATAAGCACACATGCTGCCTTAGCCTGTAGGAGAAGTTCAGATTTAAAGCCAATCACCAGCAAAGTACAAACAACTGATTTACTTAAACAAAAGAGATCTGGTGAAACAGTACATTAATGCAAACTTAAAAGAAGAATTCAATATTTTAGAGAATTGAAATATTGAATTCCACTTCTCATACTAGTATGTAACGTGACAAAAATCTTCCATGTGTCTAATGCTAACAGCTGCAAGCTATCATTATTAATTATCAAAAGGAAAGACCAATCACGTTTAAGTCTAAGGTCAGATGATGAGGAATACCAAGGAAGGTAGACTAGAAGTCACAAAAGATTTTTCCAATTCTTCAGTAAATCTCAAGGGGGAGGATTAGGAGACCTCGAGAAAGTAATCTTAGTTAAAATGGGATAGACCAAAGTTATGAGTTCACAGGAAAAAGTAATAATACTACCCTACCAGGTACGCACATATTTCAAAATAATAGAGTCTACATGTGAAGAGATATATCTGGTGTGAAAGGAAATGGCTAGCTCCCTCTTGAATCAAATCAATGCATATTACTTCATGAATGAAGTGCCTGCATTCATTGGGTGTGTATGTGTGCATGCATGTGAGTGTGTGTGAGAGAGAGTGTGTGTGTGCATGTGTGCATGCGTTTTTTTTTTGTGTGTGGTTTTTTGTGCGGGGTATTGGGGAGTGGGGTGGGTGGGGTGGACATGAAATTAGGAAAATGCAATTTGATTCGGCATAAATCGAATCATGTATTCTCATATTCCAATTTTAAAGACAGGTTTAGAGATAAAAGGAAGAAAGAAGAAAAGCAGAAGTAACAAACATGTGAAGGAGAGAATGATGACAAGTAACCCGCACAAGCACGAAGAAGAGGACGAAAGACCGCTGAAGATGATGTTGCTACAATCTGCAATTACATCCACCACGTTAAAAACACAATAAAATAGAGAATAAAACCAGCAATAAAATGTACTAGAGAAGAAGCATAGCGCCACCTCGGAGAGGGCATGCTGTACAAAAGGTTGTTTCCACTGTGAGAAACTCTCATCCACAATCTGCAATTACATCCTCCACATTAATAACACAATAAATTAGCGAATAAAACCAGCAATAAAACGTACTAGAGAAGAAGCATAGCGCCACCTCAGAGAGGGCATGCTGTACACAAGGTTGTTTCCACTGTGAGAAACTCTCATCTACTTGACCAGTGCTACTGACATTAGGACGAAGGGCTACAGCAGCATTACAAACAAATAATGTTCAGGTAGGTCCAACATTCTAAGAAATGCTCATTAAATAATTCCATATGCTAAGAATTCTAAGCTTCTAAAAATTTGTGCAAAATGAAATAGCATTTTACAATGAGAGTTGAACGTTACAAGAGTATTCATCATTAAATTGGCATGGCAAGGTTCTTCAAAACATTGCAAGAAGAGAACATTAAGTATAAAAAGCTGTCAATGGTTATCAACTAATAATTCCAGATACCAGACACGCATGATGTCTCAAACCTGGAACCAGAGCTTGTATTAGTGGTAGAGCCAACCAAAGATCAGAAGAACTATCTGCCAATTTGCTGCAGAGAAGAGGCTGTACAAAGAAACTTAAGGCATTAATTGATGCCAAAATGTTTGGAATGAAAATTGCATAAACTTTTGTCACATTTGGCAGGGGATATTGCATCAAACCTGGGAAGCACAAGCATAGAGAATATGTAAAAGTCCCTCTTCCACCAATTTAATATCCAAGACATTCAGATAGCTTGCCTCCCAATGACCATCTGGTATCAGAAATTCCTCTCCAAACAAGTTCGAGTAATCAACAGAAGAAAAAGGACCAGAAGGCTCAGATTTTGATGCCTCATCAGAGGTGACATTGGAATCAGGACTAGGTACCACTTGTTCAACTGTTTCTGTCAATGTCAATTTCAGCAGAATACTAGAGGCCTGATACAGAGACAAGACATCACATCAGGAAAAAATAAAGGCACGTCCCACACAATGCACCTATCCAAAATAAACCCCCAAGCTCATGGGTTCAATCTAATTTACTAATGGGCTTATACTGGGGGATTAAATCAAGAATTGAACTGCTTTTGTCCCCAAAAATAATGAGTTTCTCTTTACATATTGGGCTGTTCAGAAAATAATGTTCTTATCATTGTACTATCCCAAAACGCATCTATATATGTTGAACTCATTTGGACTCTTTCAAATTCAGTTCACATCAATGAAGGATTTTGGAAGTTTTATAAGGTCCCCAAAACTCAACACATGGCATCCTAAACCTTATAAAGCTAGATTTCTACAAATGCTTCTCAAATTGAGATGGAGTATTGGAGAAAATTGATCTTTTAGCTTGCTTATTTAGGGGTTACTTATTCTTTAAGGAAAAAAGAAAAGAAAAGAATATAAGAGTTAAGAAAGCACAATTACCATTCTACAAACTTTCCCCAGATTCGAATCTTTGTAAGCCTTTCTCAACAATGTAAAGACAGCATCTGGGCGAAAAACTAGGTAACTCGATGTAGGCAACAATGAGACAGATGCATTGCGAAATCTCCTTGGCTGGGCAAGAAAGAGAGAGGAATGGAGTTAATCACCAATCACTTACACTGAATTAAAACAATAAGCCTTAAAAGAAAACAGCCTTTTAAACAGATATAGGGTACTATGGGTGTCAAGCATGGCAGTGGCAAGAACTAACTCTTTCAAGAAAGGACTAAAATAATTCGAGCACAAATGTTGTTACCCATGGTTGTTAACAACTTTTAATATCCATTAGTGGGTGTTTGTAAAAATTGTTACCATAATGCACAAATTGTAAACCTTTGAACCATTAATGGCCCCTTGGTTCATTTACCAATAAGCAAAATACACATTCAATGTTGATCTTCTAATGACAATTTAAGATTTCAGATATGCCTACCTTAACTTAGGTCTATCTAAACTTAAACTTTTGAGGAAGGGAAGCACCATAAAGAAAAAGAGAATTCATTAACTTTAGACTGAACACTGATCCTAGCAATCTGATATTCTTCTAAGCCAACACCAGAGGTCCATCATTTTCAGTGCTTCATTTTCTCTTACTTCAGGTGGCTTCAATGTAAGAATGGTAATTCATTCTACAAAATTAAAGTGAGGAAGCTAAAGCAATTCATTTTACTTTAATTTTGTACAAGAAAAGAATACTGCATGTTGAATTTACAGAATTTCAAGAACAAAATTCTTTAAGAAAGATCCAAAGACAAGTACCTCAAAATTAGAGGAGACAGTGAAGGCCATTGACAACTGACCGTTCTTAGAAGCCTCAGAATCTGGAAGGTTGCCTGAAATCTTTGCAGTTTCTCTGCAACGGAAGAAGAAATTTTGGTACGAAACAATCTTTCATCAAACCAATCCAAGAATAGACCATTTTGATATCCAAATGATTTGCCCAACACAAAATCAAAGAATAAATCTTAAAAATTTATTAAACCCACCCAGGATTGTTCAAACCAATAGATCTATCCCTTTTTTTCTTTTCCGAAGAAATAGCAGATAAAACAACTATGTCAATTAAGGGTTTCTAAACAAGTTTTGATTAGAAATTTCAGTACATAGTTGCCAAGTACAGATATTTCAGTCTGTCAAAAATTATGAAAGGTCCACAAAGTATAACTTAACAAGAGGACACAAAGGGTCTGTTGCACAGATGAAAGGTTACAGAATCCATTTTGAACAAACATGGAAAACCTTCAAGAATCAACATCCACACTAAAGAACTCTGCAACTGATCATTAGTTTCTGTTTCATAGAGTATATAATCGCACAGAAACCTTATATAAAGAGTGCAAATTTTATTTACCTTTCATTTGCAATGCGAAGGATTGGATAAAATGGACCACTAAGCATAGCAAGAAAACGTAAAGTAGGCTCTGCAGCTTCTGAAAAACTACTAAGATCAGCCTGGAAATTTGCAATGGGATATTGTACCCAAAACGAGAGTATTAGGAATGAAGAACATACTCAAGGAACTACTAATGTCTAAGATATTCATTTAGATTTGAAAACTGTACCTCAAGCTGGGGAAGGAATGTCACCAACCGGTTCGCCATATCTTGAAGCAGCTATTAAAAAGGAAGAAGAAGAAGTTAGGACAAGACAAGACTGCAGTATACACACATTTATACCTGCACTTCTATGCATAGCATGATAGAAGACAAAAGGAAAGTAATAAAGATTCATATGCTATGAATTGGATTTGTTAGTGTTCTTCACCTGAAGATGAATATCATGAATATCCTGTTTGTGCAAGATTATGTGTGGAAGCAAGTGATTAACAACTGGTTGAAACTCTGGTTCAAGACCAGTTACTGAGACCCCAATCAACTGCATAGTAGAGACAGCGAAAATAGTTAAGCTGCAGCAAACCTTACTTATAGGTCTATATACTGCCACAAGGGCTTCAAAGAGGAGAAGAATCTTCTGAAAGGCATATTACTCTGCATCTAGGCTGAAATCTGATTGAGGGCAAACCTAGTGTATAAAACCCCCAATACAAAAGGTTTTAAATCCAAGGTGTACACAACCTAAACAAGCACCAAACTGGTCACCTTGTAGGTGAAAAATGGAAAAAAATCTTTTAGATAAAATATTTCACAGGATAGAAGATAATTTTCTAACTTGAAATAAGGAAAGATACCAAATTTTGTTCAGTATGCACTTATTACTTTGTAAATATTATCAGTGCTACTAACGGTAAGTTCTCTTCTAACTAGTGTTAAGAAGTCTGGCTAGGAGAAATAGATCTGTGCCATCAATGAGAGCATTGGACGCTTGTCACAATATAGTGGGTATATTGGGGGAAATGGAGAGGATATGTAATGGAGGGGATCCCAATCCTCAAAGAAACCTTATGCCTACAATGAGATGCAGAAGAAATCAGGAAGAAATCTAGTTAAAAATCAGCAGGTACGAAATTTATGCCAGCGACCCTACTAATATGACTAAAGACATGTAAATGTGTTTCCATAAAAATAAACTATTAAAAAAAAATGTTGGCATGCAAGAAGACAAGCAATTCTGATGAAGAAATTTGAAGCAAATTGGCGCTTGCCAAAACAAAAGTTTTGCTCAAGCAATTAATTACAAGCTGGACAATATCATTCATTCCAAAAACAAAATGACTGAAGAATAATTCTACACCTCCAAAACAAAACGTTGTAAAGAAGTTCAATTTTTAACCTGAATGAAGAAAATAGCAATTGGGTTTCCACGCAAACAAGATATCCGAACATAGCGGCAAGGACTGTAATTCATAGGGTAGACCATATCACGTCGAGGTGCCTCACATCGCGGGCGAACTTTTATAAATGTCTCTGGCTATCATGGAAAAATGATGAGTCACAGAAATGGTAATTCAAAAATCAGTCCTCTGTTACTAAAATTTCATGGAGTTCTTCCGAACCCACCAAGACAGGCATGACAGTATTCTTGTGTATAACAGCAAATACGACATAGCACCATTTTTTTTTTTCTTTTTTCTTTTTTGAAAAGATAGAATGCATATCAGGCGTGAGGCAGCAAGGGACCATACTAGAAAAGGCAACAATTTTTTATACAATGATATACTTTGTCCAAAAGTATTAAACAAAAGACAGAAGTTCAGAAGGGTGACAATAAAACTACCAATCTAAGCATTTTCAGTGAAGAAAAACCAAGAATCAAGACATTGAAAGTCAAGGAACATGATCTAAGCCTAACTGTTTACACTAGGAAGAACAATGTATACCAAACAGACAAAGAACATAAAACTGCATTGGCATGGTAGACAAACATTTTGGTTCCTAACCTGAAAGATGATAGACTAGGAAAAGAAATAGAAATTTACAAAAATTTTGTACTCACTTGACAATTACTATTGATAGAGCTAAATAAGAGTTAAAAGAAATTTTCCACAAAATATGAAGATGCTGCTCTTTAGGAAAATACATAGATCAAATGCATATGTTACACGGGAATCTAAGAATTTAATAGGAAATGAGCAAATAGTCGACACTTCAAATGGTAGCTTTATTATCAAATAAAATAAACTAACTTTTAATAGTTTGATGCATCAGAGTAAGCACTTCCAATTCCCAACCTTGTATCGCAAGCCAACTGATATTTCCCATTCCAGCACGGACTTATTGTATATCCGTATGTGCGAAAGCAGGCATGGCTCCTGAAGAAACATTTTCCTCTTTTCAGAAAAGAACTCTAAATATTTATGAAGATTTTCTAAGAAATTTTTAATCAACAGGTTGTGCTACCAGATTGAGTAAAATAAACAACACCTAGCTTGAATGCAGATTTACTAATATAGTTTATAAAAGAGCAAAATATGGAAAGCCATGGAAACAGTCAGAACTGACATTAGAAACCGAGCCAAATATCACTTTTGTACTAATTGTAAAGTCTCATTAATTTTTCAGAAAATAATAAATTTTGTAAGTGGTTTACCTGACTATGTAAGTTCAAGGGAAGTTATTTCACTCGAGCATTTAAGCCAATTAAATGAAAAAATTAGTATGCTAGGAAATTTTCACATTTTTGGATAACAATTTCCAGGACTCATTTCCTCTCTCTCTGTCTCTCTCTCTCTCTCTTTTTTTTTTTTTTTTTTTTTTTTTTTGTGTGTGCGTGCGTGTTGGCGGTGGGGGGCATTCTTTTTCCTTTCTAGTTGGCATATATCTTTCTGTTCAATTGTTCATCTCTCCGGCTGGTAACATCTACAAAAAGGAACACATGAACCCTCTATCATCCTCTACTTTTCTTAATGACCTGAACTCAATCCTGTTGCCATTGGCGAGACCAGTGACAGCCTACTGTCATTCTTCTTGACTAGGAAAATATATTTTACACAACACTGTAACCATAACCACAATAACTCTAACATTCTCCAATCTATGAGTACAGCACGTCATATGGAAATTCTAAAAGTATCCACTCTCATAAGTTCTGCAGATGAAGCTGATCAAGTCAACACTACAAAAGTTCTTTTATAGTATGAAGCCTAATTAAAGAAAAGGATAGCTGGCAGCAGCTGCTGCTAAAAGATAAACAATGAGGAGAAGGAAATGAACCTTAAACATTCATTTGCTTAAGTAGCCTTTCCAAGGAATTGAACCAGCATCATACCTTGGAAAAAACACTAGGGATCCTTAGGATTGTGAGACATTGGAACTTAAAAATTCCTTCTCCTAGCATGACACTTTTCCTCCTCTTTATTGATTCTTTTTCTCGCATGCGTATCAGAGAATAAAAAACTTACATTATCTTTTATGTTTAGGACCAAGTACAAAATAAGTTCAAAAAGACGCAAAAACATTGCATATTACTTTTTCAACTTCCCGAGAATTTAAGATGTTTTTGGAATGCTTCAGTGAGTCTTCTAGGGCAAGTTCCAAATCGGTCAGACATGTCCAACACTGTCACATAAGGGGGTTAACTGTGTCAAGTTTGTTTTCCTGCACCCCGTAAAAGTTGTTATGAAGGTGTTCTGATTCTAAGTAAATCCATAACTCAACTATTTAGTAACACGAGGAAAGTGAATCCACCAATGCATCAATATACTCTCAGAACCATTTTATGCTCAGACTTTATATTACACTGTAGAATCTAACACTGCACCAAATTTATGTAGCTACCATATCCAGTAGTATATGCTGATACCAGTGCATAACTGACCATATAAATGTTCAACAGACACAATTTGCATGCAGAGATGAATGTGTATCAGAAAGTGGAAGATTTGGTTAAGGAGGGACGAGTGTCTGACAGAAAAATTGATAGGAGATTCTAGAAACATTATGGTACAAATTATGAGTTCGGGGCGCCCGAACTTCATCTGTTTGCATTTGTGAGGAATAGATGGAGTTTTTCTAAACAAGCAATAACAGAAGCAGCAATTTCCCCAGTTCGCGTTATCAACCTCATTGATACTATCGCGCAAATCAAAATTTCTTCTTAAAATTAGTGCAATCCTTTCGCACTTCCCTCAAGTCAATTGACAACCTTAACAAGAAAAGGGGTGAGTTGCATAAAGAAATCCACTTTTTAAACTATAAGACGGCCAAAATTTTCAGTTCCGAGCAAAGTTAAAACTAAAATCAACACAATTTCAACAACATAAACACTAACTCATGAAATAAAAGAGACCCTGCTGAAATTGAAACTGCAAATTATCAGCTCAAGCCCCAAAAGAATTCAAAGGAAAACTATTAATATTGTTTTATACATACGTCCAGTTCAAGAAGGATCCATTCTTTGGTATTTGTCCCTGTGGACCAGTGGTTGCGAAGGTCGGTGTCCAATACATGTGTGGCCTTCTGGGCTGGCGACTCCCGTGAAATACCCTTTACTTTGTATGATAGAGGTTTCACTCTTGGCTCTAACTCCACTTCCATTGCTATACACTCCCGCTCTGTGATTCTGTGTGGGTTCTAGTCCACAGAGATTTGCATATGTCAAGTTTCCTAGAACTACAAAATAGAGAAAAGAACAGAGATTCGCCAGGAATTTTTCGTCCAATTTCCCAGCAAAAACCCAGATGGATTTTGCAGAAAGGGGGGAGAGAGAGTAGGAGGAGGAAGAAGCAGCAGAAGATGGCTGTGCAAATTATTTCCACAGTGATTTCTGTTTTGGGAGAATTGGAAATAAGCCCCGTATATTTTGTTATATACCATAAAAGCCCCCAAGAGTTACAAAAATTTCAATCGCTCCCCTCTAGTTTTAACTTTTATGTTTGCTCTGTGGTACTCGTTGAGTGGAATACGTCATCAATAGAAACTAATAAATATCAATTCCTCAAAAAAGAAAATAAAATCAAAATAGGATAATTAAATAGATTAGTCAAATATGTTACATTGACACTCTTAAATTCTCACAATACGAGGACTGTTATGAATTATTGGAATATTTCTTAATTAGTGGAGGCTCCACTAATTATGGATTTATGTGAATTATTATAGAACATTTTTATGGATGTCCACCATTTAGTGGAGACACCACTAATTGAGATTAGTGGAAGATGATGTATGTCATGATGTAATCCACTAATTAGAACTCTATAAATAGAGCTATTCTCTAAACTTGTAATACACCATCATTTTGTGAAAGAAAGATTAGTGAAAGAAAGATTAGAGAAAGAATTGTGAGAGAAAGAAAGAGAGAAGTTTGAAGAGAAATTTTTGTGCAAAGAATAGTTAGAATTTTCTTAGTGTGTAGTGTGTAGATTTTATTCTAATACTACCCTAATTTTATAACACGTTATTAGTACGAGTCTCTACCGGTACAAAAGCCAGAAGACTAAGCACGAGTTTCTGTCGTTAACAAAACCAGAAGACAGGTACGCATTTATTGATCTCTATGGCTAATCTCGCTAAACTCGAATTTGTAGCCCTTGATATTTCTGGAAAAAATTATATGTCATGGGTTCTCGATGCAGAAATGCATCTAAATACTGAAGGCCTTAGTGAAACTATTCAAGCAAATAATAGTGCATCTGCACAACATAAGGCTAAAGCTTTGATTTTTATTCGTCGTTATCTCGATGAAAATTTGAAAATGGAATATCTTACCGAAAAAGATCCATATGTCCTGTGGGTAAATTTAAAAGAAATATTTAACCACCTGAAGATGGTCGTACTACCCACTGCACGGTATGAATGGTTGCACCTGAGGTTGCAAGATTTTAAAACCGTGAATGAATATAGCTCCGCAATGTATAAAATTACATCTCAATTAAAATTATGCGGAGAAAAAGTGACTGATGAAGATATGTTGGAAAAGACATTCCCCACCTTTCATGCCTCAAATATTGTCCTGCAGCAACAATATCAAAAAAATGGGTATACAAAATTTAAAAATTTAATTACTGCCATCCTCATTGCAGAGAAGAATAATGAGTTATTATTGAGAAATCATAAAGCCAGACCAACTGGCTCAACAGCACTCCCAGAAGTGAATGCTGTTGGCTCCAGCAGAAGCCATCGTTATAGTCGTGGTCGTGGCCATGGCCGTGACCGTGGTCGTTGTTATGGTCGTAGACACGCTCGATATTTCCCTTATCACAATCATAATCAAACTGTGAGAAATACTGGCCATCTGAAGTGGAACAGAAAAGATCATAAGGGAAAAGAAAAAGAAATTGAAGAAAAGCATGAGGATATATGTTATAGATGTGGCATGAAAGGTCATTGGTCACGAAACTGTCGTACGGCTAAGCATTTAGTTGAATTGTATCAAACTTCATTGAAAAATAAAAATGTGGAAGCAAATTTTTCTCAACATCCAATAAATAATGCTGAGGATGATGATATTGATCCTGAAGATCTTAATATCAATATTACCCATATGGATGTATCGGATTTTTTTGAACACTCAAACGGTAGGATAGACCATTTAATTGATGATGGCAGTGTCCAGAAGAACTAAAGCCTCACCCTGATATTTTTTGTATTTTCATTTTTATTCTATTCTAATAATATTTACGTTTGCATATATATATTTGTGTTCAGATGGCTGTTGTTAATGATGATGTATGCATTATTGATAGTGGAACTACACACACAATACTAAAAAATGAGAAATATTTTTCTGATCTCAAAATGGGAGAAATAAATATTTATACGATAAACGGTAGTGCAAATGTAATTGAGGGCTCCGGAAGAGCTAGTATATTGTTGCCTAAATGAACAACAATTATTATTGATAAGGCACTATTTTCCTCAAAATCCAGAAGAAATTTATTAAGTTTTAAAGATATCCGCAGAAATGGATATCATGTTGAAACAAATGAGGAAAATGGGATTGAGCATCTTTTTATTACTCAAATGCATTTGGGTAAGAAATCTGTATTAGAAAAACTGTTGTCTTTTTCTACTGGCCTATATTTTGTAAAAATACGTACAATTGAAATTCATTATCTAGTAAACCAGAAGTTTACTGATCCTATTACTTTTAGCATTTGGCATGACCGGTTAGGTCATTCGGGATCTACCATGATGAGAAAAATCATTGAGAATACACATGGTCATCCTTTAAAAAATAAAAGGATATTAACATCAGAAAAATTCGCATGTACTGCATGTTCTCTAGGAAAATTAATTGTTAAACCATCACCGGTAAAAGTAGGAGCTGAAAGTCCTACATTTCTCGAAACAGTTCACGGAGATATTTGTGGACCTATTGATCCACCATGTGGACCGTTCAAATATTTTATGGTCTTAATTGATGCATCATCCCGATGGTCACATGTATGTTTATTATCTACTCGCAACCTGGCGTTTGCGAGATTACTTGCTCAAATAATTAAATTACGAGCACAATTTCTTGACCATCACATTAAAAATATCCGTTTGGATAATGCTGGTGAATTTTCATCACATGCTTTTGATGCATATTGCATGTCAATTGGGATTAATGTTGAACATCCTGTAGCTCATGTTCACACACAAAATGGTCTTCTTTGAATCTTTGATTAAACGATTACAATTAATTGTTAGACCATTATTAATGAAAACAAATCTCCCAACATCTGCCTGGGGACATGCTATTCTACATGCTGCAACACTTGTACGTATAAGACCAGCTAGTTATCATAAATTCTCTCATTTGCAATTGGCTTTTAGGTCAGAACCAAATATTGCTCATTTAATAATTTTTGGGTGTGCTGTATATATTCCAATTGCACCAAACCAACGTACAAAGATGGGTCCTCAAAGAAGAAAGGGGATATACGTTGGATATGATTCTCCCTCTATTATCAGGTATGTTGAACCCCTGACAGGAGATGTATTCACAGCAAGATTTGCTTATTGTCATTTTGATGAATCATTATTCCCTAAATTAGGGGGAAACCAAAACAGCATAAAAATGATATTGCTTGGACAATATCATTAAATTATCTTGATTCGCGCACAAGCGCATGTGAACTTGAAGTTCAAAAGATAATTCATTTGCAAAGCATTGCAAATCAAATGCCAGACGCTTTTGTTGACTCCAGAAGAGTTACAAAATCGCATATTCCAGCTATAAATGCTCCTATTCGAATTGAAGTTCCAGCAGAACAAAATATTATACCTATAGCTGCTGAGTCAAAAACATGCCAGAAGCGTGGCCGACCTCTTGGTTCTAAAGATAAAAATCTTCGAAAGAAAAGATGATTAAATGATCCAAAAGATCATATTGAAGAAAAGAATGATAAAGACCAAGAGAGAACTGATGACAAAGAACCAGAAGTTGATGAAAGTAACACTGAAATTTCTATCAATTATACCACTTTCGATAGAAGTTGGAATCGGATAGAAACTGTTATTGATAATATATTTGCATACAATATATCTCTTGATGTTACACAAGATAATGATGATCCTGAACCAATATCAGTTGATGAATGTCGGCATAGAAAAGATTGGCTGCAATAGAAAAATGCGATTCAATCGGAGTTAAATGCACTGACAAAACGTGAAGTCTTCGGACCTGCAGTCCGAACACCAGAAGGTGTAAAACCTGTTGGCTACAAATGGATATTTGTGCGAAAGCACAATGAAAAGAGTGAAATCGTTCGATATAAAGCGCGATTAGTAGCCCAAGGTTTTTCACAAAGACCAAGTATTGATTATGATGAAACTTATTCTCCTATTGTTGATGCTATTACACTCCAATATCTTATCAGTTTGGCAGTACATGAAAAGATAGATATGCGCCTATTAGATGTTGTCACTGCTTACTTGTATGGAAATTTAGAAAATGATGTTTACATGAAAATCCCCGAAGGATTTCATATGCCTGAAGCATATAAACATTATCCTCGTGAAAATTACTCCATCAAGTTGCAGAAATCATTATATAGCCTGAAGCAATCTGGGGCGCATGTGGTTCACACGTCTTAGTGAATATTTATTGAAAGCGGGATTTAAAAATGACCAGGTATATCCATGTATTTTTATTAAGAAATCTGGTTCTAAATTTGTAATATTAGCTATATATGTTGATGATATTAATCTTATTGGAACTCCTGAAGAGCTCCAAGAAACAATTGATTATTTAAAAAGAGAATTCGAATCAAGGATTTTGGTAAAACCAAATTTTGCCTTGGTTTACAAATTGAACATCTGGAGAGTGGAACATTTATTCATCAATCAACATATACAGCAAAAGTGCTAAAAAGATTTTACATGGACAAAGCACATCCATTGAGTATTCCAATGATCGTCCGATCATTAAATGTAGATAAAGATCCTTTCCGACCTCAAGAAAATGATGAAGAACTCATTGGTCCTGAAGTACCATATCTCAGTGCAATTGGTGCATTGATGTATCTTGCTAATAATACACGACCTGATATTGCTTTTGCTGTCAATTTATTAGCAAGATTTAGTTCTTCACCAACACGACGACATTGGAATGGAATTAAACAAGTCCTTCGATATCTCCAAGGTACAATTGATCTCGGATTATTTTATTCAAATAGAACCAGTCCAACATTGATAGGTTATGCAGATGTTGGTTATTTATCTGATCCACATAAAGCACGTTTTCAAACGGGCTATCTATTTACATGTGGAAATACTGTTATATCATGGCGTTCTACGAAACAATCTATAGCAGCTACTTCTTCAAATCATGCTGAAATTATAGCCATTCATGAAGCAAGTCGAGAATGTGTATAGCTAAGATCCATGATTCATTATATCCGAGAAAGTTGTGGATTATTATCAATCAAAGATATTCCAACTTCTCTTTATGAAGACAATGTAGCTTGCATAGCTCAATTACGAGGAGGATATATTAAAGGAGATCGGACAAAACATATTTCACCAAAATTCTTCTTTACTCATGAACTCCAGAAGAAATGTGAAATTGATGTGCTACAAATTCGGTCATGTGATAATCTCGCAGATATTTTCACGAAGACTTTACCGACTGCAACATTTGAGAAGTTGAGATATAAAATCGGTATACGTCGGTTTAAAGATTTAAAGGAATCATCTCATTGGGGGAAGTAATAAACAGACATATAGAATAGTGTAATCTTTTTCCTTCACTAGATTTTTTTTCCTACTGGATTTTTATCTAGTAAGGTTTTAACGAGGCATATTCTTTATGTAATGGATGGACATCCAAAGGGGAGTGTTATGAATTATTGGAATCTTTCTTAATTAGTGGAAGCTCCACTAATTATAGATTTATGTGAATTATTATAGAAGATTTTTATAGATGTCCACCATTTAGTGGAGACACCACTAATTGAGATTAGTGGAAGATGATGTATGCCATAATGTAATCCACTAATTAGAGCTCTATAAATAGAGCTATTCTCTAAACTTGTAATACACCATCATTTTGTGAAAGAAAGATTAGTGAAAGAAATATTAGAGAAAGAATTGTGAGAGAAAGAAAGAGAAAAGTTTGAAGAGAAATTCTTGTGCAAAGAATAGTTAGAATTTTCTTAGTGTGTAGTGTGTAGATTTTATTTTAACACTACCCTAATTTTATAACAATGACAAATTTATACCTCTTTGAGTATAGATTTGTCTCATGCAAGGTTAACTGGTAATTTTTGTTAATTATATAATTGTATTTTGTTTTATTAATAATATAAATCATAAATTATCTTATAATATAATCAGATGATTCTCAAATAAGTTAAGAAATGAAAAAAAAAAATACATTATTCGATGAGATAGATTTAATAAAAATAAAATTATGACTCTAGAGTCACTACCAAAGGATGAGTAATTTTCTACATTAGTTTTTCCTTTTTTAAAAGAAATAGATAATATTTTTCATTTTTTTAATCAAACTCTATTCATCATAAACCACAATCACCTCAATGGTAATTTTGTACACAGGTAGAAAGATATGTTTTTGTATCTTAAATTGGTAGGCAAGTAGATAAGAAATAACAAGTGTACTTAAATTAGGATTATATTTAATTTATTAAAAATATATATTTTTAAATTTTATAATATTCTAATTTATTTGTAACTAATAATAAAACTATTAATATTTCATAATTAAAATTCATTTGTATTAGGTCTATTTTTCATTAAAAAAATTATTATTTTGTGAAAAGAAGCCATCCAACTACACTAAATAACAAAATTTTATGAGTCTTTTTATGAGAGAAAGGAAAAGAAAGAAAATGAGAGGAGTACGGTAGTAGAAAGGAAAGGGAAAGAGGGGAGAGGAGACTAATAATTATTTATAATATCTAGTTAGATATAAGAAGAAAAGAAATGTTACATATAACGTATGAAGAAGCGAAAGAAAAGAAAATAATACATTTTGAGTTTACACTTTTAAAGAAAGAAAATGATACATTTTGAGTTTATACTTGTACCTCTACTAATTTGATGTAATAATATTAATTTTTTTATTGAGGATATTTTAGTCTGTTTATTAAATATTTATTGGATGAGATTTTCTCTTCCTCCGTTTTTCCGTCACTTTTGGATGAAAACTAGTGGATGTCTATGTTACGTGTAGGGATTTTGCCCGATTATTAATTTTCTTTTTAAAAATTTAATATTTTCATAAACACAAAAATTTTGTCTAATAATTAATTTCCTAAACTTAGTTATAATGATTGAATAGTTTGTATGTTCAAATTTTCAATATCAACTGCTTCCTCAAAAAACTCAAATCCTATTATTATAATCGTGTAAGTTTAGGAAATTAATTATTAGACAAAATTAATTATTCAATATAAATTCATTCATTGTGAATCTTGAAAGCAAATTGAATTTGCCCACCCCATAATCACCTATTAAAGCCAACTCGAACAATTAATCATAGTAACACAAGGGTTAATACCTTCTTTTCAAAGAATAAGACAAGTTCAAACAATTTTCACATAGCAAAATTTATTTCCAACCACAAATTTTAAAATCTTGTACTTAACTTAGATATCTATTGAATTTATGAGGTAACTATAAATAACAAAAACATATATACACTTACATAAAAATAAACTAGTTTATCATCCATCCCCTCTTGTGAGTTTGAATAATAATATTTGATGAACTTTATGAAAAGAGCATTGTTTCGAGAAATGAGTTTTACTTAAAGGCGATTGATAATGATGGGATCAACACGAGCAAGCATTTCTCTTGGAAATTCTTCATCTATCCTCGACGCAAACTTATCTTCTGTTCCAATTTTTTCACACCCATGGAAAAGAGTAGCCTCTCAATACATGAAAATAATGTTTGAAAATAACCCTGAGCAGAGGCATGATTCAAATGAGCTCATCTAGTTGAAGGGGTTAGTAAGAACAGAAAAACCATCCTGACAATTTAGCACGAAAGAAAAAGAAACTAAACATATGAGAGGTGGAAAATAGAAAATCTTCAATCAAGCGTACTAATATTTCCTTGGCTTTCTTTACTTGTAGCAACTAAAGGAAGTCTAACAACCTGTTGGCCAAAAATCCTAAGAAGACCAGTTGAAACTACCACAGAATTGCATAATTTAAATGCATGAAGACAGAGTTAGATAGAAGACAAATAATTTAACAACAATTTATAGAACAAAAAAGTAATTAATAAGTGACTGAATCAACTGACTTACTTTACAATTAACACGATACAATACATTCAACCAAATTCTTGCCTAGAAATGTTTCTCCTCCAAATGACATCAGTTTGAGAAATTATTCAATGTTACAAGGCAACAAAATAGCAATATAATATATGTAAATCCATATGATTAGTGTCATATCCATTCTTATGATTCATCAACTAAACTTTATGAATATAATGTGAAAAATATTTTCAGTATATATTATAATATTTATCATAAACATAATATGAAACAATGGCATATTAGCAATGTTTTAGAAAAGACTTAACCAAAGAAAATTATTAAGTGAGCCTCGAACAAGTCAATTTTAGAAAAATAGAATAGTAATGAAATTGGAAATCAAATATTTGCAGTAAAAAAAACTTACCTTAAGAGTTCTCTTTAATTTCATCTAAGATTCTTTTTGCAATTTCAGAATGTCTTCCTCTAATCTTGGTATCAAATTTGTGAGAAGGCTTATGGTGGTAGGTTAGTAACTTATGTACAACATACGTTACTTGTTAACCAATAAAAATAAAACATGTGGGAAGTGAATGCAAACTCAACCTTAAAAAGCGGATGTCAACTTAATTCATTCTTGTGAGAAGTGGATGCTAACTCAATTCAAAATAAATGAGTTGAGTTGGCATCCACTTTTCAAGATTGAGTTGACATTCACTTCTGATATGTTTTATTTTTATTGGTTGAAGAGTAACTTATGTGTTGTACTTAAGTTATTAATCTACCACCATAAACATTCTCCAGATATGTTGTCTCCTCACATTTCTTTGTGAAATCACTTATTTTTTTGGAATACCATGGAAGAAAGTGAGACAATTGGCAGATGATAACTTTTCCGCATAATGTATTAAGTATATTAAAATGTTCTAAGAATCATCATCTACCTTTTTGATCTTATCATCTAGCTTTGTAATCTTCTATTTCAACTAGGGTGATACTATGTGGCACCATGATTCATTGGGAGTTGTAGAGGTCTAATATCATATTAAGATCTTTTGTGTGTGTGAGTATTGTAACCCCAATAATGGGATTTTTGCTTTATATCCCAATGCTGATTAATACAAGAATACCAACAAAAATAAAGGCAGCATTTTTTTTTTAAACTTCAAATGCCTCCAAAACAAAAGATTATTTAAGTATCAAATCCTAAATACAATCCCAGAAATGCAAAATATCTATATTTCTCATCACCATCCGTACAAGAGCCAACAAAATGAGTAAGTTTGGAAACGTAAGGTAATTTTTGCAGTGAAACATAAAAATGAAGGACACATAAGAACCCAAGTATTCATGTGCTCTTCAATGCCAACATTGCAATGACATGTTGCAATTTTGTACCCGCAAGTAAAATAAGCAGAATAAGAACATTAACAATCAAAAGAAGACTTTGTTGAATTTGTAGAATTAAAACTTAATTAAAAAAGGGAATGATATATGATATGAAACGACATATTAGTTTTAGTAGATATGTAGAATACAGAATTACCTTCATCTTTTTAGGGTGTCTAATATTCACTTTGACATTAAGCATCTAGATAGATTCTATGCAAACTATTCCAAAGTTCAGTAATTCTATATTTTCCAACTTGGATAGAGGGAATTGATTTCCATCATTGCTCACAAGTATATACTATATAACAAAGATCAAGAATCATTCAGAAGCAACTAACATCTAATCTAGATTAATAAATAGTGGCAAAAACTGAAACAAATAGAAAATTAATGTACAAATATAGATCGCCTTCATACTCTCTTACAAACATTTCACCAAGTAGGTAGACTGCCCAAAAAAATAAAAAAAACAAAAGCAAAAAAAATGGTAGATTCTTCAAATAAATACCTTAACAAATATATCATAATTTGATTTCAAACTCCAACACAAGATTAAGGAAATAAGAAAAAATGAATATCGGAAAATTTACCACCTACAATTCCCACACAACTTTTGTTTTGGGAGACCACAACTGACTTGACAAAAATCATGGCCAGCAAAGGAAAAAAAATGAAAACAAATAAAGAGAACAAAAATCGACATAAAAGAGGCAAAAACGCAAAAATAATTTGAATAAGTACTGAGATCACACAAAAGGCACCCATGAAGAGTACTAGTGATACAAAAGAAAAAAGGAATAGAAGGTTTATGATACCTTCTAACATTGTTCACCACCTCCCTCCCAACAAAAACTAGACTAATTAAGCTAAAGAATGAATGTCATGTAGGGTTACATTGACCATAGATATGTTGAAGATTACTAAAAGACATCTAGAAGACTAATAAAAGACCACACTAGCTCAAGTTCTTATAAGATATTTAACTAACATTAGGTGCATAATTATAAAATCAATCCTTTCTGATGATGTAAATGGGGAGAAAAAATTAGCAAGAGGTATCAAAGTTAAAAACCTGTAATATATCGGTGGATAAGTTGGATGAGTACGTTATTCCACCAATAACAGAGCTCAATAGGCTCAACTTTTCCTTCTGATTCCAACTCAGTACCTTTTGAGTGAGATTTTGGGAGTAGTTGCTCTTTGGAGAGCACAATACGATAAAAGTTGTAAGCTATGTTTGAGAGGGGGGAGGGGGGCATTGTTGTCTATCGTTGGCATCTCAGGACCAAGAAGTGCATGATAAATCTCCCCCCCCCCACTCCCCACCCCTCCCTCCCAAGTCCTACCCCCCAACATAGAATATTTAGGTGGGGAAGTAAAATTAACAAAAAATCAAGAGTTTCGAGCCAATAAAGTCTGAGAAATCAGATAATTCTATGCCCTTTCAAGTTGGAACATGGTAATTACACGTAAGGGCCTTCTTATATTGAAACATGACAAAATATTCAACAATCTAAAAATCATGAGAGGAACTCAGTGCTTATCCTATCTTGTGCTTAAATAAGAAGTAATTAGAAAGGTTAGCATGTCTTATCTGCAAAAAGGAGTGATATTCATACAGTAATTTTAATAGGTCGATCTCCCAATACTGTCTATGCACAAATTTCTTTAGAAACTTTTCATGTAGTGTGAAACTACAAATGTTATGAAATTTCATTTAACTATGAAAGTATTTGGCAGAGATCTCAAGAAAGTCTTTTTGGTGCATTTTCTCTTCTCAATGCTCAATAAGCTCATCTCCAAAGGGATGATTAACTTCTGAAGATATTTTGGAAGAGACTATTGCCAATAATAATAGTAGTGCTAAAGCCATTTGGCCTCCTGTTAGATTACTGAGTATAATTAATTTATGCCACAAACAGGAAACATAAGGGAAATAAATTAATAGACAATGTAAGTTTACCCAAGTCTACACTATGGCCAACAACACCAAAGAACTCAACGCCACTTAGAGAAAACATGTTTGACTTCTGTCTAAGTTCACCATCGGGAGTAGTATACATGATTCTAACTCTGCAACATATGAAGTGAGATTTACTCTACTTCTAACATAAAAAAACAAGGGATAACCTAAACTCAATATCAATATTACAATATGCTTATTTAGATGCTTTTCTTCTCTATATCAACTGTTAAATTTACTGATGTTTTTATTGATAAGCAAATAAAAATGAAAAATAGGGAGAAGAGGAAATGTGAAAGGATGGGACAGATAGGGAATTGGAATTAGTGTATGGCTCTACAAATTCTACGTAAATTTGAGTTACACAACATATGTAGGCCATTAAAATTCATCAAAATTTAATAAATAATAGACGAAGAAAAAATAAAAATATTATAACATTACTGAAGTATACATGACGACCAAATAATTTTGAATCATACAAAAAGTTATCTAAAAGTGATGATGATGTTATAGTCATTCATTAATAAATAAATAAATAAACTTCATTAAATCCAAACCATTAATTAAGAAAGTTGATAAGATAATAAAAAGTAAAAATTATATAAATATTTTTTTATAGACTTTTTTGCCCCCTCTTCACAATTAGAATAGACTGTTACATTTATTGACATTTTTATTGATAAGCAAATAAAAATGAAAAATAGGGAGAAGAGGAAAAAAGATGGGGCAGATAGGGAATTGGAGTTAGTGCATGGCTCTACAAATTCTACCTAAATTTGAGTTACACAACATACGTGGCCCATTAAAATTCATCAAAATCTAAATAAATAACAGATGAAGAAAAAAATAAAATTATTAAATTATACATGGGGACTAAATAAATCTAAACCATATAAAAAGTTATCTAAAAGCGATGATGATGTTATAGTCATTCATTAACAAATAAAAAAACATTCATTAAATCTAAACTATCAATTAAGAAAGTAGATAATATAATAAAAAAATAAAAATCATATAAACTTTTTTAATAAACTTTTTTGCCCTATTTTCACAATTAGAATATACATTTAGATGAGGTTAAAATTTTTATATTCAAATTTAATCCCTCCATCCCCCTCCCATTTATTCATTTTTCTCTATAAAAAATTAATCCAAATACCTAAAACTCAAACCCTGTGTCAAGTTCTTACGGATTTAATTTTTGCATCTTGAACTATGAATTAGACATACAATAATAGAAAGTTGATTCTTGTCTCCTCTTTTAAATTAAAATTAAATATTCAACCCTTAAATTATTAAATAAATAATAATTTTATAAAAATTGTTATAAAATTTTGACAATATTAGAATAAAATCTTCATACAATAAATCTCTAACTATTATTTGCATAACAATTTCTTCAAACTTTTCTCTTTCTTTTCTCTCACAATTTTTTTCCAACAATTCTCTCACAATTAGTATGTATCAAGCTTGGGGAAGATCTCTATTTATAGAGCTTTATTTATGGAGTTAATTATCCATGTCCACCAATTCCACTAATATGTATTAGTGGTGTTAATGATGGACATTCATATACATTTATCCACTAATGGAATTAGTGGATTCTCTACTAATGTATTCACAACACTCCTCTTTGGATGTCCATTATATAATAATATGCCTCATTAAAACCTTATTAGATAAAAATTCAGTGAAAAAAAAATAATGAAGGAAAAAGAATACACTATTCTATATGTCTGTTTATTATTCCCCCTGATGAGATGATCCCTTTAAATCTAACCAACTTATACCGATTTTATATATCAACTTCTCAAATGTTGCAGTCGATAAAATTTTCATGAAAATATTTGTCACATGATTGAATTTGTAGCACATCAATTTCACCTTTTTTTGGAGTTCATGAGTAAAGAAGAATTTTGGTGAAATATATTTTGTCCGATCTTCTTTAATATATTATCCTCGTAAATGAGTTATACAAGTTGGATTGTTTTCATAAAGAGGAATTGGAATATCTCTTATAGATGATAATCCATAACTTTATCGAATATAATGAATTACTGATCTTAACCTTACACATTCTCGACTTACTTCATAAATTGTAATAATTTCAGCATGATTTGAAGAAGTAGCTGTTATAGATTGTTTTGTAGAATGCCATGATATAGCAATATTTCCACATGTAAATAGATAGCCCATTTGAGAACGTATTTTATGCGGATTAGATAAATAACGAGCATCTGCATAACCTATTAATATTGGACTAATTTTATTTGAATAAAATAATCCGAGATCAATTGTACCTTAGAGATATCGAATGACTTGTTTAATTCCATTCTAATGTTGTCGTGTTGGTGAAGAACTAAATATTGCTAATAAATTGACAGCAAATACAATATCAGGTCATGTGTTATTAACAAAATACATCAATGCACCAATTGCACTGAGATATGATACTTTAGGATTAAGGAGTTCTTCATCATTTTCTTGAGGTCGGAAAGAATTTTTATTCAAATCTAATGACCGAATGATCATTGGAATACTCAATGGATGTACTTTATCCATGTAAAATCTTTTTAGAACTTTTGATGTATACGTTGATTGATGAATAAATGTTCCACTTTTCAGATGTTCAATTTGTAAATTAAGGAAAAATTTAATTTTACCAAAATCCTTGATTTCGAATTCTCCTTTTAAAAAATCAATTGTTTCTTGGAGCTCTTCTGGAGTTCCAATAAGATTAATATCATCAATATATATAGTTAATATCACAAATTTAAAACCAGATTTTTTAATAAAAACACATGAACATATCTGGTCATTTTTTAATTCTACTTTCAATAAATATTCACTAAAACGATTGAATTACATGTGCCCAGATTACTTCAGGCCATATAATGATTTCTGCAATTTAATAAAGTAATTTTCATTATGATAATGTGTATATGCTTCGGGCATGCAAGATCCTTCAGGGATTTTCATGTAAACATTATTTTCTAAATTTTCATACAAGTAAGCAGTGATAACATCTAATAAGTGCATATCTTTCTTTTCATATACTGTCAAACTGATAAGATATCGGAGTGTAATAGTATCAATAATAAGAGAATAAGTTTCATCATAATCTTATGCTACTAACTGTGTTTTATATCGTACGATTTCATTATTTTCATTGCGCTTTCACACAAATATCCATTTATAATCAACAAGTTTTACACATTTCGGTGTTCAAACTATAGGTTCGAAGACTTCATGTTTTGTAAGTACATTTAACTTTGATTGAATCGCATCTTTCTATTGTAGCGAATCTTTTCTATGCCGACATTCATTAATTGATATTAGTTCAGGATCATCATTATCCTGTGTAACATCAAGAGATATATTGTATGCAAACATATTATCAATAATTGTTTCTATCCAATTTCAACTTCTACCAGAAGTGGTATAATTGATAGAAATTTCAGTGTTACTTTCATCAACTTCTGGTTCTTTTATTTTGTCATCAGTTCTCTCTTAATCTTTATCATTCTTTTCATCAATATGATCATTTGGATCATTTAATCCTGTATTCTTTCAAGGATTTTTATCTTTAAACCAAGAGGTCGACCATACTTCTAGCATGCTTTTGACTCAACAGCTATAGGTATAATCTTTTGTTCTGCTGGGACTTCAATTCAAATAGGAGCATTTATAGTTGGAATATACGATTTTATTACTCATCTGGAGTCAACAAAAGCGTTTGGCATTTGATTTGCAATGCTTTACAAATGAATTATCTTTTAAACTTCAAGTTCACATGAACTTCTGCACGGATCAAGATAATTTAATGATGTTGTCCAAGCAAGATATTTCCTTTACTGTTTATATCCTCTCCCTAATTTAGGGAATAATGATTCATCAAAATGACAATCAACAAATCTTGTTGTGAATATATCTCCTGTCAGAAGTTCAACATACCTGATAATAGAGGGAGAATCATATTCAACGTATATCCCCTTTCTTCTTTGAGGACCCATCTTTATACGTTAGTTTGGTGCAATTGGAACATATACAGCACACTCAAAAATTCTTAAATGAGTAATATTTGGTTTTGAACCAAAAGCTAATTACAAAGAAGAGAATTTATGATAATCAGTTGGCCTTATACGTACAAGTACTGCAGCATGTAAAATAGCATGTCCCCAGGCAGTTGTTGAGAGATTTGTTTTCATTAATAATGGTCTAGTAATTAATTGTAATCTTTTAATAAAAGATTCAACAAGACCATTTTGTATATGAACATGAGTTACAGGATGTTCAATATTAATCCCAATTGACATGCAATATGCATCAAAAGCATGTGATGAAAATTCACTAGCATTATCCAAATGAATATTTTTAATTTGATGGTTAGGAAATTGTGCTCGTAATTTAATTATTTGAGTAAGTAATCTCGCAAACGCCAGGTTGCGAGTAGATAATAAACACACATGTGACTATCAGAATGATACATCAATTAATATTATAAAATATCTGAATGGTTCACATGGTAGATAAATAGGTTCACAAATGTCTCCGTGAATTCGTTTAAAAAATGTAGGACTTTCAACTCATACTTTAATTGATGATGGTCTAATAATTAATTTTCCTAGGGAACATGCAGCACATGAGAATTTTTCTAATATCAATATCTTTTTATTTTTTCATGGATGACCATGTGTATTCTTAATTATTCTTCTCATCATGGTAGATCTCGAATGACCTAACCGGTTATGCCAAATGTTAAAAGTTGTAGGATCAGTAAACTTCTGATTTACTATATGATGAATTTCAATTGTACATATTTTTGCAAAATATAGGTCAATAGAAAAAGACGATAATTTTTCTAATATAGATTTCTTACCCAAATTACTTTGAGTAATATAAAGATATTCAATATCATTTTCCTCATTTGTTTCGATATGATACTCATTTTTATGAATATCTTTAAAACTTAATAAATTTCTTCTAAATTTAAGGAAAATAGTGTCTTATCAATATTAATTGTTGTTCCTTCAGGTAACAATATATTAACTCTTTCAGAGCCTTCAATCAAATTTGTACTATCGTTTATAATATAAATATTTATTTTTCCTATTTTGATATAAGAAAAATATTTCTCATTTTTGAGTATGGTGTATGTAGTTACACTATCAATAATAAATGCATCATTATTAAAAACAGTCATTTGAACAAAAATATGTATATGCAAACGTAAATATTATTAGAATATAATGAAAATTTACAAAAATATCATGGTGAGGTATTAGTTCTTCTGGACACTACCATCACCAATTAAATAGTCTATCCTACCGTTTGAGTATTTGAAAAAATCAGATATATTCATATGGGTAATATTGATATTAAGATCTTATGAATCAATATTATCGTCGTCAGCATCATTAACTGGATGTTGAGAAAAATTTGCTTCAACATTTTTATTTTTCTATTTCAGTAAAATTTGATATAATTCTACTAAATGCTTGGTCGTACGACAGTTACGTGACCAATGAACTTTCATGCCACATCTATAACACTTATCCTCATAATTTTCTTACATTTCTTTTTCTTTTCCCTTATTATCTTTTTTTTCCCACTTCACGTGGTCAATATTTTTCACAACTTGATAATTATTGTGATAAGAGAAATATCAAGAGTGTCTACGATCATAACCACGACCACGGCCACGACCACGACTATGATTATGACTTCTGTTAGAGCCAACAACATTTACTTCTGAGAGTGTTGTTGAGCCAGATGGTCTAGCTTCATAATTTTTCAATAATAACTCATTATGTTTCTCTACAATGAGAAGGATAGTAATTAAATTAGTAAATTTTGTATACCATTTTTCTCGATATTGTTGTTGCAGGACAATATTCGAGTCATGAAAGGTAGAGAACGTATTTTTCAACATATCTTCATCAGTAACTTTTTTTTTTTTTTTTGCATAATTTTAACTGAGATATAATTTTATACATGATGGAGTTATATTCATTCACAATTTTAAAATCTTGCAACCTCAGGTGCAACCATTCATACTGTGGAGTTAGTAGTATGACCATCTTCAGGTAGTTAAATCTTTCTTTTAAATTTACTCATATGACATATGAATTTTTTTCGGTAAGATATTTCATTTTCAAATTTTTATCGAGATGACGACGGATAAAAATTAAAGTTTTGGCCTTTTGTTATTAGATGTATTATTTTTTTTCTTTAATAGTTTCACTAAGGCCTTCAACATTTAGATGCATATCTGCATCGAGAACCTATGACATATTAATTTTTTCAAAAATATCAAGGGTTATAAATTCAAATTTAATAATGTTAGCCATAGGGATCAATAAATACGTACCTTTAGTCTTCTGGCTTTTATAATGATAAAAACTCATACTTTGATCTCCTAGATTTAGAAATAGCAGAGATTCGTGCTGATAACGTGTTATAAAATTTTAACAGTGTCAGAATAAAATCTACACACAATAAATTTCTAACTATTATTTACACAATAATTTCTTCAAATTTCTCTTTTTCTTTTCTCTCACAATTGATATGTATCAAGCTCGGGGAAGAGCTCTATTAGTGGAGTTACTCATCCATGTCCACTAATTTTACTAATATATATTAATGGTATTAATGGTGGACATCTATATGTATTTATCCACTAATGAAATTAGTGAATTCTCCACTAATATATTCACAACAAAAATTTGATTCTTACGTATTCATTTCTAACTAAAGATAATATTATATAAAATAAGATAAGTGCTTAAATTGATAAAATATTCCCGTTTAAATTATAAATTCTAATTTGGATTAGGAAGAGCATTATAAGTGCATACTCATTCCCAGCTCAAATCAAAATAATTTTAATTTAAAATAATAATAATTTAAATAATTTTATTTTTTAAAAATTTATCAAATACTCACAACCACATAATCTCTCTTTTTAATCTCACTTAAACTTCATATCTACTTCTCATATTTAATAATTTTTATTATATTCACTCATTTTTATCTCAATTACTACCTACTCAACATATGTGTTTGATAAATCTCATCATTCCTTTTCCCAAGCAAGATGCCAAGATAGCAGTTGGTGGCTAAAATCATGAATAAATCATGCTCGTGCCCACCCTATGATTGTGTCCGTCAACTAATTAGTAATTTAAGCAACGTCACATTACAAGGCCCACCACTGTGGCCACCAGCCGACGTCCTCCCAAACAAAGAAATTTGAAAAACGAAGACTTCCGAGGGACTCTTGCCTTCTACATTTTAGCAGAATACACGCACATATGAAGGCAGAGAATGCAGCCATTGGAGTTGCTAACCTTCCTCTGAATCCCTTCTTCCCTTATGCTTTCTCATCTGAAAATTGAATGATTATAAACAAGCAAGAAATGGAAGGAAAATCAAGAAAATGGATGGTTTTGGTGGCCACTATGTGGATACAGGCATTTACAGGGACGAACTTTGATTTTTCATCGTACTCATCGGATTTGAAGTCAGTTTTGGGTATATCCCAGGTTCAACTGAACTACTTGTCAATGGCATCGGACATGGGTAAGGCCTTTGGATGGTGTTCAGGTGTCTGTCTTGTGTATTTCCCGTTATGGGTTGTCTTGTTCATTGCTGCTTTTATGGGATTCTTTGGCTATGGCCTCCAATGGCTTCTAATTCGGCAATTCATCTCCTTGCCTTATTTTGTGGTAAATCAATCTCTCTCTCTCTCTCTCTCTCGCAGTATTTGGTCGAACATGTATGCCTGCTGAAGGGCCATTTTGTTTGGGTACCACGTTCAGTGCTCCTGGGAAGCCATTGACAAACCCCATTCCTTGGTCATCATCATCTTCCTCTTCCTTTTCTTTTTCTTCTTTTTGCTTGCATACTCGAGTAAATGGGAATTCTGTTTGTAGATCATCGTAGGAAATGACTTCATTTTGTTTCTCTAGCATTACTTCTTGATAAACTTAACTTGAATTGATCAAATTTAGTCCTGATTTGTCTGTCTTGAGCTCCTATTTTGGGCCTATGGACAACCTGCTTCTCACAGTTAGAACTACCAAAACAAAGGGAAAATCTTTCGAATTATGTTCAATCATTCTAATAGGTATGTTCTGTTAGACTAGACTTAATTATCAGGAACTGAAAGTGAAGTATTAACCCATAAAATTTGTCGCTGTTGGTTAGGGACAAATACAAGTTACCGGCCGTTTTTGTTGAGAATTTTATCAGAAGTTTGATTCTGCAGCAAGTCCTCACCTCCCACCCCTAACTTCTACCAACCCCAATTTTAAAAAATATTCATACTTTACTTGCTCAGATCATCAAAAAGAGCTCCAAACTTATCCTCGATATATTTTTGCTATTAATTTGAACCTTGCTTCTCATTGTCCATTCCAACAAACTTAATATGACATCCAGCCAATAAATTTGCTCTAGTTTTTCCTTTAAAAAAAATGTAATTTGACAAGCAACTTCAGCTTTTTATATCTGATGAAGTCAATCTAAGTCAGCCAGTACTTAGATGTTTAAGATTTGGTTAGGCAAAAGGTCAACATTCAAGGTGGATGAAAATGAAGATGCCCTGCGAGTAATGAGGAAGTTAATAGCAGTATTCAATTCCAGTGCATTTACTATGTCACCTACCCCTTCAATCCAACATACTTTTGGAGACATCTTGTTCTTGAACTTGAACTTAAAAATGTTTCCAGTTCAGATATTGGTGGCTGACTGCAGTATACATTAAATGGGGTAACGTTCGACTTTTCCTCCCCACAGAACTCAAGCTCCAGTTTGATTGCTAAATGTTTCTGCATGTTTGCTGTTGCAGGTATTTCTCTTGTGTTTGCTGGCTGGTTGCAGCATTACTTGGTTTAATACGGTCTGCTATGTCTTGTGCATAAAGAATTTTCCCTCTGCTAGGCCACTAGCATTGTCCCTTGGCATCAGTTTCAATGGCATAAGTGCAGCGTTATACAACCTTATTGTCAATGCCATAAACTCCAGTGATCAAACGTTGTATCTTCTTCTCAATGGACTTGTTCCACTTATCACATCAATAATTGTTCTTGTCCCAATCCTCAGGCAACCCTCTGCTACTCAAGTCCTCTCTCCTAATGCTGTCCACCTTGACTCCATACTTTTTCTCTGTTTGAGTATCCTAGCAGCTTCTACTGGCATCTATGTCCTAGTCTTTGATTCGGCCTCATCCAGTGGATCAATAGCTACTGTTATTGTGGTTGGAGCAATACTTTTGCTAATCTTGCCCTTAGTTGCTACTGGCCCTTTCTATGCTTCGGAATGGACTAGAAGAACCATCTTTTCCAGTCTCCGCCTTGAAGACCCAAGTTTCAGTGTAGATATTGCTGATGACCTTGAACTCCACAAAACCCTCATGGGAACTGAGGCTACAACCACAAGCAGTCTGTTCATAGGCAACTCATATAGTCCGAAAGAAAAGGAAGTCTGTTGCGAGGCTTCATTTTTAAGAGATCACTTGACAGTGCTTGGAGAAGAACATTCTGTGCGGTTGTTGATGTGCCGACTGGATTTCTGGCTATACTACATGACATACTTCTGTGGTGGAACAATCGGACTAATTTATAGTAACAATCTAGGACAAATTGCACAATCACTTGGATATAGCTCGGAGATAAGTTCATTTGTCTCGCTTTATTCTGCTTGCTCATTTTTTGGTCGTTTACTTTCCACAGTCCCCGACTTCCTACAAGAGTAAGTCCTCTGAAATTCACATTTTGACTTTTCTAAAGGCAAAGCAGTAGTGACTAAAAGTCTAAAACTCTATGGTAATGCAGCAAGGTGAATTATCCAAGAACTGGATGGCTTGCACTTGCCTTGGTTCCGACACCAGTTGCATTTCTTTTGCTTGTTTCATCAGGGAGCACGATGGCACTGAATGCAGCCACGGCCTTGATTGGAATCAGTTCTGGATTTGTATTTTCAGCAGCAGTGTCAATCACATCTGAGTTATTTGGACATAACAGCGCAGGAATCAATCACAATATTCTCATAACCAACATCCCGCTGGGATCTCTTCTTTATGGCCTTCATGCTGCTTTACTATACGAGGCAAACATAGATAACTCAAATCAGGTGATTTTGGCTGATGGGTCAAAGGTGTGCATAGGCAGAAAATGCTATATTGAGGCATTTGTCTGGTGGAGTTTCATTTCTCTCTTGGGTGTTGCTTGTAGCTCGTTGCTTTTCCTGCGAACCAGAGCTGTCTACGACCGTCTTGAGAGGAATAGAAATTGGATGCAATTCTCTTAACATAACCATGTTTACTGTGTGGGTCCATATTCTGTATTCGAGATAGGAGAAAATTGAATAACATTGATGTAGCTTGCATCATGAAAATTGAAAGGAAAGATCAAATAGGAAGACCCAAGTGTGCTGAGAAGAGAAAATAAGAAGCTGCATATGCAGCAGGACCCAAACCATGCCACAGCTATGGAGTGTCAACCTATATTGACAACAGAGGGAATGAAAGAGAAATGGGAAACAGAGAGTGAATCATGATCTCTTAAAATGGAGGGGAGGGGCTTCACAAAGAGAATGTACTACCACAAAAGCTACTAATATGTCCATTTTCAAAGCAATGCTTTTGCTGCACTAGCAGCAGCGTACAGATACCAAAAGGAGGAATTGAAAGCATGTGGGGAGATAATGTAGCTGATTTTGAAAGCTTTGAGAAAATGCAACAAAATCAACAAGCACATGTAGCAAAACAAACAAGAATTTCTGCAAATTGTTTAAAATAACAGGCAAGCTAGACAAACACCATCTCAAAGTTAGTCTTAGTGAAAGAAACACAAAAATGCATTCAGCCTATAGGTTGTGGCCTGCTTCAAAACTCCATATACAACCACATCAAGGAGACAAAATATATCTGAAGTTTAAATAGCACTAGAAGTGGTACAAAAAAACAACCCAGAGTTTGAAAGTTATTCTAAATTGGAACTAAAGGAATATTTAGTCATCAATGAGGATTGGTGTCTCTGGACTCTGACCTACTTCATCGTCATCTGGAAATGGTAGCCCATCCGTTTTGATAATCTGCACTCTGAACTTTATCATTGAATGGCTGCTCTCACTAAGCTCAAAGAAACATCCATATCCAACTTTCAGATTGTTATCGATAACAAATGCTTTCCAACCTGCAGAGTCAAACCTCTTGATCTTGCGGGCTCCTAGATAAACCATATTCCAGCTCTTGCCAAAGTATCTGAGAACAACAGGAACTGAAGTAGAAGGAAGCTCCTGAACCATTTTTGTGGAAATAGGCTGACAAGAAGTAGGGAATTCACTGTTAGATTTTCTTCTTTTCATAAACCTTCAACAGACAAAATTACAATTACCATCTTCCAAACTTGCGACACACAATATTTGTTTACCATAGACTAAAACAAACAGCGAATAAAGGGTATTCAGAGCACATAACGTAGTAAGACCTGATCATTTTTCATTTAACTAGAAGCAACTATAATAATCTAATATATTACTAAATCAACAGGATCGTCCACATCGGATGCAATCCTTATTGCATAATCTTTTTCTTTCTTTCAAACTCAAAATCAAACCAGGTCTACCAAAGTAGTTACCAGTAAATATGGAGGATTGACATGTGACCTTGCGAAAATGACACTAAAAAGTGGCTTCCCAGACAGCGGCCAAAATTCTGCATCATCCTCCATTTCAGTTGTTGCCGCACACAACTCAGGTTGAACTTTTGTGCTCTCTGTGTTCGAAACAGATTGAGATCGTATAGGCTCCGTAATTGGCTCCTCATCAGGGCACATCTCTGAGGGCTGATGCAAATAAACCGACTTGCAGGTAATGTGCATTTAGAACAATCAGAGAACGCGTATCAATTAATTCACTTCATTGAAAGGAAAACATAAAACGCTCATGATCCATGTTCAGAAGCTATAAATAAAAATTGTTAAAATTGTAGGCATGGCATTTTTGCTCTTGCACAAAATCTACCCCCTGATATACTAGTTTACATCTCATTTCTAATCCATATCATAATGTAGCCAAGCCAATAAACCTCTTTATGGTAACTGTCCAGCATAAAAAGGAAGCAATTTCTTATTTCTCAACTGAAATTTGTAATTTCTCAAAGATGATGTCCTTGACAAACTGTTTTGAGGAAAATATTTTGAAGAGGAGAATCTCTCAGACAACCACAATGAGTGCACACATTTTCAAGTAATTGGCTTCAAGATTAAACAAAAACGGAAGAAAGTAAATGAAAGCAAGAAAAAAAGAACAGAACCCATCATCTGAAGAAGTTTGCTGGTAGGGTTTTCTTCTTCCAGATGGACAAAAAAAAAAAAAAAAAAAAATTGAATCGTGGGTGCATACCTCCTTTTTGACAACCTGATCACGGGGGGGTCGAAAATCGTCTGGCATTTCTCCTGGAAAATTTTCTTTTTCTTCTTTGACGTTTGCGTGATCCAACACAAAGATCCCAATGGCAAAGTAAAAGAAAAACTCAGAAAATTGTGTGAAACACAGGATTGAGCTCTAGAAAAGAGCCTAAAACTACAACTTTCAGAGCATTTGATGCTTGGAAAGAAAGAGTGAACGAGAAACGTCAAGGAAGAGAACAAGAGACTAGTATAAATATTTCAGAGCAATTGATGGTTTGGACTTTGGAAAGGGGCATTATGTCACATCGAGAGAACCATGAAAGGATTTTGCCTTATTTATGTTGTCTGCAAGCCCAGTGAAGCTGTTGGCTGTAGTGTGTCCCTTACCTTTACACAGGAATGGAATGGAAAGATATGTGAATGGAGGGGCGATAATTTGATTAGAATTTGAATTTGGAAATTACCGAACATAAATAAAGGAGGATTTGAGGGCGTTCATATTTGTGCGGTAATTGGAGATTGAATTTAAAAATTATCGAATATAAATGAAAGGAAATTTGGAGTGTTTAAAATTACATAATAATTTAGCAACGGTGGAGATTATTTGAGAATTATCAAACATAAATGAGGAGATTTGGAGTGTTTAAATTTGTATGATCATTTGACAATGGTTGAGATTGAATTTGGAGATTATCTAACATGAATGAAGAGGGATTTGGAGTGTTTAAATTTGCACAATCAATTTATATCGGAGGTAAATTGGCAGATTTAATCTCTAAACTTTTTTCGATTGACAAATTTAGTTTGTAATCTTTTTTATTTTTATTTTTCTTCTTTTTTCGAATAAAATAATTGATCTTTCTATTCACTATGTGACGGTTAATGCAAAATCAGTATTTATTTTTAAGGATCAAACTTGCTAATTGAAAAAAATATAGAGATTAAATCTGTCAATTTGACAGATATTAAAAGACTCAATAATGACAAATTCTTTTGCGAGTAATATGTATATGTGATAAATACAGTATAACATAAACTTTCCATGAACGCTCAAGAGAAGGAAAAAATAAGAAGTACCTCCACTAGTTTTTATATGTTAGAGTAAAGCTTTGATATTAAGGAAATTATTAAATTTATAAACTTATTTTACAAAAAAAATTAATTTAAAATTTTCTTAATTTAGTTAAGTTAAACTATTTAATTAATACTCACTCTATCATTTCATTTTCACTTTGGAATCTGTATAAATTATTATTATGTAAATTTAAAAAGAATTTCATTTTTTGTTAATAATATTTTCTTATTATTTAAAAATAAAAGTAAAACACAGAGTTAAGTGTTAATAATAGGTATTATTGTATTGGAAATAATAAAATTAACAATTAATTAATGTCATGATTTACTAGAATAATAATATTATTATTAAAATTGAAATTTTTTTATTTTTTATAATGACAAATATTTGTTATAAAAACATTTTTCTATACAAACGTTAATTTAGATAAATAAGAATATTTATGATAACTAATTTATATATCAAATTTATTAAACCTTTAAAAGCTATAATTATTAGATGTACTTATTAAATTTTATTCAAGATAGCTACATAAATTAAAAAATAACTATAAATTATGACTAATAAAAAAATTGGGAGAATATACTCTCAATCCAAAATTAAACGGCCATATTTGTCTTCTTAATTTAATTGTATTAAAATGAATATTTATTTTTTAAAATAAATATATTTCTCTTTAAATTTTTATTATTAACTTCTATTAATCTACTAATAATCAGATATACAAGTTCATACAAAGATAATATTTAATTACTTTAAAATACTATTTTTTAAGTAATAAATTTTATAATCAATTTATAATTCATTATCAATACATACATACATACATACATACATACATACATACATACATACATACATACATACATACATACATACATACATACATACATACATACATACATACATACATACATACATACATACATACATACATACATACATACATACATACATACATACATACATACATACACACACACACACATGTGGTATAATGGGTATCCTCCCCTTCTCCGGTCATGGAATATATGAAATAAAAAAAAAAAGATTTTTTGTTCAAGAATGAGATCTTATTGGAACTGTCCACATCTAGTTCATCCATCAGAACTATATCACATTCCAAATCTAATGAAATAAGATGGATTGGGATGGTATTTTATAAACACATAATTATCTTGAATATATTAACAATTTCTTTAATTTCGGATTGCCTGGAAGGGACAAAAGAAAGATCTTGTAGTCTTAGTAAGAGGGGTAAGGGTTAAGAATCAACTCTTATAACGGCATATGAGTTAGCATCTACAGTTAGTTATTGGAAATCCTTTAACAAGCAAGTAGTGCTTAGAGAACCTTTAGTTTAGTTTTGGCTATCTTTAGGTGAATATAAGGTTGGTTTTAAGGTAAAGAGGAACCTCATGTAAATGTCATGAAATAAGGGTTGATCCTATTTATGGAGATTCCGTAAATATTCCATGGAAAGTTTGACACAATTGGGATTTTTTTCTCGCCACTACTACAGGAATCGCTTTTAGGAGATTCCGTTAAATGGTGGTGTTTTGGTCTCGAATTACAACAGTGGGGTGGACTTTTTTGAAATTGTGTTTGTATAAGGTCGCATTATAGAAATGTGACCAAGAATTGTTCTGAGCATGAGGAATTGTTTTGAAATCGAGCATGGGTAATTTCAAAGTTAAAAACAGGTCGCATTAAAATAATGCGACCTGAAGGTCGTATTACTTAGCCCCTCACCCACGACAAGCTGACCATTCTTCTTCTTCCCCATTCCTCTTCCCGGTGCGATCAAGGATATCTTTTCAGATTGCGCCGGCGACAATCCTGTTTCGGTAGCTCCATCTCTGCTACAGTTTCGGCCAAACGTGGGAACCCATTTGCTACGGCTTGTTGTTAAAGCACCAGACTGAGGTATTACTCCCCAAACAATAGCGTTAATCAAAATTTTGTTTTTAGTTGAAGTTTTGTATTTGATATGTTTTGTTTTTGTAGTTGTTTTTACTAGGATTTTGAAGATTTTCTTACTCTTGTATAGCTTTAGTTAATTGGTTGATATGTTCTAAACTGTCGATTTTATTGAACATTTTTTCCACCATTTCAAATTCTAGTAGGATATAACAAAACTATTTAAGTGGACTAGAGGGTGAAAGAAAATGCTTTAAGTGGCTCGAAACTAAGACACGGTAATTTTGGTTGATTTATTGACTAGTTGATTGCTGAAATTAATGAGTTAATTTTGGTTTCTATTTTAGAATTCATTTTTAGTTAAGTGATAAAATTAAGATTTAAATTTGGTTTATATTTTGGAATTTATTTTTAGTTATTTTGGTTTAGGGTTTAGAAGATCTATTCAAGATTTGAAATTTCATTTTACACACAATGAAAACTAATTTTCAAGATCTTTCATTTCTTTTCATTTTCTTTTCCACGATTTTATGTCCTTTTTTTTACCTTTCCACCTTCTAACTCTTTTCTTTCAAGGTCTTACGTTAATTGTTTCAATTTACTTTAAATAGGTAGGATGGATCACATGCACGTAGATATCCATCTCGACCCTCTTGTAGGTGGTTTATTATCTTTTCAGCCGAGTCATCGTTCTTCATTAGTATGGTCTGGCGATCATCGTGCCTATGAGACTCCACTGGTGTTTAGACGATACGATTCTGTATTTTGGAAGTATACTCCCCTTTCGATACAGAGTCATGAAGTTGGTGGATAGTGTTGGTTTTGGGGGAGTTAGACAAATTGTGCATATACAAGTTGATCACGCCCTCATTACTGCACTAGTAGAGCGATGGCGGTAGGAGACTCATACATTTTATTTACCAGTAGGAGAGGCTACCGTGACATTAGAGGATGTAGCGCTTTTATGGGACTTTAGAGTAAATGGGGATCCAGTTGTGGGGGCGCCTTTTCACTATAGTAAATTTGATTGGATTGATCTTTGTAATAGATTATTTGGTATTAGACCACGAGCAGAGCACATTTGGGGGAATAGGATTAGGAAGACTCCTATTGAGAAGCACTTGGACATTCCTCTGGCAGATGACGCTACTGATGATGTTATACAGTAACGTACTCGTTGTCTTATCTTCTTGCTGATCGAGGGGTTATTATTTCTGATAACTCCGAAAATTTACTGCACTTGAAATATCTACATATTATAGAGGATTTGGATGCATGTGGCACCCTGAGTTGGGCTAGTGTAGTCTTAGCATACCTGTATAGATGTTTGTGCCAAGCTGCTATTGGGTCCGCTTAGGAGATTTGTGGTCCAATGGTCTTAGTTTATGTAAGTTTGAAATTGGTCCATTTTTGTTTTTAAAAATTCTTGATAACATATGTAATATTTCTAATACTTTTATGTAAATGCGATATAGCTATAGGCCTGAGAGTGTCTTCGAGTTGTACGACCGGAGCGGGGTAGACTCCGTAACGAGCTACCACTGCTTGCACCATATGGAGCTCGATGGGATGTAGGTTTACATCTCTGTCGCATGTCCACACATATTTTGGTGTCGTATCGCTCCCAATTTAATACCTTCTCCGACGAGGATGTGAGTATATATATTATGTATACATACTTTATTTATAACCCCCTCTATGTGTATGCAATTCTTATATGTATTGTGTGTGTTGTAGTTTATTTGGCAGTCATATCAGTCAAATTTAGTGAGCGTCCTCCCCCCGTACTATTTGGATGGAGCCGATATTTGGAGGTCACGCACAGCGCTTATTAGCTGGGAGGTGGTTGAGCTCTATTTTCCAGACTGGGTCGTGCAGCAGTTTGGGATGCTGCAATCTATACCAATAGACTGCGATACATGGGTTGACCTTCACAATATTGATAGGCAGAGCAATCTTGCCAGAGATTATGCCATATATCATGGGCCATATCTCCATATGTGGGCACATCAACTAGAGTACATACAAACTAGTTTGATAGGTGTCTCGATTGTTGTGGACTACATGTAGTGGTATAGGGACCATACCCATCTTCCGATCGAGAACCCCATTTCTCACGATGCACTACAGTCGGGATATTAGCCTACCGTATCTAGTATAGTTGTATTAGTAAGTACTTATGATTTAATAAGTTACAACATGTTTAAATATATAACTAAATGTTAAATGTATTTTTCAAGCCGATATTGTGCGACGTGCTATGGTAGTGGCAGAGTGCCATATTCATAATGCCGACTCGATTTCTCGAAGGGCATTTATTGAGATACAAGATATGTGCGCTCGAGGACTGACAGCATGTCATCAGCCGCACAATAGATATCCTGGCCCAATTGAGTCAGACAAACCGAGTATCGCAGTGAGTCAGCCTACTGTGAGGCCCCGGGAGCCTATTGATGGTCGTGCACATGCTGGGGTGAGGCGAGAGACCCCGAGCAGGACCACATCCTCCACAAGACCATCATGACCACGAGGCCGCTGCGACCATCATGACCACGAGGCAGGGGACGGTTTGCACCCCGATTTTGGTCCAGATAAGTTGCTAGGGGATGATTCATTGTGATTCGGTTCAGTCTCCATTTATGACTAAGACAAGCATTCCAGTAGGCATGGATCTCCCCGTTACTGATGGGCGAGCGGACCCTTTTACACGCATTGATAACCTTCTTGTTCGACCGCTTTGCAGGATTTTCTGTACTAGGCGAGGAAGACGGGTTGCAAATCTTCCCTAGTAAGAAGATGCACAGTCCGCCCATTTTCCCCAGCCAGAACCACAGCCTGTCCTTTCTCCCCAAAGAGAAGCAGGGCCCGCCTATTCTCCCCAACAGGAAAAACCACAACCTAATGCTGCAGGGAGATCAAGGAGGAAGATTAGGCCTCACAGGCCATGTGTACTCTCGCCGCATTAGTCGTTCTTTACTTGAGTAGATTTAGTCTGAATGTATATGTTTGACCTTCCTGTTTGAATGGTTTTGGTGTTTGGCTAATTTGAATGGTTTTGACATGTTGGATATTGTTATTTATTGTATAGGATATATGCAGGAAATGATGAGGAATGAAATTCCTGGCCGTTTGCGAACATCGAGGATTACCTCGTGATATGAATTATCAAATATCTAACTCTCCTTCAAGATGCAGCAACTGTCATAGGAGTGGACATACTAGGAGAATTGTAATAATAATACTTTTACTGTTTCGAGAGATTAGGTCATTTCTTCAAATGTTCCTTCGTATTCTATTTTATTATATTTTAAATATGGTTTTTCAATGGTACTTGTGATGTTGGAATTTATATTTTAAAATACTTCCATACTTTACATATATTTTTTTATATATAGGAATCAAATATATTCATTCAATAGAGACCTTAGTTGAAGAAATGTTCATACTAGGTCGCATTACTCTAATGTGACCTGGTCGCATTAAAGTAATGCGGCCAGTAGGTTGCATTTAATTAATGCGACCTATAATTTACTATGCTTGCGGATTTTGTTAAGTGTAGATCAAACAAGCTATTCTTGGTCGCATTTCTATAATGCGACCTTATTTTATAAGGTCGCATTTTAGAAATGAGACCTTGCTACAAACGCAATTCCACAAAAGTCCACCCCATTGTTGTAATTCGAGACCAAAACACCACCATTTAACGGAATCTCCGATCACTTTTGCTTTATTTTTCGCTAGCTACTAAAATGTTTCAGTTCGCCAGGTTGCCTTTTGCTTGCCCATGGATTCAACAGTAGTTTGAAAGGTTGCCTTATTCGGGAATCTCAAATAGAGGAAATAACGATTTGGAAAATAAGACAAGAATTCTATATAATGACACTATAGAACAATGAAAGGGATGTAGCGCAGTATGGTAACACGTTTGTTTTGGGTACAAAATGTTACAGGTTCAAATCTTGTTATCCCTATCTGTTACTGCCCCTTTGAGCAGTAACGAGGGATCAGCTGAGATCGATTCAAATCGGACATAATCTTTCATTTTTATGATATTATGCATACAAAATAAAATGGATTGGGGTAATCCTTTTCTGTACAGTCTTATCTATTTAGATAAGAAAGCGCTCTCAGTTCATTTCGGTAGAACGTGGGTCTCCAAAACCCGATGTCGTAGGTTCATATCCTTACCACCCGACCATGCCGCCAAAATGATATAGGAAAGCTTTATATCTTAAAATAATTCATCAGGTTGATGATAAAATCCACAGGCGTTCCAATGGACAATATGTGCTTGTTACACAACAACCTCTTAGAGGAAAGGCAAAGCAAGAGGGACAGCGAGTAGGAGAAATAGATGTTTGGCTCTAGAAGGACTTGGGGTGTGTGTGTGTGTGTGTATAGGTAAATTAGCATATTTAGTTCCTAAAATTTTTTCAATTGGCAAGTTTGGTCCCTAAATATAGGCGTTCACTTTGCATTTACTGTTACATGGTGGACGGAAAGACCAAATATTTTATTTAAAAAAATATAAAAATTTAAAAATAAAGATTAGGGACCAAACTTATCAATCGAAAAATATTTATGGATTAAATCCGCCAGTTTGCCTTAAGACATAGGGTTAAATGTTTTAGTGAAACGACCTAATTTTAAGCCATTATAACATATGATTTTTTTTTTTTTACAGATGAATAAAATTTTAATTCATGTAAATAAATTTTTGTGTAATTTCTATACACTCGAAGCCAATGAAATGATGGGATCAAGGTGATATAAATTAAATCCCAACTTAAATCTATTTAAGGCTTGTTTGATAAAATTGAAATTTGAATATTTAAGTATTGAATTATGAAAATTAAAATTTGAATACCAAATTGTGATATTTGAAGTGTGAATCTGAAGTGTAAATTAATTATAATATATTAATTATAATTTATTTTAAATATATAAAATATTAATAATTAGATAAGTATTTAAAAAATTTAGATTTTATACCTAAGTAACTTTCATTTCACTTTAAATTTATAATAAAATTTTAGTACATTAATTGTAATCAATTAAGCAAAAATAAAAATGTATTATTAATACATCTAATTAATTAAATACTTAATATTATTTGTTATCAAATGCACTTATTAAAATAAGATATTTAATTAAGTTACCAAACAAGCCTTTAATAATCATCTTCCAATTAGGGTCGTGAAAAAATCTTACATTAGATACTTTATATATATTTATATTTTATTTCTTTTTCTTTTTCTTATATACTAATAATTAGATATTTTAAAATTAAAAAAAATCCTTCTATTTACCAATCTTTATATCAATCTACATAGATTTACTAAATTATTATTTTAAATCGAATCCTCTCATTAAATGAAAAGTGAGAGGTTAATCGTAAAACTTATTAAGTATTAAAATATTATTTAATTATTTTAAAACTTTTTGACAAAAATACCCAAAAAGAAAGAAAAACCATATTACATGAATATTTTCCTTACTTTGAAAAAATACATTCAATTAAATCACATTGAGCCTCCAATACCTCTGTGCAAGAATGCCACCACCAATATTCTCCATCATTAACATCCAAAATCCTCACTCATCTCCATCATCAATCTATCTTCCTCAACCCCACCACCATTGTCAACCTCCATCATCTTCCTTTTTAGTGAAAGAGATGGCATTTCAATCATAGATTTGTTGAGAGAGAGAAAGAGAAAGAGGGAGTATAGTGCTGTAGACGGCTATATCGGCTACCGCAACCATTGCAACTATTGCTGCTACGACCGAGAAGAAAAGATGCTTCTAAATATCATTGTATTTTCTTTGATTAATTTTTTTAGTAAGAAGCTTTCTAGAGCTAAATATACTACCTATGAGTTGGGAGTGTCACTTGATTTGATTTTTTTTCTTTTTTTGGGCATTATATCTGGTGACGCCTGTTGGGATGTATATCCTCTTAGATTAGGTTTCTGATGTAATTTTGATTTGTATTAATAAAATTTTATTTTCAGAAATCATTTGTGAATTCTTCTTTACTTTTGTGCATAATTTCACTGAAAAAGACCCATTGTGTTTAAGTAAATGGTTCATGTGAATAGATGCCTTTCACAGTAAGGTATGGACAATGGGTTACTTAACACATAAACTATTGTTCTTAATTGAATGATAAGAATGAGAATCTCATTATAGTAAGGTTATTGTGTTATAAATTCTATATAAAGAATGGTTTACCTTTAGCCAATGAGTAGTTTTCTCGTTTCATAACACAAGCGTATTTCTAATACGTAGAACTGGACCTATAGTAGTGATTTTTGAAGTATTATGTGGTAGAAACCTAGACTACTACCGCTACAGCGTAGACTTGTACTCTACAACTTGAGTATGAATTGGTGGTTTGACGAAGCTGGAAGCATATGTTTTGATGTACTATAGTTGATGTTCTTTTGTAGGACCAATATACTTGTATGTTGAGTATATGTAACTAGTTAGTTAAGATAGACTTGTACAAGATAGCTTCTATATTATATCACCCCTTGTGGTTATCCGAATGACTTAAATATTTACTTTAAGATAGCTCCCTTAGAAAGCGAAAATATTCCAAGAAGTTGTGGATTATTGGACTAGAAGCTTAAGGATGGTAGATGTCTTTTAGAGATGTGTTAATACACTTTTTCCTCTCTAAATGCATGGCGATGTGTAGAGGGGTATTTTAGTCATTTCACCTGTAAGTCAGAGACATTAGGAAATATTTAAAATACAAAATATAACTATTTATATAGTAGGAATATTTTGGTCATTTTAATAGCCAATGTGATGTGTCTTTTTAGTTATCGGAATAGCCGTAAGTCCTAATTAATTTTAAATCGAGGAAATGGTTTCAGTTAAAAATAATTTTATTTTATTCAGGAAGTTTAATTTATTATTGGATGGGAATAAAATAAAAGAATAAGAAAAATTAAATTAAATTTATTATCTGGTTTAATTGGTTAATTAATTATTCAGGGTCTAAGCCTAGATTGAATAATTAAAAAATTAACTTGTGCCTAAACTAGATAAAAATGTTTAAATAATTATTTTAGTTTATTTGGGCTCATTGATTATTTATTAGGTTATTTTTATAGGCTTAAAAAATAAATAATTAATGTTCAGTATTTTGGGCTCATTGGGTCCAAGGAAAATAATAAAAATAATTATGGCCCAATAGCCTCGACCAAAGGATTTTTTTTCATTCACGTGATAGAAGAGTTTAGGTTAAGCTAAACCTCTTCTATTGATAACTTCCGGGTGTTTTGAAATATCAAAACCCCAATGTTTTAGTTATCATAGGTGAGTTGTGTGTTTTTCATTGATAGAGAAGACACACGACAAAAGAAAAAAAAAATCCCAGAAGCCTTCTTTTTTCTCTTCTTTCATTTTTCCTTTCTTTCCTTAATCTTCTTGATTTTGCTAATTACTAGCAAAGAGTCAAGAGTATTGAGACGATGTTTTTCCTCGCCTATTTGTTTCACCAACAAGTGATTAGGTGGTAAAATATTCTGAGTTCTCAAAGAGCTTCGATATTCATCCCACGGGGGAGCAGAAGGATCACGGGTTTTGAACCAGAGACATCATCAAGGCGCGAAGCTATTCCTGTGGTTGAGTCGGCATCTTCTTTATAGCTAAAGAAAACAATAAAGCACATAGGTATTGTTTTTTCTTACTTCAAGTAGTATCAGAGTATGAAGCTTTAAAAGGCTTAGGAAGCATGCATGTTAGTTAATAAAATTGGCCAGATAAACGTTTGATTATGCATGTGAACTTTTGTTGTTTTGGTATGGGATAGATGCTCTGTACACCTCACGGTTGAGGTTTAGGATCCACTGTAAATTTATTATTTTTCCATAGCAACCGTGTAAACCTGAATTTAAAGGGTATAGGTAGATGTGGTTTTTGTTTTGATTAAGAATTGTATCAAAATGGTTGCTTGAGGAAGTCATGAGATGAATTGCAGAAGTTTTTGGAAAAATTGCAGAAGAAAAATGAAGAAGAAGGCCTCGAGCTGAGTCGCGTCGGCCGTGGCTCGGATAGCCAGGAGTTGAGGCAGGTACCCAGGTCCAGCCGCAGCTGGCAAGCCACAGCCGGGCCTAAGCTCCCTCTTGGCTCGGTAATTTGTGAAGCATCCTGGGCAGGATGCTTTTGCATCCTGCCCAGGGTGTGGTCACAGTTGTGACTGTGTTTTGCGTGCAGGTGGCCTGCGGGTTGCCAGCGTCCGTCGAGTCATGGTCCATGGACCTTTCCATGGGCCATGATCCGATGTGGCGGGTGCGCAAGATTGGAGAAAAAATATTTATTTTATTTTTTTCTTGTAATTCTTGCACAATTTCTTTTTTGTTTTTGGTCTCATACTATGCAAAATTATTATTTTTACAATAGTTAATATTCTTTGAATATTTTGCATGAAAAATAATATCAAAGGATTTTTAAGATTAAACAAGACTATTAATTAATTTAATTAATATGTTTAATTCTATTCTTTGGCACTTAGGTTTAAAAAAAATAAAAAAGTATAAAACGTTTATAATTTTCTAGCATGTTATTTATTTTAATTCCTATATGCACGTTTTCTCAAAGACCAAAATCTTTGAAAATTTTTATTTGATAAGAAAAATATTTTTCTTTAATTAAATTGTTAATTTTAACTTAAACAACAATTAATCATTGGTTATTTTTTTAAAGGTTTTTATCCTTGATATAGAAAATATTTTGGATTTAGAAAATTTTTTAAGTTAAAATGAAAAATTATTTTAATTTATTTTCGAAAAGGAAAATTATTTTTGGTCAAATAAAAACTTGAGATCAAAATCTCTAGAAAGTTTTAATGGAAATTTTTTGAAATTATTAAGTTTTAATTTAAATAAAATTAATCCATGAAAAAAATTCTCAAATGGTAAACCTTGACATAAAAATTTTTATGGGTTTAGATATTTTATTTATGAGTTAAAAGAAAAACTTAATGGAATTTTTCAAAAGATATTTTTTCAAGAAAACTTTTATTCTAAAAAACTAAGTGTGAGAGGGGTTCCAATGACCCCATGGCTTCCATCACGATCCTCATTAGAGATCGTGAGTCTCCTCGCGTCACTCTGGGAGTTTTGTATAGGATAGAGATACCACAAGAATCTAGAATTAATGGAAGGATGCAATTAATAACCTGAGACATGTATTATAATCGGCCAGCCTACATTGGAGGTTATAATGCGAGGCATGTCCATAAGAAATGAGAAGAAAGGTTATCCTCTCGATGGAGTTATCTTCTAGATCATTACCTAAAAAAGAAATTAATTTGTGGTGGTTAACATACTTAGTTTAGGAAACTGTTAACTTTCCTAAGAAGTTATGTCAGTTTTTCTAAGAGTTAAAATTAATTATGTTAAAGATAACAGTGACGGAGTTATCTATTATTAGTTTAATATAAGGATAAAGTGTACAAAATTATTTTGTTTTTCAAAAATTGAGAATTTCTTTTATTTTTGAATTTTCAAAAATGGTTGGTGAAGGTTTTTTCAGTCCCTTAGCCATTATTCTTCGTGAGAATAAGCTAACAGGTCCTAGCTATATGGACTGAAAAAGAAACTTGGATATAATACTCACAACCGAGGAGTATAAGTATATCCTTTACGAAACCTACCTTGTTATCGAGGAGGGTTCCACCGATGAGGAGCAAGATGCTGAAAAAGTATGGAAGAAGATTGACGAGATGACACAATACTATATGTCAGCCTCCATGTCTAATGTGTTCCAATCCAAATATGAGCACATGGCAACTGCATATGACATAAACACATCATTAGCCACGATGTTCACGGACAAGAGTCGGCTCACAAAGCAGGAGGTTCTTCGAACAATCATAAACACCAAGATGGTTGACGGAGCATCAGTCAGGGAGTATATACTCAAAATGATTGCTACTTTCGAAAAAGCAGAAGTCTTGGGAGTTGTCATTGACCTCAAGAGCCAAGTGGACATAGTTCTCGAATCTCTACCGGGCTCTTTTACTCAGTTCAAGTTGAACTACAATATGAACAAGTTAAACATGAGTTTTACAGAATTAGTGAAAAAGCCCTAGGTGGCGAAGAAGGTCATGAAGCCACAAACAAGGGCTATATGGATTCTTCTTCAAGAACTGGGCCCAAGCCCAGAAAGTTCAAAAAGAAGAAGGGTAATGTAGTGCACCAACCCAAGTCCCAATCCAAAGACAAACCCAATGACAAATGTTTCAAGTGTGGGAAGAAGAGACACTAGAAAAAGGAGTGTCTAGATCTTCAAGCCAAGACAAACTTCATAGATCTTCTACTTAGATTATTGATTCAGGAGCCACTGATCACATCTGTAACTCCTTGAAGGGGTTTAGAAAAATTAGAAGACTTTAGAAGGGCGAACATGGACTACGCATGAAAAATGGAGCAGAAGTTTGGGTTCTTACAGTGGGAGAATTGGAACTTGTTTTTAATTGTAATAGAATAGTTATATTGAATGATGCTTTATTTATTCCTGATTCTAGAAAATTTGGTTTCAGTTGCAAAATTAATAAATCAAGAATATTCTATTTCTTTCTATTTTAGTATAACTATCAGTAGAAATTGAGAGGTTTTTTGTACTAGACACATGTATGAAAATCTATTCTTTATTAATCCTATTAACAATTAATTAAATAACGCTCGATCTGAACCTTTAAATAAGAAAAGAAAGACTAATGCCAATGACTCATATTTTTGACATTTAAGGTTGTGTCAAATTAACTCAATCAGGATTCAAAAGTTAATCTATGATAGGCCTTTGGGCTCATTGAAATTAGAAAGTTGGCTTCATTATAAATTCTGTCTTATGGAAAAAATGACCAAAATGTCCTTTACCCAAAATGCGGATAGATCCAAGGAGATATTGAGTCTTGTTCACATTGATATGTGTGGTCCTTTGTCTATACTAGCAAGAGAGGGGTTTGACTACTTAATCACCTTCACGGATGATTGTATTAGGTATGGTTATGTTTACCTAATGAGATGCAAGTTTGACTCTTTTGACAAGTTCAAAGAGTTTAAGGCTGAAATGGAGCGTTGGACATGTGAACTAATCAAGACCTTATGATCAGATCGTGGTGAGTTCAACTCTCTGCGCCAGAAACACCCTAACCGAATGGAGTAGTTGAGAGAATGAACAGGATATTGATGGAAATTATTGGAAGCATGATATCTCATGCTACTCTTCCAGTATCCTTTTAAGGATATGCCTTAAAAACAATGACATATATTCTAAATTTGGTGCTTTCCAAGTCAATACCTAGGACACCCTATGAGATGTGGACTGAGTTTGTGTACTAATCAAAGGAGACAAGTTAGAACCAAGATCAGAATTATACTATTTTACTGGGTATTCAAAAGGGACAAATGGTGGTTACTTTTATTATCTTAAGGAGCAAAAAGTACTTGTGAGTACTAATATTAGATACTTAGAAGATAATCAAAACACATCCACTAAAGGTTCAACAATGTTGGAACTCGATGAGAAATTATCTTTTAAATTAACTTCTTCTAACCTGATTATAGAACAAGAAGAGGTACAACCTCAGGAACCTATACAAATGGAGCCTCGTCATAGTGGAAAAGTATCTAGAGTTCCAGAAAGGTGGATTGGAGAGGCTTTTGACCTAGTCTCTGACCATCAGGAATAAGATCCCACTAGATACGAGGATGCTATTACTGATGCCGATGTAAACCTATGACATGAAGTAATAAAAGCCAAGATTGAGTCTATGTACTTCAATCAGGTTTGGGACTTGAATGAGATAAAACCCATTAGGTATAAGTGGGTATACAAGAGGAAAAGGAGAGTAGATGGGAATGTGGAAACTTTCAAAGTTAGGCTTGTAGTAAAAGGGTATACTCAGAAAGAAGGTATCGATTATGAGAAAAATTTTTCCCTGGTAGCTATGCTTAAGTCCATCCATATCCTCCTTGTCATCGCATGTCATTATGACTACAAGATATGGCAAATGGATGTCAAGACGATATTTCTAAATGACCATCTTAGTAAAGACATCTATGTGTCCCAACCGAAAGGTTTTATTACTGAAGGCCAAGAGCATATGGTATGTAAGCTTAAGAAGTCCATTTATAGACTTAAGCAGGTATTCAGAGTATGGAACATTCGTTTTGATAAGACTGTAAAGTCCTACGGTTTCATTCAAAACGAGGATGAACTATGTATGAACAAGAAACTGGAAGGCATAAACGTAATTTTTCTTGTACTATATATAGATAACATTCTACTAATTGGGAATGACGTATGGACACTATTATCTATTAATGTTTGGCTATCTAGTCAATTTAGTATGAAGGACTTGAGAGAAGCTAGTTACATTCTTGAGATTAAACTTCTTAGAAATAGGAAGTAGAGAATGTTATGGTTATCTCAAACTACATACATTGATAAGATACTAGCCAAATTCAGCATGAACTCATTCAAGAGAGCATTAATCTCTTGCAAACATGTGTTGTCTTTTTTTTCAAAGGACTATCCAAAGTCTTAAGAAGAAAAAGATAGAATGAATAGGATTCCCTATACTTCAGCCGTGGGAAGTCTCATGTAGGCCATGTTATGTACTAGACCAGATATCTGCTTTGCTATAGGCTTAGTTAACAGATATCAGTCAAACTCGGAAGAGGTTCATTGGCAAGTTGTAAAGTATATTCTCAAGTACCTTAAGGATATAAGGGATTATATATTGGTTTATATGGCTGATGATTTAGTTCTTACAGGATATATAGACTCATACTTCTAGGCGAATAAAGATGAAAGAAAATTCACTAGTGGATATGTCTTCACCTTATCTGGAGGAGCCATTTTCATAGAAGAGTATCAAACAATCTTGTATTGATGACTCAACCATGGAAGCTGAGTATGTGACAGCTTCAAAGGCATCTAAGGAAGCAGTTTGGTTCCAAAAGTTCCTTTTAGAACTTAAAGTCTTGCCACAGATGGACATGCCTGTTGTGATGTATTACGACAACACTGGCGTAGTCTTACAATCTAAAGAACTCAGAAACTACAAAAATGGGAAGCACATTGAAAGGAAGCACCACTTGATTTGGGATTTCATCCAGAAACGGGAAGTCGTGGTGGAATAGATTGTTTGAGGGAACAATCTAACAGATCCCTTCATTAAGCCTTTGGTCGAGAGAGTCTTTAGGAAACACTTAAACACCATAGGGGTGGAAACTTATGGACTTACTTAGTTGTAGAGTGCAAGTGAGAGATTGTTGAGATGTATGTCCTCTTAAATTAGGTTTTTGATGTAATTTTGATTTGTATTAATAAAAGTTTTATTCTAAAAAAATGTTTGTGAATTCTTCTTTACTTTTGTGTATAATTTCATTGGAAAATACCCATTGTATTTAAGTAAATTATTCATGTGAATGGAGATATTTTACAGTAAGGTATGTACCATGGGTTACTTAACACATAAACTATTATTCTTAACCGAATGATGAGAATGAGAATCTCATCATCGTAAAGTTATTGTGTTATGAATTCTATATAAGGAATGACTTACCTTTAACTAATAAGTAGTTTTTTCGATTCATAATACAAGCGTATTTCGAATACGTAGAATTGAACCTATAATAGTGGTTTCTAAAAGTACTATGTGGTAGAAACTTAGACTACTACCGCTACAGCGTGGACTTGTACTCTACAACTTGAGTATGAGTTAGTAGTCTGACGAAGTTGGAAGCATATGCTTTGATGTACTATAATTGATGTTCTTTTGTAGGACTAATATACTTGTATTTTGAGTATATGTAACTAGTTAATTAAGACAGACTTGTACAAGATAACTTCTATACTCTATCACCCATTATCGTTAGTCCGAATGATCTAAATATCCAAAGGCTTGGGGAACATGACTTAGATATTTACTTTAGAGTAGCTCCCTTGCAAAGCGAAAATATTTTAAGAAGTCATGGATCATTGGATTAGAAGTTTAAAGATGATAGATGTTTTTTAGAGAGGTGTTAGTAAACTTTTTTATCTCTAAATATACGACGATGTGTAGAGGGGTATTTTAGTCATTTTACTTGTAGGTCGGAGATATAGCTAACACAACATTGTCCTTGGGGTCAAAATTTCCTTATGGTAATATTAAGAAATATTTAAAATGTAAAATACAGCTATTTATATAGTATGTGCATTTTGGTCATTTTTGTAGTCAAGACGATGCGTCTTTTTGATAATCGGAATAACTCATAAGTCCTAATTAATTTTGGGTCAAGGAAATGCTATCAGTTAAAAAGGATTTTATTTTATTCAGAAAATCTAATTTATTATTGGACTAAAATAAAATAAAATAAAATAACGAGAGAAATTAAATTAAATTTACTATTTGATTTAATTGGTTAATTAATTATTCAGGACCTAAGCCCAAATTGAATAATTAGAAAATTAACTTGGGTCTAAACTAGATAAAAATACTTAAATAAGTATTTTAGTTTATTTGGGTTCATTAATTATTTATTAAGTTATTTTTATAGGCCTAGAAAATAAATAATTAATATTTATTATTTTGGACTCATTAGATCCAAGAAAAATAATAAAAATAATTATGGCCCAATAGCCTGGATCAAAGGGTTTTTTTTTTTTTGTTCATTCATGAGATAGAAGAGGTTTGGTAGCCAAACCTCTTCTATTGATAACTTTTGGGTGTTTTGAAATATCAAAACCCCGGTGTTTTGGTTATTATAGGTGAACCGTGTGTTTTTCATTGATTGAGAAGACACGGACAAAAGAATAATAATAAAAAAAAACTCCCAGTAGCCTTCTTTTTTTCTCTTTTCTTGTTTTTTCTTTCTTTCCTTAATTTTCTTGATTTTGCTAATTAATAGCAAAGGGTCAAGAGTATTGAGACACTATTTTTCCTTGCCTATTTGTTTCATGAACAAGTGATTAGGTGGTGGAATATTCTGAGTTCTCAAAGAGTTTCGACATTCATGCCACGAAGGAACAGAAGGATCACAGGTTTTGAACCAGAGACATCATCAAGGTGCGAAGCTATTCCTCTGTGGTTGAGTCGGCTTCTTTTTCATAGACCAAAAAAAAAAAAAAAAAAAGCATAGAGGTATTGTTTTTTTTCTTCTGTTGTGTTCTCTGTGTGATTATTTTTGGCCTCTGTTGCCGTAGCATGCATGGCGCTTCTATTTTTTCTTGATTCAAGGCCTTGGGAGATTAGAAATTTGGGGGTTTGGTTTTCAAGGATATGAAAGAAGAAAGGGAAGACAAAGGCTTCGACCCAACCCAGTTGGTCAAGTGAAGTCACGATGACCTTTAGGTTCTGAATTCGAATTCCTTTGGGAACATCTATTGACCTTTTGAGTTTGCCAGTCAGCTTAGGCTTACTTACATTAATTTATATTCTCGTAGTTCTTTGTTGACTAGAGCCATGAAGTAGGCTTCATTAAGTGCAAATCTAAGATAGTAGTTGTGGGCTTCTCTCGACTCACAAAAAAGAGGGAAGACAAAAAAAATCGTTAAAAATGTCACGTGATCAACTTGTATCCATTGGTCTGTATCATATATTTTAAACGAAAGGTCAATATCTAAATATTTTAAGAGTTATAAAACAAGATCTATATAAAATTATTATCGAAGGTAAAATTTTATTTTTAAAAATATTTTAAGGGTCAGTAGAAATTTTTTACACTTTTAGAAACCACGATATCCTAACTAGAGGGCATATTTGATATTGGAAAAAAATTATAACTTAGTAAATATTGAAGCATGTTAATATCTCATGGTCTATTTGATAAAATTAAAGTTTAAATATTAAGGTATTGAATTTTTAAAAAATTTAAAAATTAAATTTAAAAATTAAATTAATTATAATTTATTTTTAAACTATATTTTTATTATAAATTAAATTAAATAAAATATTCTACGACAAGTCCAATGGAGCTGTTTGCTCTTGGCTGTTGTTTGTCTCCGCCTTTACGCAAAAATGGAAAGAATTATGAATGAAGGGGGATTTGGGGCATTGAAATTTGCACAGTTCATTTGATAACAGTAGAGATTGAATTTGTTGATTATTGCTGATGAATGACGGAGGATTCGGAGTGTTTAAATTAGCGGTCATCTAGTAACGGTGGGTATTAAATTTATAGATGATTGAATTGTCCAAAATAAGTCACAAATGATCATCAAATTCTTAGTGGAATAACAACAATTTAAGCCACATTATGACAAATGTCTAAAAAAGGAATCCAATCTGTAAAAATTGCTATGTAATTTCCTTTTATCTACTCTTTATCTACAGACTAGTAACCTGTACTAATACAATGGGAAGCTAAAAAAACGTTAATAAAAACCAGTAGCACAATGTGATACTGAATGTGAGCCTGAACACATTTCTATGTCTTTCTTTAGCCAGTCAAAACTATCATAACTGCATAAAATTACCAAAAGAACCAACTATTCTGAGTTGAAAATACTTCTCACATATTCTTCTCTTTTGATAAAATTTTTTTGCTCAGCATTCTCCAAGGGAATAGGATTTAGCTATCCCAAAATACTTTTCCCTGCAAAAAATGCAAGTATATTCACTATTTGTAGTTCTATGTAGTAATCTAGGGACAAAAGCACAAATACAGAAAAAAGAAGTAAAAACAATAAAAAACCAGTAACCTAAGCAAGTCTTTAGACAATACGTAGTAGAAGTTCAAGATCTATTAGAAAACAAGTAGTGCTATCCATATGGATACTATTACTGCTGGTTATCCTTGTAGAGATAGAGATATACTATTTGAAGAAGATGCTAGATTGAATTTTCACAATTTACACATAACAACACAGAGTAATGCAGTAACAGGAATGCAATGCTTACGTCGCATCTTAGCTGCATTCTCATCCTCATCAAATGGCAATTCATCCTCAAGATCATCATCTCCGAGAAATTGACAACCACCTTGAAGGTCTTCACCATCAGATAGATTATACTTGTTTTTCTTCTTCAGCTTTTGTTAGAATTTTTAAGTGAGTTTTGCATAATTTTGCATTTCCCTCTTTGCTTTTGTTCTAAGAATTCTTCAATTTCTAATTTCAAAAGAAAGTAAGCTATACTGTAGTAATTTCATGAGGGGTATCTTGGATACTCGAGGGAAAAGCAAAGTCTTATGATAAAGATGAAAATAAGGCCATGGAATCTATCGCTAGGATTAGGCCTTGCATGCATCTAGGAACAATCACAAAAAGTGAACATATTAGTATTTGCTGATGAGAATTTAAGGAAGTAGTCCTAAAAAAAATATATCACTTTGAAAAGTGCCTTTTTGTACTTTGGAAAAATATATTTGCGAGTATAACTTAATAACACCAGAAACTTAAAAGTCGCTTCTACACCATCAAAGCAAATCCTAAACTTAGAAGTTCTTCAAAATCAGAACCCAAGTATTAGTGATTTTGGACATATTAACACAAACTATATCAATTCATACAACAAAAGGCCAACCCAAAAGGCAACAAATGAGTTTAGCATAAATTTGAAGCAAAAGCTGAAGTCAATTCTTTAGTCCACAGAACACAAGAAGCATAAGGTGAACCAGATTCCAAAATCTCAAAAGTTCCCTCTTTAACACACATTTGACAAGAAAAACAATCAAAGTATCACGGTTTATAATTAATTCTCATGACACATTTCTTTCTTTCCAATTCAAGGCGGAAAAAACAACCTATAGCTACCAAGAACGGTGAAACAAGCCCAACCAGAGAGAAGACACAAATTTTACTCTAGAAAAGAGAAGGAAAGTAGAGAAGAGGTGGGTGGATTGTGAACGAAAGAACAGTTAAAAGAAAGAGTACTTCAATATCCGTTTTAAATCAACTACCAAGAAAAGCCCACCTAAAAAACATAGAAGGGATTAAAAAGAGCAACAAAAAACTACTGCAAACCCCAATGATAGCACAAAAATGCTCACATAAACCAAACAACTTTTCAAGGACTGAAACAAAATTACAGGGATTGTATAACTCAAAGGCAAGGACATAGGACATAAACTATAATGGAAGAATTGTCCTTCACTACTCCTTACATCCACTTTAAAGTGATTGGTAAGGAGTTGAATAAGCTGCGCTTTGGTTCTGAGGCCATGCTGAGCAATAGAGACTCGAAGCCTTCTTTTTATAGGTTCTCCTCCCTCAGCTTTAATGGGAGTCACATTTGGAGGTACCATGGGAGTGGTGGCAAGGCCTCAATGACTCATTTTTCTTCTGATCTAATAGATCCATCCCCCAAAACTGCAAAAACAAATTTTAAAACAAGCACGCTCATATACCTACAAAACAAATAAGTCTTCACATAGTTATAAAAAGCTTGTAAATAATGAAGTCATAAGGTCTAATTATGTTAAAACTACAGCTAATTTTCACCACTCCTTAGAAAAGACAGCCACAGATGATGATAAAATAACATCGTCAAACAAAAGACTTACATATGCATTATGCATGTAATTTCACATGAAGGTCTATAAATGGTTCAACATCACATTCACATAATTTGAAGCCACAAATATAGTCACATTGGCCCATATAAACATCTGCATTAATGTCTTTGTCCATGAAGTTCCCAGTGCTGCTAAATGCCCATTCTGTCTTGAATAACACAGTGATTTGCTTCTAAATCAGCTTTCATATTTGGTGTTATTCTTGGTGATTAACTCCCTTCCTCCATAGTTGATATGCAGAGAATAACGTTCTGCAAAAGTTAAAAATTTGGAAAAAGGCTTCACAATCTGACATAAATATGTTAATCTGAAATCAGAAAAGAAATTCAGACAAGAAAAGAGGCTCACACCGATCACTCTAGTCAGAACAGTGAAAGTCTTGCTTCAAGCAAGAGTGAACTCTACTTGGACCATATTAGAAGAAAAAGTGGCACTGTAAGTTAGATTCAAGAAATATTTGATGATTAAAATGCAGACTTCCAATACAAAAAACACAAGCATAGTTCTCTCTCTATGTATAATTAAAAGGGGAACAAAACCCAATCTTCTTGAAAGATCAATAGCTGAACAAAGAAAAAGACCAGGCATAAGAATATTACAACTTTTCTTTGGATGAGTACCTCTCCACCAAGTTTCTGCAGCCAAGAGTCAAGAACTATTAGTACAAACAACTTTAAAATGACTCTTTTAAACCCAAATTCAATTAGTAGTAACTACACGCTTCTACGAGGGTATTCAACTAGTCCTGATCCTTTCTAGGTAAAATTGCTTTAAGAAACATCACTGTGCAAGAAATTGTAACCAATATCAAGATACACTCTTTGTTAGCTTGAATAAATGTAATACTAATGGCATCTTTGTGCTTCTGAACAAAACTGCTGAAATCAAACATCATGTAATCTATTTTAAGCTTTTGGAACCCTAAACATTGTGATGTAACAATAAATCACAAACAAGTAGAAGAAGAAATTATCTCAAATGTAGTAACAAAATTCTTGCTGCAGATATTTAAGGAAGGAAATATACGTTGGAGAAATTCATATAGACATTCTTGTTTCTTCATAAAATAAATCCGGAATTCATCTAGTAAGCTTGTTTCCTGTCAGATACCTGCAAAACAAAAGAATTGTTTTCTTAGCCTTAAAAAATTTCAAAAGAAAGGCTTATAGTTGAAAAGAATAAAGCTTTGCTTAAGAATATTCACTTGCACGAAATCTGCTTTGCCAAGTTCACTGATGTTTGTTGGAATTTCGCCAGTCAAGTCATTAAAACTAAGGTCCTACACAAGAAAGCACCAAAGAAGCCATATGCTACCCACAAATTTATCCCAAAGAAAAAACAACAAATATCCAAGATCAGCTATTGGGGAATTTTTCCTTCTCATCATAAAAGGAAAATTAATTTTTTTAAGGAAAAAGTCCTTAAAATGGGCAAAAATTTTACCAACGCCCAGAAATTCAAAACAGAGGATGGACAATGAAAGCTGACGTTCCAAATCAGCCCATGAAACAAAATTAAAAACTAAAAACTCACAGACCCACTTAATTTTAACACAGAACTGAAAAATTAAAAGCTAAGCAAACCACAGCCCATAAAAATTTTGCTGATGCCTGATGGTGAAAATAAAGATGTGTCAATGTTAAACCAGCTGAGGAAAAAACTCAAAATAGAGCAAGGAATTAAAGCAACATACACATGCATTTCCAAAAAAATCTTCTTCATACAACAACCCCCAACTGGGAAAAAAAAAAAAAAAACAAAGATCATTCCTTTATCAAAAGGGTAGATAAAATTTTATCCGTCTTTAAGCGTGAAAAAAATAATGGACATATTTTTGCCATGATGGGTAAAAATCGCATCTTCTAAAGCAAATAAAGTGACAACTAATATTGCAGTTTGGATGAGGTGTTAAAATTAGTGTTCCTCCTGTGTTCTGTTGATACATAAGAAGGACCCACTGAGTAACAGACGGAAGATCAAAAAAATGAGGCACCGAATAAAAACTGAAGCTTACGTTTCTTCTAATCAAATATAGAGTAGATATGACAATACAAATCTATTTCCTAAAACATAAAACTAAATTAGACGTTTTGGTCTACACAAGCACAAACATTGTCTCTTTCCTAAAAATCTTAACTTGAAAATTTTTAAATATTTGTGCATATTTAAACACAATGAGTCAGCAATTTTTAAAAAGCCGAATATTAGGAAATATCCAATCCATAAACAATTACACCAGTGTACTTCAACAACTAAACTACATCTCTAAATAACAAATTCCACTTTTGCCACCAAGCAAAAGAAACGTGGGAAATATTTCGAGCGGTACCTCATCCTTGACAAATAAATGGTACTCATGCAATTCATGATCAGCGCCACTGCCAAATCCGCCGAGCACAGCAATGCTAGAACTTTCGTCTTCATCCTCTAAACCCCTTACGTCCACTTTCATAATCTATTTGCCAAAGAAGGCACGTTGCACGATGCATAAAAAAAAAAAAGGGAAAGACCATGGCAGTGGCAAAAACCATGCCTTGAGAGGTCAAGATTGAATACATGATTGCTGATGTGAAAAGAAATCAAGAAGAAAAAGAAGAAGAGAAGACGGGGTGGAGTTGAAGATCATACTTTGGACATCGTCTGCTAAGTCGTCTAGCCATGGCTCCATGGCTATGGAGAAAGAGAAAGAAAGTGTGTGCTTCTACACTCCCAAGAGTGTGATTTTGATGGGGAGCCTCCGGGAAGAAAGTGTGGTCCATAGAGCTGGGCCTCCACATGCATGAACTCCACCTGGCCACGAATTTACGCTTGTCTGTACTAAAGCTGACATGAGAAAAGCAGAAGTGCGTAAAAAGAAAAAAAATACAAATACCCTATTGACAAAAAATAAACAGTGCTCACCCCATCTTCTTTTTCTCTATTACTTGTGCGAGATCAAGTACCTCGGGTACCTGTATAATCCTTAATTAATCATTTTTTCTAATAATCTATTTAAAACATTGAATTTATGTAATATATAATTATATTGGTAAAAAAATAAAAAAAAGAAAAACAATGTTTAAAGCTTTACATTGTGCACAAAAAAAGAAAATCCAAATCAAAACTAACTCCTTTAAAAACGCTAAGGATGCGGCGCACTGCACAAATACAACAAACTCTTTTAAAAACTTTTAGATCATTACAACACTCCTTTAACAACGTTAGAGAGCATATTATGTTCTTTCACAAACTTGTGGCTTCTAGTAAATTAAGATGTCGGACAATATACCCCACTATCCAAAATCTTTATCAATTTCAAACAGGACATGGTATTTCTGAAAGGAACACTTTCATAAGCAAAACCAAAGAAATTCAATAGGTACAGACATGTATATTGGGAAAGATAGATGCCGGGCCATCAGTAGAAGGAATCACAGTATAAATGCAGCAAACTCAATGCATAGGAAAGCTAGGCACAACTGGTATAAGAATAAAAGTATTCCATGTGCAAAGTGCACCCATCTAGGCAGACATGTTTTCAGTTGATGTGAGTATACCTGAGAAAAACAAAGCGCAGATAAACGAAGAAAAGATCATATCCCCATAAAAAGATATGCACAAGAGGAATTGCCAACATGAGGAAAAAATTTTAAATCTCACTTGACATGCAATTTTCTATAGTCTATACAAAATTAATATTTATGATATTTGGTCAGAAATTCTTTATCGCATAATCTCCATTGAATTCAAGAATGTACTTGTTTTAAGATAAAAATGAATTCAAGAATATATTTTCTTGAGAATAAAACATTAAGTAGTGAGAGAAAAATAAGGCAGGTTCTTTACACCTTATGATAGGTCAACAACACAAATGGAGTTGAGGAAAGTAACACTCAATTCATCTAGCAAAAAAAAAAAAAACACTCAATTCAGTTAACGTCAACTGTTGTAAGATGGTAAGAGTACAACTAAGTTGAAAGGTGTACAAGATAGCATGTGACAAGAGTTATTACCAGAGAGAGAAGAACCATCCATTTAACCATTAACCATGACTATACATAACCTCTTTTGAACCCGAACCCGAACCCGAACCCGCATTATAGTCAGCATCAATTTCTGGAGCTACAGAATCTCAGACTTCAACTTTAGCCATTTCTCCATAGCTGGGACTTGGTTTGATTCTGGGGTTTATAGAGGAGAGAATGGGCAGATGATACAATAGATCAAAATAGCAGACGCAAAGGCATATAGCCCTGTTGGTCTGGGCAAAGGGTGTCGGGGCTAAGACTTGGCGTCAGATAACCCTGGGTTAGATTTTCTGGGTAATTAAGCCAAGAAAGTAGAGATCATGAAAGATTACCTGGTTTTGCTTAAAGAAGTTAGAAAGAGAAGTGAATGATCTTGTAACAGAGGCCGGATCAAGAAAGCTAAGAAAGAAGAATGGAGCTGAAGAGCCCGGGGCATAGGTCAGTTGGCAAGGCCTGAGGTGACATGCCTGTGATGGGCTGGCCGAAGTCGCGGGTTCGATTCTCACCTGGGGATTGCTCGCAGCTCTTCTCCCTCAGGTACCTACCACTAGTGCATATCCCGATTTACATCTCACCGGTCGTGGGGCCTCGACGCTCGGGTGGAGGAGGTTCGCCTTCGAGACTCCCTCCTAAATCCAAAGAATGGAGCTGAAGATTTGAAGAAGAAATGAGAAAAAGAGAGAGTGGCGGAAAGCACAAAAATAACCTACATCTATAAATAACTATTTTAATTTTTTATTTATTAAAAAATAATTGTTTATTTTTTAAATATAAATTATATTTAATTATTTTTTAAATTTTATTCATAATATATTTTTCTATTAATTAATTAATATTACAGTTACATATATTGAAGTTATTTTAATTAATAATAAAATCACGTTATCTTATAAAAATAATCAAAAGTGTAATTTAATAAGGTGATATAGATAAAAAAAAGTTCTAAAATAAAGAGGGGGAAGAGAGACAAATGACATAAGTGATAAGAGAAAAATATATGTAATTATTAGAGTGATGTAATTAAAGAAGTAGAGGGATTCAAATTAATGATATGATAAAGATAATAAAAAAACTTCAAATGGAATAGTGGATATTTTAATTATTTTTACTATTAAATGTCACAATTTTTTAATATGCATAATTTTATAATTAGACCAGTTATTTGTGGACGGATGAATTATATAATTGAAATCGTATGTTGGGGCTAGTATAAAAAGACACAAATGCACCTTATTGAAGAAAAATGAACAGTGCAAACCCAACTCATTTTTCACTATAAGGAAGAAGTGTATGAATAAAGTAAGAGAGTGTTTGGTTTGCAAATAAAAATCTTACTAGTGTTAATTCCAACCTTCTCCAATCAAAGTATTGAGTAACGTATCAAAATACACAAAAGGGTTGTGCTTCTTCAATATGATTGAAATAAGATATCTTCTACTCTTTGTATAAAAACAAGCAATTTTTTTTTAATGGTTGAGTTTGAAAAAAAATTTACTGGATAAGGTAAATTATCAAAATGGAAATTTTATGGAGAAAAAAAAAAGATAATATGGGTAAATTACAACTATATAAATTACTCACAAATGACATGTTATGGTACAATCAAAGATTAGAAAATGTCCAATTTCATTCGCATTGGAGAGCAACCATTCCTACCCAAAAGTAAAGCTGTATTTAAATATCAATGAATCGAGTATTAAATTTTTGAGTTCGAGTTCAAACTTACTTGAACACTGTTTGAGTTTGTTCGTTTATTAACCGAACTTGAGTTCGTGTTCGAATTTGTTCGTTTATTCTTTAGTAATATTCATGTTCGTTCGAATTCAAGTTCGAAAAACTCGATTAGTATTCGTGTTCATTTTATATTTTTCATTATGAAATTAAAAAAAAATTCCAAAATTCATTACAAAAAATCAAAATTAAACATTTACAATATGTCAGTAATTATATTTTTAAAATATAACAAAATAAAACAAAGATATTATTATAAAATATAAATAATTAAATATATATATAATAAATATAATATAATTATTTTAAAAATATATATATGTTCTATGTTCACGAATATATTCGTTTTTGTTCGATTAATAAACGAACATAATATTTTGTTTAAATTCGTTCATTTGTTAAACAAATAAGTCTTATTTGAATACGAACGAATTTGAACGAATTTTTATTCGTAAATGTTCAATTCGAATTCAATTCTACCCAAAAGTAATGTGTTGTACATGTACCAAGATTTGAGGCAATAGAGAGGGTGGTATCAAACTTCCGAGATTTATAGATTTGAACAAGTTGCACCAAAGATAGTTTTTACGGAATTTCTGTTAAATGGGGCAATTTTTTTAATAAACTTCTAAAAATGGGGCACCTGCAATAGATATTCCGAATCTAGGGAGAAATATGACCTTCTTAACCTAAAATTCCTTTGTTCAGAAATGCCAAAAAAAAAAAAAAAAAGCTAGAAGGTTGCAATTGAAGATGAGACCTTAAGGTCCTTTGAACACTCCTCCAAAATGCATATAATTCAAGATAGCAAACCTGTAAATAATCTGTAGTTGCTTCAAATGTTTTGCATACTTGTGTACAGATAGATATTCTTTATTAATGGAAGAAACCCTCAAGCCTTTAAGACGAAGACGGCAACATATAAAAAATATCTGTAAGTCTGTAACAAGTATATATATTCTTCCACATGGTCACCGGCTTAAAGGGGTAGCTACTGCCACCAGAGATCTTGAAAATGTATATTTCATCCATTGGATAAATGGAGTAGATTTCTTTACCATGTTCTTACAGAAATTCAAACTCTTGCATCCCTCAAAATTGTGCAAGAATTTTGGATATTATTCTTCCTAGTTTTATACAAGCTGCTATGTTCTCTCATTCTGTCGAATTTCAATCTTGACTTTAAGTCATTGGACTGTTTGACTTTTTTCTTCCCTTTCGCTTCACGAAATACCAAAAGGTGTTCGAACTCACAAATGAGAGAAAGTTCTGCTATGCGACCACCAAACATTTGGGACGACAAGGCCATAGCATATGAAACGATGAGAGCCTTGACTTCAAGACTGAAAGACAGAAACTCCCTCACTGGCCAAAGGACCTGCATTTGACGAGGATGAGACCATGATTCTTCAAATACGATCTTCAGGCTTTTTTTTTTTCCATTTCTGAAAGAAGGAATTTTAGATCAAGAAGGGTGCATTTACATTTTACAGGCTGCATTTTGCAAATATGACCTCTTTACATTCGGAATTTCTAATGTAGCTATCCCATTCTCAAAATTTTGTCAAAAACACTCTGTTTAACAAAAAAATCTGTAGTTTTTAATATATTAGGTAGTTTTTATTGTATACTAATACAAATAGCTTTTGGTGTAGCAGTGATAAATTATAGCTCATTGCTTTTCCTTAGGACTAGAACTGCCTACCACCATTTTCGTAGGAGTAGAAATTGGATGCAATTCTCTTAAGAAAAGCATGTTAACTATGAAAATAACTATATTTTGTATTTGAGCTAGGAGAAAATCAAATAACATTGATATAGCACTCATCAAGAAAATTGAAAGATTATGCTGCTCCGAGAGAAAGAAAAGATCAATAGGAAGATCCAAATGTGCTGAGAAGAGAAAATAAAAAGACGCATATGCAAGAGAGCAAAAACCATGCTACAGTTATGGAGCATCATCCTGATTGACAACAGAGGAAACAAAAAGAGACACGGGAAACACAGGGTGAATGAATCAAGATCCCTTAAAAGGAAGGAGAAGGGCTTCAAAAAGAGAATGTACTATTAAGAAAATAAATAAAAAGTTTTAAAACATCAAGATTTGTAATACTACTAAAAATTCAAGTAAATACAACGGCTAGAAAACCGTCGTATTTGAGAAAATATCATCGTTTTTGCTATAAATGACGGTTTTTTTATTGTCGTCGTTTTTATTAAAATGGCTAAAAAATCGTCGTATTTAACTAATGCGACAATATAAATACGACGGTTAAGAAAAAAACGTCGTAATTACTCACCTGGATTGAAATTTTGCAAACTGTCATATTTGGTAAAAAAACCATTGCAATTGTTCCGTAAATACGACGGTTTTAGACCGTCGTAAATACTTGATATTTGCAATGGTTATTTGTGACGGCCCTAATCGTCACAATTGCTGAGTATTTGTGACGGTATCCAACCGTCGTAATTACAACTGTGGCAATAAATATTGGAGCAATTGCGACCATTAATAAAAACGACGGCTCAGACAGTCATATTTGTTTTATTCAGCCATAATTAAATATAATTGTCTGTAACCGTCCCTTTTGATAAGCAAATACGACAGTTTGTGACCGTCACATTTGATAAGCAAATGATTAATTTTTTTTAAAAAAATAAATTGTTTGGTATTTAGGCCTATCCACCTGCAATTTCAAACCAAATACAATTTGTTCAACTCATTCAACACAAATCACAATAACACACAATTTGCTTAATGCCATACAAATCAAAATCAATCTCTTGAATATTGAAATCATAAATAATCCTTAAATTCCACAAGAGAAGTAATACTACATATATAATAGGTAGGAAATGTCAATGAATCTATTAGAAACAGTGGCACATGTAAAATAAGAAACAAAATTGAGTACGTCAGTTCTCCCCAGTATCATCTTTTCTCCTTCCTTCTTGTCTCTTCCCGGTATCATTTTTTCTCGTTCCTTCTTATCTCTTCCTCTCCTCAACCTTGACAAAATATTAGTTTTTACCCAACATAGCTCAATGTCAATAGGTTGGGCTCTAGAACATCTCCTTACCTGCACAATAAATAAATCAAAGATCAGTCTCGACAATGAAATGATTTCAATAAATAGAAAACTTTCACATCATCTTTAAAAAAATAAAGTACAAGTGTAAATTTAGAATATTAAAATGTAAACATATACCGACATAAATTTTCTAAATTATGAAATTAATGTGCATATTTTGCAACAAAGCCCAATTATATTTAAAGTCACAACAATAGAAAAATGTCAAGGCAGTGCAATTAAAATATTTTGCGTACTAATATGGCTCAAATAAAAGACAAGACGGTGCAATTAAAATATTTTATGTAAAATGAGCAAACCAATTGTCTTTTCTCCTTCCTCCTTATCCCTTTTTGTAGCAAAACCCGATTATATTTAAAGTCACAACAACAGAAAAATGTCAAGGTAGTGCAATTAAAACATTTTGCGCACTAATGTGACTCTAATAAAAGATAAGGTAGTGCAATTAAAATATTTTATGTAAAATGAGCAAACTAATCATCTTTTCTCCTTCTTCCTTGTCCCTTTCTGCAACAAAACTCAATTATATTTAAAGTCACAACAACAAAAAAATATTAAGGTAGTGCAATTAAAATATTTTGCGCACTAATGTGGCTCCAATAAAAGACAAGGCAGCGTAATTAAAATATTTTATGTAAAATGAGCAAACCAATCGTTTTTTCTCCTTCCTCCTTATCCCTTTCTACAACAAAACTCAATTATATTTAAAGTTACAACAATAAAAAAATGTTAAAGAAGTGCAATTAAAATATTTTGCGCACTAATGTGGCTCCAATAAAAGACAAAGTAGTGCAATTAAAATATTTTATGTAAAATGAGCAAACCAATCGTTTTTTCTCCTTCCTCCTTGTCCCTTTCTGTAATAAAACCCAATTATATTTAAAGTTACAACAATAGAAAAATGCCCACACTACAAAAAAAAGGAGCAAATACGATGGAGACAAAAACGACGGTAAAAAAACCGTCGCAATAGGTTATTTTATATGACGGTTCTAAAACCGTTGCAATAAATAGACTTAATACGATGATCTAATACTAATTGTCGTATTTGGTGACCAAATATGACGGTTTATACAAACCGTCGTAATAGGTAGACCAAATATAACAGTTTATTGTAACCGTCGTAATAAAGTAGGCCAAATACGATGGTTTATTTTAACCGTCACAATAGAGTAGGCAAAATACGACTGTTTATTGTAACCGTCGCAATAGAGTATGCCACATACGATGGTTTATTTTAACCGTCGCAATAGATAGGCCAAATACAACGATTTATTGTAACCGTCGCAATAGAGTAGACCAAATATAACGGTTTATTGTAACTGTCATTATTAGTCTAATTATAATAAAGCCTCTCAAAATTATTTTAAATTTTATCTGATTATTTTCAAATTTAGTTACAATACTATTGGTAATGATTACAATAAATTTAACGATTGAATCGTTAATTTGATATCTTTATATTTGTAAATACTAAGATATCTTTCTATTTTATAGATATTACTGTACAAATGTGATAAAATAAAATGAATGACCTTCAAATTTGGTCACTAATCTTGTTTTAACTTTATAAATATATGTAATGGTTAGATCATTAATTTTTCAAATACATTTTTGTTTACATATTAAGTTTTCATATTTTGATATTAAAGAGCTTGAATTTCATTTTAATTATTATAATTAGTTATTCTAATATATATATATATATATATTATTTATATACAGTATAATATATGCATTAAAAAATTATATTAAAATTATGGTTATGCATTAAAAAATTATGGTTTATTAAAAAATTAAGTAATAAAGTAATAATATTTTTGCATACATTTTCAATACGTGACACTAATTTTGAAAGTAAAAAATCCATCGCAAAAATTTCCAAAAAAATTATGTGACATTTTTAGCACATTTTTATTTTATTTTCTCCTTCTATTTCTCCTCAACTTTTTCCTTTCTCTCTAGCATGAGTTACTAGAAATAGATCGACAAAATATTTGAGAACTAAAATAATATATCAAAAAATTTCATACAATAGCTTGTTAGTTTAAAAATATTCCTTCAATTTACGTCACTTGCATTACTTCTTTTCATATGTTTATAATATTCTAATGGTGATTGGAAAAAAGTTATAAAGAAAATAGTAAAACTTTATTGCTTTTTCTTTGACCATATCCTAATTCTTTTTTTTTTTTTGCTAGATATACCGTATCCTAATTCATTTAGTCTCAATCCAATTTCAGCTTTGCATAGCATTTGGTTCATTTGTCTTCTTCAATTTGTCTTCATCCATTTATCTTCTTCAATTTGTCAAATGATGTTTGTTTCCCGTCGATTTTCTTTTTCCTTTGTTGCTTTTGTTTATTTGTTATATATATATATATATATATGTAGATATATATATATATATATATATATAATGTGTGTATATATTATATATATATGTGTATATATTATATTTAAAAATATAGATAAGATAATTTGAAAAATTTTATTCATTTTCGTTTATACTATTTGCATGATGAAATCATTCACTTTAAAAAAAAAAAAATCCCAGAGAGCGGAGGTGGTGGATTTTTGTTTGGATTTCCTGTGTATAATGACCTCTGGCTGGCAATTAACACTTTCAAAAAGCACTTTGTTCTTTGCTGTCCAAATAGCATAGACTGTGCAACGTTGACATCTCCTTTCTCAATTGAGCCCACTGCTTGACTGAAGTCTAGATATGCTTGAAAACATGACAAATAAAGAGGACAAACAAAAGAAGTAAGCCTCACCAGAAGAATGTGACTGAGCACCTGATTTGCAACACTGGAAGTATCATCGGAAAGCAATAGAAGCCGTGGGTGCTGGATCAGACTTCACGTAGCTTCTGAGTTTATCTCTGGCTTTTAGAAGGATCACACACTACAATCTTCCCCTTGACTTTAGAAGATGTGAACATCGGATGTTGTTTATGCCATTAACACCGATGTAGTGATGGTGCAAAATGCCATCAATGAGAAGGTAAGAAGAAAGCGGAATTCACCTTCCCTTCAGTGATCTTATTGCGAATCATGTCATGGAATTTAAACACTGATTTCTGCTTCATTTGCAAATGGGCAATTTTATATACTATATGGCAACGTTTGTTTCTAGATTTGTGGTAGGATTTACTGCAGTTTGGTAATTAGCTCTAGTAACATTGTCCTGAAATGCATTTCTCAGCTATGGTTTTGTTTACAGATGATGTTACCTATCTCCTGGTAAAATAGCTAATTCCCTTCAATTAATGATACATCCACGCAACTTTTCATTCTCTCTGGTTTGTTCATATTCGGTTTCAACGTAAAGTTGATTTCGCGACTGTAATTTCAAGTGGAAATAAACCAAGCAAATTAAAGCAATTCAAGATCCCAAACATTTAAAGGGACTGCTAAAACTATTTTATGTTTCCAAATGCTTTCTAGAAAGCTAATCGACTTTAGATTGAGTATAACAGAACTTAAGATAAGGGGCAGTTTTAGGCTTTAGCAATTGTCTTTGGATGCTATAACTAGTCCTTCAATGTCTTCCTGCACTTGTCTTTGGATGCTATAACTAGTCCTTCAATGTCTTTGGATGCAAATCAAGAGGAAATGGTTGAATTGGAAAGAAAAACACATCGAAATCTTCTTCTTTGGAAACTAATCCAAAATTTGACCACCTCTCAAACGAATTACGACTATTCATTTCTGATAAAGGGATATATATATATATATATATATATATATATATATATATCTATGCGGGAAGAGGGGAGGGATGATTGAGGAGAGAAGGAGACTAAGGGATGACTAATGACTGATGACTAAGGGATATATATATATATATATATATATATATATATATATATATATATGCAGGAATAGGGGAGGAATGACTGAGGAGAGAAAGAGACAAGAGGAAGAGGTAAATGACAGGTTCTGTATGGGAAGAGGGGAGGGAGGACTGAGGAGAGTTGATGACTAAGGAGGAAGGGGAAAAGGTAGAAGACAGGAGGGGAGTGATTACTAAGGAGAGAAAAGATGATTGGTTGCTCATTTTATATAAAATATTTTAATTGCACCACCTTGTCTTTTATTGGAGTCATATTAGTGCGCAAAATATTTTAATTGCATGCTACGTAGACTAGTAAAATCCTAATATGGTTTAAAACAAGCTCTTAAATAATGGCATAAAAAGTTTGATAATGTAATTCTTAGTTTTGGTTTTTGTGCTAACAATCATGATAAATGTGTATATACCAAAGAAGATAGTGGAGACAAATAATACTTTATTTATATGTGGATGACATATTAATTTTTTAGACAAACCTAGATATTATTAACAAAATGAAAAGTTATTTATCAAATAAATTTGAAATCAAATATTTAGGAGAAGCTCATATAATTTTAGGTTCGAGATTGAGAAGAATTCAAGGACGAATATATTTGAATCAATCTATTACATTAGAAAAGATGTCGAAAAAGTTTGGATTTTATGATATCAAACATGTATCCATTCCATTTCATTCTAGCATTCATTTAAGGAAAAATTTAGGTGAACTTGTAGCACAATTGAAGTATTCACAAATTATAGGATCATTATTATATTTTACAAATAGAACTTGACCTAATATAACTTATGCAATTGGAAGACTTGGTAGATTTACTTATAATCTAGATCGTGATCATCAGAATACACTAGCGAGAGTTCTTAAGTATTTTAGAGGAACAAGAGATCATTTCTTTTTCTATAAGGGTTTTCCTAATGTAATTGAAGAATATAGTGATGTGAATTGGATAACTGATAATTTAGAAATTAAGTCCACTACTGGGTATATATTTACGTTAGGAGGGGCTTCAATAATATGGGGATCTAAAAACAAACTGTTATTACAAAAAGTAGGATGGAGTCTGAGTTAATTGCAATAGATACTACATGTACAATAGCTGCATGGCAAGAGATTTCTTGTTAGATATTCCAATTGTAAATAAAACTACACTTGCTATCTCTATACATTGTGATTGTAAAGCTGTTATTGATCTTGTACACCAGGCCCAATCTAACAAAAAGATGAACAAAACATATTCAAGTTAGGAATAAATAGGTGAAAGCATTACTCAAGAAAAGTATCATGGCTCTAAACTTTGTGAAATCAGAGGAAAAATTGGCCAATAAATTTGACCAAAGCCTTAATAAAAAAAGATATATATGAATTATCGAGGGAGATGGGTTTAAGCTCACAATAGAGTCATCTTTAGGAACCCAATTTTTATGAGTGGAGATCCCACGGAAAAGGTTCAATAGGTAGAAACAATTTGCATTATATGACTCGTTTTAGCACCTAAAAGTCGGAGTTTGTATGATACATTTCCTTCCATCCCAACGTGAGGTGTTTTAAAATGTGACGTTACGGAAAGGTTTAATCCTAAATGAGACCATGGTGGATGCTTCTACGGGGTATAGGTCACACATACCCTTGAAGGACTCACCCAAGTGAGAGTTGCCATGAGGCTGTGGCTATGGGATTGGGCAGTCCTTAGAGACTCTCATGAGAATCATGATCAGAGCGCATGGACACCAATAGCACTATTCAATTATGAACTAAAATTTGATCAAAATATTATGTGTATTATGAATTATTGGAATATTTATTAATTAGTGGAGGCTCCACTAATTATGGATTTATGTGAATTATTAGAAGATTTTTATGGATGTCCACCATTTAGTGGAGACACCACTAATTAAGATTAGTGGAAGATGATGTATGCCATGATGTAATCCACTAATTAGAGCTCTATAAATACAGCTATTCTCTAAACTTGTAATACACCATTATTTTGTGAAAGAAAGATTAGAGAAAATTGTGAAAGAAAAGAAAGAGAGAAATTCTTGTGCAAAATAGTTAGAGTTTTATTAGTGTGTAGTGTGAAGATTTTATTCTAACACTACCCTAATTTTATAACACGTTATCAGCACGAGTCTCTACCGGTACAAAAGCCAGAAGACTAAGCACGAGTTTCTGCCGTTACCAAAGTCAGAAGATAGGTACGCATTTATTGATCTCTATGGCTAACATCGCGAAACTCGAATTTGTAGCCCTTGATATTTCTGGAAAAAATTATATGTCATGGGTTCTCGATGCAGAAATGCATCTAAATGCTGAAGGCCTTAGTGAAACTATTCAAGCAAATAATAGTGCATCTGCACAACACAAGGCTAAAGCTTTGATTTTTATTCGTCGTCATCTCGATGAAAATTTGAAAATGGAATATCTTACCGAAAAAGATCCATATGGCCTGTGGGTAAATTTAAAAGAAAGATTTGACCACCTGAAGATGGTCGTACTACCTACTGCACGGTATGAATGGTTGCACCCGAGGTTGCAAGATTTTAAAACCGTGAATGAATATAGCTCCGCAATGTATAAAATTACATCTCAATTAAAATTATGCGGAGAAAAAGTGATCGATGAAGATATGTTGGAGAAGACATTCTCCACCTTTCATGCCTCGAATATTGTCCTGCAGACAACAATATCGAGAAAAGGGGTATACAAAATTTACTGATTTAATTATCGCCCTCCTCATTGCGAGAGAAGAATAATGAGTTATTATTGAGAAATCATGAAGCCGGACCAATCGGCTCTACAGAGACTCCTGAAGTGAATGTCTGTTGGCTCCAGCAGAAGCCATCGTTATAGTCGTGGTCGTGGCCGTGGCCGTGACCGTGGTCGTGGTTATGGTCGTAGACACGCTCGATATTTTCCTTATCACAATTATAATCAAACCGTGAGAAATACTGGCCACCGAAGTGGAACAGAAAAGATCAAAAGGGAAAAGAAAAAGAAATTGAAGAAAAGCATGAGGATATATGTTATAGATGTGGCATGAAAGGTCATTGGTCACGAAACCGTCAGTACGGCTAAGCATTTAGTTGAATTGTATCAAGCTTCATTGAAAAATAAAAATGTGGAAGCAAATTTTTCTCAACATCCAATAAATAATGCTGAGGATGGCGATAGTGATCCTGAAGATCTTAATATCAATATTACCCATATGGATGTATCGGATTTTTTTGAACACCCAGACGGTAGGATAGACCATTTAATTGGTGATGACAGTGTCCAAAAGAACTAAAGCCTCACCCTGATATTTTTGTATTTTCATTTTCATTCTATTCTAATAATATTTACGTTTACATATATATATATTTGTGTTCAGATGGCTGTTATTAATGATGATGTATGCATTATTGATAGTGGAACTACGCACACCATACTAAAAAATGAGAAATATTTTTCTGATCTCAAAATGGGAGAAATAAATATTTATACGATAAACGGTAGTGCAAATGTAATTGAGGGCTCCGGAAGAGCTAGTATATTGTTGCCTAAAGGAACAACAATTATTATTGATAAGGCACTATTTTCCTCAAAATCCAGAAGAAATTTATTAAGTTTTAAAGATATCCGCGAGAAATGGGTATCATGTTGAAACAAATGAGGAAAATGGGATTGAGCATCTTTTTATTACTCAAATACATTTGGGTAAGAAATCGGTATTAGAAAAACTGCCGTCTTTTTCTACTGGTCTATATTTTGTAAAAATACGTACAATTGAAATTCATCATCTAGTAAACCAGAAGTTTACTGATCCTATTACTTTTAGCATTTGGCATGACCGGTTGGGTCATCCGGGATCTACTATGATGAGAAGAATCATTGAGAATACACATGGTCATCCTTTAAAAAATAAAAGGATATTAACATCAGAAAAATTCGCATGTACTGCATGTTCCCTAGGAAAATTAATTGTTAAACCATCACCAGTAAAAGTAGGAGCTGAAAGTCCTACATTTCTCGAACGGATTCACGGAGATATTTGTGGACCTATTGATCCACCATGTGGACCGTTCAAATATTTTATGGTCTTAATTGATGCATCATCCCGATGGTCACATGTATGTTTATTATCTACTCGCAACCTGGCGTTTACGAGATTACTTACTCAAATAATTAAATTATAAGCACAATTTCTGGACCATCACATTAAAAATATCCGTTTGGATAATGCTGATGAATTTTCATCACATGCTTTTGATGCATATTGCATGTCAATTGGGATTAATGTTGAACATCCTGTAACTCATGTTCACACACAAAATGGTCTTGCTGAATATTTGATTAAATGATTACAATTAATTCCTAGACCATTATTAATGAAAACAAATCTCCCAACATCTGCCTGGGGACATGCTATTTTATATGCTGCAACACTTGTACGCATAAGACCAGCTAGTTATCATAAATTCTCTCCTTTGCAATTAGCTTTTGGGTTAGAACCAAATATTGCTCATTTAAGAATTTTTAGGTGTGCTGTATATATTCCAATTGCACCAAACCAACGTACAAAGATGGGTCCTCAAAGAAGAAATGGGATATACGTTGGATATGATTCTCCCTCTATTATCAGGTATGTTGAACCCCTGACAGGAGATGTATTCACAACAAGATTTGCTGATTGTCATTTTGATGAATCATTATTCCCTAAATTAGGGGGAGAACAAAACAAGTATAAAAAGGATCTTGCTTGGACAACATCATTAAATTATCTTGATCCGCGCACAAGCGCATGTGAACTTGAAGTTCAAAAGATAATTCATTTGCAAAGCATTGCAAATCAAATGCCAGACGCTTTTGTTGACTCCAGAAGAGTCACAAAATCGCATATTCCAGCTATAAATGCTCCTATTCGAATTGAAGTTCCAGTAGAACAAAATATTATACCTATAGCTGCTGAGTCAAAAACACGCCGAAGCGTGGCCGACCTCTTGGTTCTAAAGATAAAAATCTTCAAAAGAAAAGAGGATTAAATGATCCAGAAGATCATATTGAAGAAAAGAATGATAAAGACCAAGAGAGAACTGATGACAAAGAACCAGAAGTTGATGAAAGTAACACTGAAATTTCTATCAATTATACCACTTCCGGTAGAAGTTGGAATCGGATAGAAACTGTTATTGATAATATATTTGCATACAATATATCTCTTGATATTACACAGGATAATGATGATCCTGAACCAATATCAGTTGATGAATGTCGGCATAGAAAAGATTGGCTGCAATGGAAAGATGCGATTCAATCGGAGTTAAATGCACTGGCAAAACGTGATGTTTTCGGACCTGCAGTCCGAACACCAGAAGGTGTAAAACCTGTTGGCTACAAATGGATATTTGTGCGAAAGCGCAATGAAAAGAGTGAAATCGTTCGATATAAAGCGCGATTAGTAGCCCAAGGTTTTTCACAAAGACCAGGTATTGACTATGATGAAACTTATTCTCCTATTGTTGATGCTATTACACTTCGATATCTTATCAGTTTGGCAGTACATGAAAAGATAGATATGCGCCTATTAGATGTTGTCATCTGCTTACTTGTATGGAAATTTAGAAAATGATGTTTACATGAAAATCCCCGAAGGATTTCATATGCCTGAAGCATATAAACATTATCCTCGTGAAAATTACTCCATCAAGTTTCAGAAATCATTATATGGCCTGAAGCAATCTGGGCGCATGTGGTTCACACGTCTTAGTGAATATTTATTGAAAGCGGGATTTAAAAATAACCAGGTATGTCCATGTGTTTTGATTAAGAAATCTTGTTCTAAATTTGTGATATTAGCTATATATGTTGATGATATTAATCTTATTGGAACTCCTGAAGAGCTCCAAGAAACAATTGATTATTTAAAAAGAGAATTCGAAATCAAGGATTTCGATAAAACCAAATTTTGCCTTGGTTTACAAATTGAATATTTGGAGAGTGGAACATTTATTCATCAATCAACATATACAGCAAAAGTGGTAAAAAGATTTTACATGTACAAAGCACATCCATTGAGTATTCCAATGATCGTGCGATCATTAAATGTGGATAAAGATCCTTTCCGACCTCAAGAAAATGATGAAGAACTCATTGGTCCTGAAGTACCATATCTCAGTACAATTGGTGCATTGATGTATCTTGCTAATAATACACGACCTGATATTGCTTTTGCTGTCAATGTATTAGCAAGATTTAGTTCTTCACCAACACGACGACATTGGAATGGAATTAAACAAGTCCTTCGATATCTCCAAGGTACAATTGATCTCGAATTATTTTATTCAAATAAAACCAGTCCAACATTGATAGGTTATGCGAGATCGTTGGTTATTTATCCGATCCACATAAAGCACGTTCTCAAACGGGCTATCTATTTACATGTGGAAATACTGCTATATCATGGCGTTCTACGAAACAATCTATACCAGCTACTTCTTCAAATCATGCTGAAATTATAGCCATTCATGAAGCAAGTCGAGAATGTGTATGGCTAAGATCCATGATTCATTATATCCGAGAAAGTTGTGGATTATCATCAATCAAAGGTATTCCAACTCCTCTTTATGAAGACAATGCAGCTTGCATAGCTCAATTACGAGGAGGATATATTAAAGGAGATCGGACAAAACATATTTCACCAAAATTCTTCTTTACTCATGAACTCCAGAAGAAAGGTGAAATTGATGTGCTACAAATTCGGTCATGTGATAACCTCGCAGATATTTTCACGAAGACTTTACCGACTGCAACATTTGAAAAGTTGAGATATAAAATCGGTATGCGTCGGTTTAAAGATTTAAAGGAATCATCTCATTAGGGGGAGTAATAAATGGACATATAGAATAGTGTACTCTTTTTCCTTCACTAGATTTTTTTCCCACTGGGTTTTTATCTAGTAAGGTTTTAACGAGGCATATTCTTTATATAATGGATGGACATCCAAGGGGGAGTATTATGAATTATTGGAATATTTATTAATTAGTGGAGGCTCCACTAATTATGGATTTATGTGAATTATTAGAAGATTTTTATGGATGTCCACTATTTAGTGGAGACACCACTAATTAAGATTAGTGGAAGATGATGTATGCCATGATGTAATCCACTAATTAGAGCTCTATAAATAGAGCTATTCTCTAAACTTGTAATACACCATTATTTTGTGAAAGAAAGATTAGTGAAAGAAAGATTAGAGAAAATTGTGAAAGAAAAGAAAGAGAGAAATTCTTGTGCAAAATAGTTAGAGTTTTATTAGTGTGTAGTGTGAAGATTTTATTCTAACACTACCCTAATTTTATAACAATGTGTGACTAGTTGAAATTTAATTGAGTGACCTAATTCATGCTTTTGTCCATTATGGCCTCTCAAGTTGAAATGGTCTACACTAAGTGTAAGTTCAAGTCTGGAAGACACCTACACCTACTACACAGTATAATGTTACCCAACTTTTACTATTTTTGAAGTTTTAAATCTTGTGGGGGACTGTTAAGAAAATAAATAATAAGTTTTAAAACTTCAAGATTTGTAATTCTTATCTTCAAATTAACTTCAAGTGAAACCCCATGTCTATATTGATTTCAAGATTTGTAACTTTATTTTTTAAATTATTTATAACTCTATTAGATTGCATAACTTCCAAATTTAAGTATTTGATTCAAATGATTTGTAGCCCCTTATATATTAATATTGTAACTCCAAAAGTATTTGTAACTCTAAATTGTTAATGTGAAGAGAATTATGAAACAATTTACACCAATATAAAAGAAGGGTGTAGAGGAGATCCTTGGGATACCTTTTGCTAGAAAACAATCATTACTTTTATCCTCTATCCCCTCTCACTTATATTTTAAATACTCAAAGGTAACTTGATCGAATCAGTTCATCAGTCTTCCAATAAACGTGCTCATTGGGAAGACAACAAAGGCTACAATGGGTTTTATGTTGGTAATCATGGTCTATCACGACTCCAACATAGGGTAAGGAGGTAATCACACCTTTAGAACAGTGACTTTGTCACAACTCCCATAGGTCAGACTTCTTTCTCCTTTTACTCAAATATCAAAAGATTACCATTTATCAAAAGATTACTTGTCACACTTTTCAAAAGATTGATAGCATAAATTTATCTACTATTTATCAAAAGATTACCTACTATTTTTCAAAAAATAATATAATATTATATAATATCACAACTGTTAATTGCAACATGTACTACCACAAAAAGTCAATAACACATCCATTTTCAAAGCAATGCTTTTGGCTAGGCTAGCAGCAGCATACAGATACCAAAAAGAGGAAAGAGGAATTGTGATCTTGAAAGCATGCGGGGAGCTGGTGTAGCTGATTTCGGATGCTTTGAGAAAATGCAACAAAATCAACATGCACATTTGTAGCAAAACAAACAAGAAATTCTGCAAATTGGTTTACATAATAGGCAAGCTAGACAAACAAACACCACCGCAAAGATAGTCTTGGTGAAAGATCGAAACACAACAATGAATTCAGCCTGCTGGTAGTGGCCTGCTACAAAACTCCATATATATCTATACCAAGGAGACAAAATATATCTGAAGTTTAAAGAGCACTAGAAATGGTAGAAAACAAAAACCCGGAGTTTGAAAGTTATTCTAAATTGGAACTGAAGGAATATTTAGTCATCGATGAGAATTGGTGTCTCTGGACTCTCATCTTCTACATCGTCATCTGGAAAAGGTAGCCCATCCGTTCTGAGAATCTGCACTCTGAACTTTATTATTGATTGGCTGCTCTCACCAAGCTCAAAGAAACATCCATATCCAAACTTCAGATTGTTATCGATAACAAATGCTTTCCAACCTGCAGCATCAAACCTCTTGATCTTGTGGGCTCCTAGATAAACCATATGCCAGCTCTTGCCAAAGTATCTGAGAACAACAGGCACTGAAGTAGAAGGAAGCTCCTGAGCCATTTTTGTAGGAATATGCTGACAAGAAGTAGGGAATTATCTGTTAGATTTTCTTCTTTTCATAAACCTTCAACGAACACAATTAAAATTAGCATCTTCCAAATCATATTTGTTTACCATAGACTAATACAAACAGCGAATAAAGGGTATTCAGTATACATGCTTAATAAGACCTGATCATTTTGATTTAACTAGAAGCAAAACTAATCATCTAACAGATTACTAAATCAACAGGATCATCTACATCGTATGAAATCTTTGTTGCATAGTCTTTTTCTTTCTTTCAAACACAAAATCGAACCAGGTCTACCAAAGTAGTTACCAGTAAATATGGGGGACCAACATGTGACCTTTCGAAAATGACACTAAAAAGTGGCTTCCCAGACAGCGGCCAAAATTCTGCATCATCCTGCATTTCAGTTGTTGCGGCACCCAACTCAGGTTGAACTTTCAGTGCTCTCTATGTTCGAAACAGATTGACATGATTTAGGCTCCATAATTGGCTCCTCATCAGGGCACATCTCTGAGGGTTGATGCAAATAAACCATTCCAAAGAAATAGTAAAAAGATTCCTTAGAGAGGAAAGATACATAAGCTTACATGTAATACATATTAATTAGACTAAAAGCTGGCATACCCTGCTTGCAGATAATGTGCAATTAGAACTATCAGAGAGTCAGAGACCTAGTATCAATTAATTCACTTCATTGACAGGAAAAATCATAAAATGCTCATACATGTTCAGAAGGTAAAAATAAAAAAAATGCTAAGATTGTAGCCATGGCATTTTTACTCTTGCACAAAATCTGCCCCCCTGAAATACTAGTTTACATCTCATTTTCTAATCCATATCATAATGTAGCCTTAAACACAAGCCAACAGATCACTTTATAGTAACTGTCCAGCATAAAAAGGAACCAATTTCTTATCTGAAATTTGTAATTTCTCATAGATGATATTCTTCACAAATTCTTTAATTTGGGGAAAATCTTTTGACAAGGAGAATCTGTACACTAGAATTTATATTCTATCGAGAGAGAGAGAGAGAGAGAGAGAGAGAGAGATCACAACTTCAATCTCCGATAGCCAAACAATAAATTGGAACAATTTTATCTACTCCATTATAAGCTAATCTTCAGACATTTTTCTGTTCTTTTTGGTGAATAATCTACTGACATATATCGTAATCAATGCATTCATAACAAGATCATCGAATCAAAACTCTAGGATTTACTTTATCCGCTTAGGCAACGCTTTAATTAGTTTAAAAGAATAAAAGCTCTATGATCCATAGCAAAAATGGTAAAAACCAACATCCAGGAGAACAGCGCACACATTTTCAAGTAATTGGCTTGAAGATTAAACCAAAACGGAAAAGTAAATGAAAACAAGAAAAAAAGAACAGAACCCAGAATCTGAAGTAGTTTGCTGGGTAGGGTTAATTTTCTTCTTCCAGGGGGAGAGCAAAGAGAATCGTGGGCGAATACCTCCTTTTTGACAACTTGATCACTAGAGGCGCGAAAATCGTTGGGCATTTCTCCTGAACTATGTTCTTTTTCTTCTTTGGCATTTGAGCGAAACATCGTGCATCAGTCCAGAGATTCCAACGACCAAAGAAAATTCTTATATGAATAGTAGACACGTGTCATTAAAAAATCAGCGTAATTTTTATTATATAAAATATAATTTTTTAATATACTCATTCATGTAAATTAGGTCCATGTTAAAATTTCTACAATAATAAAGTAAAAGAAAAACTCTGACAAAATTGTGGAAAACTCAGGTTTAAACTTTGAAGTCAAGGTTTCACGAGAGAAGAGCCAAAAACTACAACTTTTAGTTTCAGAGCATTTGATGCTTGGAAAGGAAGATTGAATGAGATACGTCAAGGAAGAGAACAAGAAACTAGTATATAAATTTTGGGAAATTCTTGAGTGCACGTTCACTGAATATTTTAAATAATTATATCATATATATTGAGAATTGTATAATAAAAATTACAACCACCAAAAATTTCAAATGCACGTAAGAATTTCTCATAAGTTTTTCCTGTCATGTTTTGGAAAGAAGCATTGTGTCACATCAAGAGAACCATGAAAGAATTTTGCCCTATTTATGTTGTATTCAAGCCCAGTGAAGCTGCAGGATATTGTGAGTCCCAGCCTTTACACTGGAGATAAAGGTGGAGATTAAATTTGAAAATGATCAAACATGAATGATCATGTTGAAGGAAGATTTAGAGCTTTTAAATTTGCGCGGTCATTTCAGAATGTTGGAGATTGAATTTGCAGATGATCCAACATGAATGAAGGGGGATTTGGAAAGTTCAAGTTTATATAGTCATTTAACAACGGTGGAGATTGAATTTGAGATGATCAAACAGTTTAAAATTCGTTATGTATATTAATAAAATTTTTAATGGAAAAACCTAATTTTAAGTCATCACACTATGACAAATGTAAAAATCCTAATCTATGTAAATAAATTGTGTAATTTCTATAAACCCAAATTTAATGATGGGATGGGATAAGGTAATGTATATTAAATTCTAATTTGAATTGCTTTAGTAAGCATCTGACACTTAATTTGAAAATCATATTTTGATCCGGACATTTTTAGAATGTCCTTAATAACCAACTATAAGTGTTTTTCTTTTTGTGGATCCTATTTCAATGGGAACTTGATGAGTAACGAAGGTTGCAGGGAGAGAGAGATCATAAGTTGGATACTACCAAGTCTAACATTTCATGTTTGTTGCTTTTTTCTTTTCCTATATATTAATAACGTAGGTATTTTTTTAAAAAAATTTAAAATTTCATTATTTACCGTTCTTTATATCAATCTACAAATATAAAATAGACATCCTTTTAAACAAAATGCTGGCGTTAAATGAAAAGTGAGGGTTGATCGTAAAATCAAGTAAGCATTAAAGTGTTGTTTGATTATATACGCTATTAAAAAATACCTCAAAAAAAAAAAAGAAAAAGAAAAAGAAAAAGAAAGAAAAACTATATTACATGAATATTTTCTTTAATTTGAAAAAATATATTCAAATCAAATTAATCTATAAACTATCCAATAAAATACGTTAATATTATTTTCTGTCTCTATCTATATTTTATATCATTTTGTATTGATTTATTTTTAACTTTTTTTTTTTAAAAAAAAACTTAACCTCAAAGTTTTAAAGTTTGAGTGGTCTAAGGACCTACCAGTGGAAATCCAAAATCATCCCTTATTGAATCTTTTATACAAGATTTAACAAATTGAAAACTTTTCTTTTGATAAATAAACCATTTATAAATATTTTTCTTTTTATACCAGACTTTTTCAAAAAATAAATCACAGTAATTAATAAGTTAATGGTCTCTTCTTTCTTCCTGCTGCCCCTTTTACTTTTCTTTCTACCTACATATGCATATGATATAGTAAGAGATTATTTGGTTTACAAATAAAAATATTATTAATAGTATTATTTTTCAACCTTTCCCAAACTAAAATCCCCAAGAGTAATGTGTGGTTCATGTACCAAGATTTAAGGCCATGAGAGATTGGGTGTTAGAACTTCCGTGATTGATGGCTTAAAACAAGTTGCACCAAAGACAATTTTTAATGTATTAAATAACTTTTAGCGCATACTGTTACTAACAACTTTAAGTCTTATAGTAATAAATTTAAATGTAATACTCTCTCCATCTCAAACTATTTATTTTATTTCTAATTTAATTTTTATTTTAAATTATCTGTCTAATTAGAAAATTAAGATTTAACATACTAAATTTGTCCACGTTTAATAACACTTTATTTTCTAAACATATTAAATAATTTCTTTCTCAACAAGCTGATCCCATTTAAATAACAGAAGAGAGAAGAATTTTGGAGTACATCAAAAGTTTAGAATTTAAGTATTTCTTAATAAATAGAGAGAATAAATTAAATTTTAAGGGTAAAACTAGTAGTAAAGTTTAATTAACTAAAAATTTACTTATCTTAATACTCGTATAATCAGTTAAATATGATAATTTGAAACGGAGGAAATCGTATATAATTGTACATTGAAACCTATTATTTGTACATTAAATCTGTCTTGGAGACACATCTCATTAGCAACCCCCTTACAAAGACAACTTTGAGGACCAGGAAATTCTTACATAGACTATAGACTTGTGAATCATTGCATTGAGGAGTTATATAGTATAATTTTTATTGTATAAAATATAATCTTTCAATATATATAGTGTATGTAGATCGGGTCTATATTAGAATTTTCGAGAGTACTCCAAATATGTGCCAATATATATATGCGTCACCTGGCCAAGCACATATGCCGAGGCTGTCGATCGTTTCCTTTCTTTTTAACTCAATTTGATTCAAGATTTAACTTGGATTGAAATAGTTTGGCTCAAGGGAGCCCTTTCATTGATCACGAGCAAACGTAGGAGTTGTTAAATCTTATGTGATCGAAGAAGGGTACAAACACATGATCGAAGTTTTAGCCAACTTTGGATAACTAATTCACACTTCAATTGCTTTTCTTCCCCTTTTGCTTTCCAATGGCTATGATGAAGAATAACTTGTACTCCATTCCCAGAGGCATTAAGATAACATGTTTTGTACTTTTGAAGCTCAAAATTACCCAAATAACTAAAGAACTCAAGAAGGAATATGAAGGCTAATACCAAAACTAACCAAAGATATAACATTTGGTCTGCATTATGTTTAACGATTGACAGCCCTTTAATGTTTAGTACAATCAGTAGGCTTAAATGAAACAACTTTCTTTTCCAGATCATATCCAACCCAGAAATTGTTTTGTACTATATTCCCAAATATGGGAATACTAAACGAATCAGATGTGGCAAAACCTAGACACCTAACAGTGTCAGAAGCTTTCACAAAAGTGGCTGATGGTTTCAGCTTCAAATCTGCACCCTTGAAATGAACTGTGATAACAGGAACATCGGCATCAGGTAAAGAGCCGTAGCACAATGTGAAAAACCCTAGCGGATCTTGAACAGTCTTATCTGACTTGATTTTGCTTCTAAAAATTGATTCCATTTCCTTGTAGAGATCGTTTGGAAGATAAGTGATTGTTGTTCCTGAGTCAATGATAATGTTACCTTTTAAGGGCTTATGAGGAGGAGAGGTATAGCTGTAGTTCAATCTTTTGCTTCCAACGCTGATTCCTTCAAGAATCAAGTAGTAGTAAAAGTCCATGATCAATGGTGTTGAAACAACCCCATGGCCTGAAACCACTGATTTCTTGCCAAAACTGAGTTTACCTGACTTGGCTGCTTCGTGATATGGCCCCAAACAGTAGGAAAATTTACCATTGATTGAAGAATTTAACTGGGAAATAATTGATTCTTTCCCAAATCCAAGACCAACTATCCCAGAACTAGTTTCAGGGAACATACCACCATTTTCATGTCCACAACCAAAAACAAAGTTCGGGAAAGATGCCCTTTTACCTTTGGAACCAAATGTGATGGTTTCAGTTGCAAGATCACCAACACTAGTAGAATGATCCCCGTAAAATTGGTCATAATGGCAGGCAGAATTTTTTCTTTTACGATTGGATTTATCGCAAGAACCCTTAAAAGTTTGACATGTTTTTGATGTGCAAGGAACCAACTTGAAAGATGAAGAGTTTTTTGGGTTAAATATGGGAAAATTTTCCTTGAAACATTTAATACAAGGCTGACATTGTGTCCAAGCAAGGTCACTACCACTGTCTGCAATGGCAAAGGTTTTCAAAGGGGGCGTGCCAAAGGATATTTCCATAAGATATTCACCATCGTTTGGGACCATACCTGTTGATGCAAAGAAATCTTTGCGTTTTGTTGACCGGTGGTAAGCCCTTTTCATTCGCTCATAAGGGCTGTGAGAAGGGTTGTAGAGGGGAGATTTTGGCGAATCGCGATGGATGAGATCAACTGTAAATCCACCATTATTTCTTGCTTCGATGGAACAGAAACAAACGAAAGCAATCACTGCCAAAGCAGTAGAGGAAAAAGAACCCAACCCCATCAAAAGATTCATATATAAATGGAGACAAAGTGATGAAGGGAGAAAGACATTTATAATGGCTACAAAATCTTTAGAAATGAAATAGTATTTTGATTGTTTTGGTAAGCTAAAGAATTAAAAAAATAAACTAAATAAGTTCCTACTGGTTTACCAAAAAAATTTGTCAGCTTTCATCGACCTTCCTTAATTACCAACCCATAATTAATGCAACGTATGTGAGAACAAGGGGCTTAAATGTCAGAAGGCACATTAAGCTTTAAAGAAAAATATCATAAATATAGCAGAGTAGGTCGGTATTTTTTACCAACAGAATGCTTACAAGATGATTAATCTATATGTATATACTGAATGTGAATTGGAGATAAAAGAGTCTTAATATATTTTTAAAGTAATTTTTTATTTTTATTTTTTCTCAATATTTTTAATCCAAATGTCCAGATTTAATTGAAATTTTAAAGTTCAGAATGAATAGATAAGATTTTATCACTACCACTATATTATTCTCTTGTAAGGCCTAGATTCATTTGGTCGTCATGGACGATTTGACAATTTTATATACTTGTTTATTTAATTTTGTGTATATCTCTGTATTTGTATGTCTCCTCGTGCTTTGAGAGTGACAGTGTTTGTTTTTATTCCAACACACACTACAAGAAAGGCAGGGAATTAGTGTGAGGTATTAGCGAGGGAAAAATGAGATAGACACACCGATTGACTTTCCCTTGCTAATCCCTAGTTGATTAGCGACAGATCAGCATTAACTCGAATCCCTTTCAAATTAGCGAGGGATCATAACATCCCATTCGAATCCGTCGCAAATTTGATAGGGATTTGCAACGAAATTTTGATTTTTACTTAATATTCATTGTAAAATTTTAACTTTGGATTTGCGACTAAGCCCAAGCTAATCCCATGCTAATTTGCAAGGGAATAGCGACGGAATTCTTAAAATTTTTAAATTATAAAAAAATTATAATCCCTAACTAATCGCTCACAATTTTGCGAGGGATTAAAATGGGAATATTTTCCATCGCAATTCATTGGCTAATTTGCGACGGATTGGAATTTTGTTGGCGAGAGATAATTATTATCCCTCGCTAATCCATCGTTGAAATAATTCGTCACAAATCCCTTGCTAATTACCAAGGGATTTGCGAGGGATTCCCCAATTTGTGAATTCTCAATTTTTTTCCTCATGATTCTTTTGCGTGTAGCAAATTTTTTTATATAATATCCTTACAAATACTAAATTCTTTATTATTAGTTGAATTGTAACCAATGTATATGCATTTAATATATGTGTAATTACCATCGACAAGTTACGTAGTATAGATTATAATTAAATGATATGCATGTATTATACCTCTGTACAAATTCGTCATGTGTGGTATATAATACATTAGTGACTTTATATGTGCATATATATATATATATATATATATATATATATATATATTTGATGCATCATATGGTCAATGAATAATGCAAATATGAATACACATTTAATTAATATGAGAGTTACGTGTACAATCGAAATTCTATATATTACGTTTTACTACATTTGATTTGGGTAATAAATACAATTTTGAGATTTTGGGATATGAAAGCATGTCATACTAATTAAACCTCTCATATTAGTAAGCCTAACAGAATCGATGTTAATTAAACCTAAACAAACACCATGATGATTATTTAGAATTATTCACTGGCGAAATATTTCATACTCTTAATCCGTAGCTAAGGAGGTGTTGGAATATATGCCTTCTAGACTAATTTATCTGATATAATTATCGAATTTATGAATAAAAGAATTTATTTTCAAAATTTGTTTGTGAATTTACTTTTATTTATGCACGATTTTCATTTGGAAAGGACCTATTGTGTTTAAGTAAGTAATCTATGTGAATGGTGGTCTTTCACAGTAAGGTATGGATCACAGGTTACTTAACACTTAAATATTTGTTCTTAACTGATTGATGAGAATAGGAATCTCATTATGTTTAGGTTATTGTGTTATGAATTTCAAATGCGGAATGACTTACCTTTAGTCAGTGAGTAGTTCACTCACTTCATAGTATAAGTGTATTTCGAATGCGTAGAATAGGACTTGTAATAATGATTTTTAAAAGTACCATTTAAAAGAAACCCAAACTATTACTGCTACAACGTGGATTAATATTCTACCGCTTGAGTATGAGTTGGTGGTCTGATGAAACTAGAATATACTTTGATATATTGTAGTTGAGATTCTTTCGTAAAGTCAATATACTTGTATGTTGGGTATGTGTGACTAGTTAGTTAAGACATACTTGTATAAGATAACTTTTGCACTATATCACCCATTGTGACTGTTCAAATGGTCTAATTATCTAGGGCCTTGGGGAACATGACTTGGTTGTTTACTTTAGAGTAGCTCCCTTAGAAAGTGAAAACATTCCAGGAGTTATAGATCATTGGACTAGAGGTTTAAGGATAGTAGATGTCTATTAGAGAGGTGCTAGTACACTTTTCCTCTCTAAATGCATGGCGATGTGTAGAGGGGTATTTTAGTCATTACACCTATAGGTCGAAGACTTTGCTAATGCAACATTATCCTTGGGGACAATATTTTCTTATGGTGATATTAAAAAATATTTAAAATGTAAAATACAACTATTTATATAGTAAGGGTATTTTGGTCATTTTAGTAGCTAATGCAATGTGTCTTTTGGTCTTTGAAATGACCTTTAAGACCTGAAAGATTTGAGTTAAGGAATTGGTCTTGATAATTATGTGTTTTATCTTATCAGTCTAATTTATTATTGGACAAGAATAAAATAAAAGGTCCGATAGAGAGTATTTATTTTATCCAATTTAATTAATTAATTAATTATTCAGGGCCCAAGGCCCAAATTGAATAATTAAAAAATTAATCTGAATATAAACTAGATAAAAGTTATAAAATTTTATATTGGTCTATTTGGGCTTATTAATTATTTATTGGGCTATTTAATAAAGCTCAAAAAATAAATAATTGAGATTTATTATTTATGGGTGTTCAAGCTCAAGAGTAAATAATTTTCTTTAGCCCAATGAATAAGACCAATGGTAAAATAAAATTTTTAAAAAATAAAATAAAATAAAAAATTATTAAATTAATTAATTAATTAAATTATAAAAAATAAAAGATAACATGGGGATCCAGCGTGAAGGATAACAGAAATTATGGATGCATTGAGATGATTGACTTTATGCAGATGACACTACTCTCTCGGGGAATTGGATAGGAATTGAAAAGGGTCTTTATGCATTGAGATGATTGACTTTTCAAATTTTCAATCACAGAGACAAAAACCCAGCATAAGCATTTTGACGGAGAAGCCTTCAAGGCTTATCAAAATCCAATCTTTAAGCTTTCACCGGTTGTGCTATGGGCACCATTTCGGAAGATTAAAAGCTTCGTATGAATGAGACGTAGTAAACGTTTACAAAGACGTGATCTAATAGCCTCAAGTATCCTTGTATAGACATCTACATCAGTGCGAAGAGGGCCATTTAATCACAGAGATAAATTTTTCGTTTTCCTAGCATGTTTTCATTTTGATGATTTTTGCCATTTTAAGCCTTCAGGAAGAAGTAGCTAAGTATTTATAGAAATAAATATGTTTTCCCAATAGAGTATTGCAAAAATTGAGGAAAATGACATATCTGTTGCTAATACATCTCTGAATAGCGACGGAAAAAATATAGCGAGGGATTCAAAATTTATAACTTAAAACTACGCGAACATTTTGAGCGGAATCTTGAATTCAAAAAATCCCTCACTAATCTCTTTCTAATACAACACAATTAGTGAGGGATCTCTAAAGGCATTAAAATCTCCATTGAGATTGATCCTCGCTATTCTGTCGTTGAATTATTCCCTCGCTAATTGCACGTTATTTTGAGAGGGACTAGCGAGCGATTATATTTATTTTATTTTTTAGTTGCCGTCGCAAATCCCTCGTTAATAGCGAGGGATTAGCAACGGATATGTTCCCTCGCAAATCCCAACGACTACAACATCCCTATTCCTCTCTTCCCTTTCGTTGTGTTCTTTCCTCTTTTCTTCGGCTAATCTGTCAAATCCTATCCCGTCTCATCCCGCCGGCGACCTTCCCTCCTCCTTGCTTGAACTACCGCCGAACTACCGTCTGAGTGGAGCTACAATCCCTCCCACCACTAAACCACCGGCGACCTTTATCAACGCAAGGACAACTGCCACCGCAGTGTCTTGACCTCAACCGCTATCGCCGGAGCTCGGGCACCGCACCGGACCGCAATTGATCGAGGTATTTATCTCTCTTTTAGGGCTAGAACTACTAGTTATCTTTATTATCCCTTCTTAGTTTAGTGTTATTTTTTTTATCAGTGGATTCAATCACATGGGTTCGTCCAAATAGTATTATTCTAGGATGCTTTGACACAACTGATGATTCTAATTAGGCAAATTACTTAGTTCAAGTCATCACCTGCCAGGACTAGAGGAGTATTGATGTCAGTGAAATTCTTATCCTCATTAAACTATTTTTGTGAATATTATTGTGTGCTCATACTTATTCATGCCAATCCTCTTAGATGTTATTGATCCTTCATTCTCGTACCCATGTCTGGTTACTCGTTTCCTTCTTGTTGTGTCTGATACTGATACTCTTTGTTTACTTGGATTCAAGATAACGTTTGATCATTGCCTTCTTGTTGTGACTTTTCTGTTTTCTGTTTGGGGAAAGGAAATAGTTGGTTTGTGAGCTAAGTGTGTCATTTGATCTTTTAGAGAGTAATTCAACCTTTAGAGAGTAATTCTATGAGCTTAAGTGTGTCATTTGATCTTTTAGCTTGAGAGTATATATTAGGTTCTCCTAATCTTTTAGCTTTAAGTGTAATCCTCAACTTTTGAAAATTTATTTGGAGATTTAGCAATCATGGAATCATACTTATGATTTGGAAAGTATTGCTTTTCTTTCTCCTTTATCTTCAGGTCTTTTTTGTTGAATTTAATATCTTATTTTCATCCATTGACGACAATATAAACTTTAAGTATGGGGATAAAAAACTTAATATGTTTGCATTCTTTCCAAGTCTTTGTGTGATTTTTGGACAAAATGTTAATATAATTTTTAAGCTTTGAAAATTAGCGGAGCTATGCCCTTTCTTTTTACTTTGAAAGATGATTTGATATGTATTTGGTTAAGTTGGTATAAACTTGGATATAAGGTTGAATATAGATTAAGTTTTAAGAATTTTATTTAACTTTGTTTATGTTTTAATAGATGTGTGATGCTTTTGACCTTGAAAATTTTATATTAGTAATGTAATAATGTAAAGGTGTGGAACAATTGTCTAAATTAGTCCTAATTTTAAGTTTAAGTAAATAGGATAAGGTAGGATAGAGCATAAAATGCACCTACCAAGAGAGGAAAAAATTGTGATGAAAAATAAAGAAATGAATGAAAAGATGTGAGAAAAGAAAAAAAAAATTATGTTTGCATTCTTAATTTTTTCTTAAAAGAATGATGAGTGGGAAAAAGTGTAGTTGAGACGGAGCATAAAATGCACTCAATTGGAATGAGTGAACAAATTCTAATTTGCTACCCAAATTGTATTAGTTTAGATAAATAGTTGAATTAGTTCGATAGTCCTAGCTAATACTATGATTTGTATTATTTATATATTTTAATAAAAAAAAAAAGAGGTGAACACATTGAATGAACATGAACTTATTTAAGCTAACTATAATGGCCTTAACCGTATTTGAACTAATATGTGAGTTTTTTCTAAAGTGTTCTTGATTGAATAATTATTAAGTTTTTCATTGTGAAGGGAAAGCATATGATCTCTACCATGTTCATATTCTTGATGCTTTCTTAATAAAATTCTTTTTGAAAAGCTATTTTGCCTGAGGATATACAAAAGCTATTTTCATATTGGATGTCTTTTACACATATACATATCAAATTCTTGTATTCATGAAATGATTCTTCATATGTAAGCTAACTATGTTACATTTATAATTTATTTTATAGTAACTTTATGTTATTGTTACGCAGAGGTTAGACATACAGTTCTTCATTTTATTTGACTGAATAGACAAGCACTTCTAAGGTAAGAAAACCCTTCAATTGCATTTTTAGAATCCCGTGAGTGATGGGTGATCATTTCCTGTGAGTGATGAGTGATCATTCCCTATGGGTAATAGGTGATTACCTTCTTAGTTAGTGTTGTTGATTAATTGTTATGAGGTTATTTGTGTTTTGTGTGTTTTTTATAATGAATGTTGGGTAAATTGAGGTGGTTTTGTGCTTGGAAAACGTTCAATTTGTAAGGGAAACTCTGTCAATTTTTTTTTTTTTAAAATTAAGGTGGCTTAATGCCAAGAAATTCTTATTATTTCTTATCTAGTGTATTTCCATACATTCTATTCTTGTTTTAGCATATGACCAACACTTAATCCACATCATCCTTCATCTTAATATCTTAAAATTTCCTTGATTTTAGTCATGAAGAAATAAGAAATTCCATCTTTACAAAACAACAAAAACGACAGCCATGAATGAACATGATACTCTTTCATTTTTCTTCACAAATACTACTTCTCTTCTTCATTTTTCTCTTATATTCTTTTCTTCTATGATTATAGCCATAATCAACCTTTCATAATTCCTTCAAAACACCATCATACAACACAAAAATTCACAGCAAAGCAATCCACAAAGTTACCGCCATGTAGTCTTAGCAAACGTTCTCCGTTTTAGTTGCCTTTCAATCTTTGTAGCCTCATGAACCTCACATTGTTATATCTGCAACCTCACATTGCATAGTTATCATCACAGCTTATATGTCCTCATGCAAAACCCTAGCATCAACTGGATCCCCTTGAGGTTTACTACGTCCACTTAGATTTGTCTAAGAAATTTCTTGTTCATGTGCCATGCTGGTGCAATATTAAATGACTTAAACCTGCAAAAAATAGATTATCGAATAGTGATGGACATCACGTCCACTCTCTTGCGTGTTTAGTCTCAAGGTGTATTAACTCTACTCTCTTATTTACTCTTTATTTGACTCTTTCGATGATAATCTTACCCTCTTGCCTTTTTCCCACACTCAAATTCCTCTTGATTCAATCCCAAATCCTCCCCAATAGCTAAGGGTCTAGTCTAACTAGTTAGTTGTCCCAAATCCTAAGGATCCTCTAATTAGGGGTCATAGAGAAATTTCAATAAACACTTGTTGGGTACCTAAATATAAGCAAGTTCCTAGCAAGGATTTTCAAAAAAGGAAGATTCAACATTGCAAGAACAAGAAGAAGTAGCATAAAAAGGTAATTCAAAGCTACGAAGATACAAAGAAAGTAAGAAGCAAAAAACACTTGATAACTAGTTCGTAGAGTAGAAAGAACAAGGATAACCATAAGATAACATTAACAAAAACGGCTTAAATGAATATACAATTTGTCATAGCAAGACCAAATCGCAAGTATTATTATCCCATAAAATATAAACAAGTAGCCATTGTTCATCATTTCAGCCACAAATCCCCTCAAAGAACATTTGTCAAACACTTAGAAAACAATCCCTCAAAGAACGTTTATCTTATCACATAAAGGGGTATTTCTGCAACCCCAACACTAGAATTGCAATGATAAAAAATACATATCAGAATAATCCTTACAAGCTATAAAACATCATTAATTCATGAGGCAAACCTTTTTACCTTGTGTAGAATACTTTATTATCTTATGTAGAGTTTCCCTTCCTTTCTCTCTCTTCTAATAAATTTGCCCAAGCTTCTTTGTGTATAACACTTTATTATCTAGATTAATTGTTATGAGATTATTTGTATTTTGTGTATTTTTTTTACAATAAATGTTGGGTGAATTGAGATGGCTTTGTGTCTAGAAAACGTTCAATTTATAAAAGAAACTATGTCAAATTTTTTTAAAAATTTAGAAGACACAACTTGATAGTTAATAGTATTTCTACGGTATCATTATTCAATCTTTCTTTCATAATTCATAATGAGTATATTACGGTCCTCGACCTCCATAATCACCAGGGTTCTTTATTTAAGTTATACAAGTGCTAATAAGTAACATAGTTATGGACTAAATGTAAATGGATAATTGTAGTTGGATGTACAGAAGACACGTACAGGGGATTAAATGAATTATATCTGAGTTTGAACAAGGGGTCAAGAATTCCTTGCGTATTGTTTGTCAACTGGTCCAGCCTCAGTTATAAGGTGTTTATGTAGAAGGTAGAAAAACAAAGCGTACCTGTCTCTTGATGAAATGGAGTTGCACCTGTACAGATTTGGCTTTGTTGCTAATTACTGAAAATGGACTAGTCATGGTGAGGGTATTAATTCAGCACTGTCTGATTTTGCTACAAGTACGACTTCAGTCGAGTCAGGCTCTGATAATCGATTTCGAGATATGGTGATTGATGTAGTGGGACATCACTTTTCAACTGAATCTTCATCACCTGAGAATGTTGAGGAACTACCTAACCTAAACGTTTAGAAATTTTATGACATATTGAGAGTTTTAGAAACTCCTATATGGGATGGATGTAAAAATCATAGTACGTTATTAATTTTTCTCGATTTTTGAATATTAAATCCGAAAATAATGTATAAAAGTTAGTATCTGGCCTAGGGTTACCTGTTCAGAAGATAGAAATCTGCTTAAATAGATGCATGCTCTATTGGAAGGCCGATAGTAATAGGGGAGACTACAAATTCTATGGTCATGGTAGATATATGGCGAAGAAGAAAGTTGCAAAGGACAAATAGCAGAAAGACTTCCCTTTCAAAAAGATGTATTACTTTCCATTAATATCCAGATTGCAGAGACTGTTTGCATCCTTCACGACAATAGAGCACATGAGATTGTTGGATTGTATGCCCTCTTAGACTAGGTTTCTGATGTAAAATCGAATATTTTAATGAAAGAATTTATTTTCAGAAATTGTTTGTGAATTTATTTTTTATTTGTGCACAATTTCGTTTGGAACAGACTCATTATGTTTAAATAAATGCTCCATGTGAATGGTGTTCTTTCACAATGAGGTATAGATCACGGGTTATTTAACACATAAATATTTGTTCTTAACCTATTAATGAGAATGAGAATCTCATCATATTTAAGTTATTATATTATGAATTCCAAATGGGGAATGGCTTACCTTTAGCCAATGAGTAGTCCACTCACTTCATGACATAAGCGTATTTCGAATACGTAGGACAGGACCTGTAGTAGTGGTTTCTAAAAGTACTATATGATAGAAACCTAGACTACTACCGCTACAGCGTGGACTAATGCTCTACGACTTGAGTATGAGTTGGTGGTCTAACGAAGCTGGAAGCATCATATGCTTTGATATGCTATAGTTGAGATTCTATAGTAGAACCAATATACTTGTGTATTGGGTATATGTAACTAGTTAGTAAAGACAGACTCGTACAAGATAGTTTCTACACTATATCGCCCCTTGTGGTTGTTCAAATGATCTAAAATGTCCAGGGCCCTGGAAACATGACTCGGATGTTTGCTTTAGGGTAGCTCCCTTGGAAAGCGGAAACACTCCAGGAAGTTGTGGATCATTGGACTAGAAGCCTAAAGATGGTAGATGTCATTTAGAGGGGTATTAGTATATTTCTTCCTCTCTAAATGTACGGCGATATGTAGAGGGGTATTTTAGTCATTTCACCTGTAGGTCGGAGACTTTGCTAATGCAGTATTGTCCTTGGGGTCAATATTTTCTTATGGTGATATTAGGAAATATTTAAAATGTAAAATACAGCTATTTATATAACATGGGTATTTTGGTCATTTTAGCAGCCAAGACGATGTGTCTTTTTGGTCCTCGGAATAGCCCGTAAGTCCCAATTAATTTTGGGTTGAGGAATTGGTCTCAATTCAAGAGGATTTTATTTTATTTTATTTTATTCATGATGTCTAATTTATTGTTAGATTGGAATAAAATAAATAAATAAAAAAATAGGAGTTGAGAGAAATTAATTATCTGGTTTAATTGGTTAATTAATTATTCAGGGCCTATGTCTACTTTGAATAATTAGGAAAATAACTTGGACTTAAACTAGGGAAAATAATTAATACTTAATTATTTATTGGGTTATTTATATAAGCCCAAGCCCAAGAAATACATAATTAAAGTTTAATTATTTTGGTTTATTTGAACTCATTAATTATTTATTGGGTTATTTCTATAAGCCCAGAAAATAAATAATTAATGTTTATTATTTTGAGCCTTTGGGGCCCAAGAAAAATAATAAATATTATTTCGGCCTAATAACTTGGACCGTAGGGTTTCTTCCAAATACGGTTCAGATGAGTTTAGGGTTAAACCAAACTTATTCTCAGGATAACATCTGGGTGTTTGAAATATGATATCCCGGGGGATATGTTTATCAGATATTTGAGACCTAGTTTTTGGCTTACAATAAACAAGTCTCTGGTGGAAAAAAAATAACTCTAATCTCCCTCGCTAATCTCTCTCTCACGTAGCTCTCCCTCTCTCACATCTCCTTCCTTCTCTTGTTTTCTCCTTGAAGTTTTGCTAATCAATAGCAAGAGAACCAAGGAGATTAGAGACCACTCTTCTTCACTGTTGTGTTTACCGACAAGAAGTTGGGCAGTGGCATATTTTAAGAGTTGAAAAGCTTGGCGTTCATGCAAACAATGCGAAGTAGGAAGTTAGCGGGATTTCAACCGGTAGCTTATTCAAGTGGGCAAGGCGAAGCTATTCCTGTCGTTCAATCCACTCCTATTCAACCTAGTAGGGTTAAAGCATGCAAATGTATGATTTTAACACTTCCGTACTGCCATTAAGGCTTGTGTTTTTTTCTCTCTGTTTTTTTTTTCCGTGAGCATGCTCCCCTGTTTTTTTTCCTTCCCATCAAAGTGGTATCAGAGCCACAGGTTTTTGATCAACTTAGGGAGCATGTTAGTTAATAAAAATGGAGAAGATCATTGTTTGGTGCTTTAACTTGTGATCCTTCGCTGTTTTGGTATGGGATAGACATGATTGTAAGCTTCACAATGGAAGCATAGGACTCACTGTAAAATTTTCTTGCTTTGCTAAAACATCGTGTAAACCCAATTTGAAGGGTATAGGCGGTTGTGGTTTTGTTTTGGATGAGTTTTTGTAAGTAAAAATGTCCAAAGATGCCAAAGAAAGAAACTGCAGAAGAGACTGTAAGTTTCGCGCGGAAAAGAAAAAAAACGAAGAAGAAGGCACTGTTCCTAAGTCGCACAGCCGAGCCGAGCCACCTCCATTATTGTGTCTGGAGTCGATCTCCGAAGACCCGAGCTGACTGCGCCGATTGCTGGAAATTGAAGCCGATTGCAATTAGCGCGCGGGTTAGTGGGGCACTGGACGCACGAAACGGATAAATGCGCGGGTCACAAACGGGTCGCAGCAGCTGGAGATCTGGTGCGGCGGGTGCACCGGGCGGGCTGTGAGCCGCAGAGCAAATGGGCTTTGATCCGGTGCAGCGGGTGTACGTGGACCGACAGTGTTTTTTTTTGTATTTTTTTTAATTTTTTTTCTTTTCTGTTTTGGGTCCCATACCAAGCGAAGTTACTATTTTTGCAATAGTTTATATTTTTGGAATATATTTGCATGAAAAATATTAGTAAGGGATTTTAGGATTAAACAAGACCATTAATTAATTAATTAATGTATTTAATTCTATTATTTGAGCACTTAGGTTTTAAAATAGAAAAGTATGAAAACGTTTATTATTTTCTAGCATGCTATTTTTTTGTGTACTTATGTGCGCCTTTTCTCAAAGACCAAAGTCTTTGGGAACTTTTTTGACAAGAAAAACATTTTTCTTCAAAAAAATTAAATGATTATTTTAATTTGTACAAAAATTAATCCTTAAATATTTTCTCAAAGGATTTAATCCTTGATATAGAAAATATATTGGATTTAGATATTTTTATAAATTAAAATGGAGGGCCATTTTGTTTTATTTTGCACTAGAAAAATTGTTTTGTCAAATAAACTTGAGACTAAAGTCTCTAGAAAGTTTTAATTGGAAAATTTTTGAAATCATTAAGTATTAACTTAAATAAAATTAGTCCATGGAAAAATCTCTCAAAGGATATAAACCTTGACATAGAGATTTAAGTAGATTTAGATATTTTATTTTAAGTTAAGGAAAAATTTAATGGAAATTTCAAAGGGATATTTTTCAGAAAACCTTTATTTTAAAAGGTTAAGTGGGAGAGGGGTTCCAATGGCCCCACGGCTTCCATCACGATCCTTATTAGAGATCGTGGGTCCCCTCGCGTCACCCTGGGAGTGAACCCGTATAGGATGGGGATACCACAAGGATCTAAATCTAATGGAGGGATATAATTAATAACCCGGGGCACGTACTATGATCGGTCAGCCCACGTTGGAGGTTATAGTGCGAGGTATGTCCATAGGAAATGAGAAGAAACGACCATTCCCTCGATGTAGTTATCCTCTAGACCATTACCTAGAAGGGAAATTGATTTGTACTGGTTAATACACTTAGCTTAGGGAACTGTTAATCTTCTTAAGAAGCTATGTCAGTTTTCTTAAGAGCCAAATTATTTTCTGTGCACAAATTTTATTTTGTTTTCACAAACTAAATTCTTTCTTTTATTTTTCAATTTTCAGAAATGGTGGGAGGTTCTTTTAGTACATTGGCTGTTATTCTCAGGGAGAATAAGTTAACGGGTCCAAACTATATGGACTGGAAGAGGAACCTGGACATAATACTCAAAGCCGAAAAGTATAAGTATGTCCTTTACGAGACCTGCCCTGTTATCGGGGAAGGTTCCACCGCCGAAGAGCAAGAGGCTGAGAAGGCGTGGAAGAAGGCTAACGAAATGGTACGTTGTTATATATGTTAGCCTCCATGTCTAATGTGCTCCAGTCAAAACACGAGCACATGACTTCTGCGTATGACATTAGTTAATCATTGGCCACTATATTCGCGGACAAGAGCTGGCCCGCAAGGCAGAAGGCTCTTCGAACTATAATAAACACTAAGATGGCTGAGGGAGTATCAATCCGAGAGCATATGCTCAAGATGATTGCTACTTTCAAGGAGGCAGAAATCTTAGGGGCTGTCATTGACCCCGAGAGCCAAGTGGACATGGTTTTCGAATCTCTACCGAGTTCCTTCACTCAGTTCAAGTTAAACTATAACATGAACAAATTGAACATGAGTTTGACTGAATTGATGAAGGAGCTCCAAATGGCAGATAAGGTCATGAAGCCACAGTCGAATGCCATGATTGCTAAGGCTTCTTCCACAGGAATTGGGCCTAAGCCTAGAAAATTCAAGAGGAAGAAGGGTAACACAGCAACCTAGCCCAAGACCCAGCCCCAGGACAAACCAAAGGGCAAGTGCTTCAAATGTGGGAAGAAGGGACACTGAAAACACTACAAAATTGTAGAGCAAATACGACGGCCATTTGGCCATCGTATTTGATGGGGCGGCCGTCGTATTAGCCAAATACGACGGCTAAACGACGATTTTAGAGCCGTCGTATTTGATCTCGTCGCTTTTGCTCGACTACGGCCACAAAACCGTCGTATTAGGCTAATACGACGGCTATGTATGAGGGTCGTATTTGCTTGTAGCTGACCTTTTTTGCATTGGTTTTTATAAACGGTCGTTTTTGGTTACCAAATACGACGGCTAATCGACCATCGTATTTGGTCTTATAAAATACGACGGCTCTATGACCGTCGTATCCGATTACATCAAATACGACGGTCCATTGGCCGTCGTATTGGATCCCTCTTAAGCAAATACGACGGCCACCCTTGGCCGTCGTATTTGATTCACCTTAAGCAAATGCCTAATTTGGTTTGCAAATAATTTTTTATTTGGACGGGATCCTGTACACGTACAATTTAAAACTAAACATAATTAAATCAACTCATTCAACACCAAATATAGTAAAACACAATCTCCTCATTGCCAAACAACTTAAAAGCAATATCCTCAATAGACAAATCATAAATATAATCTTCCAAGTACTATAAAAAAGATAGTACTACATATGTGAGAAATGGGAAATATCATCAATTAATCGAACTGAAGCAGTAGTACAAATACAAACAAGTAAAAAATCAAAATGTCACTCATCATGACGGATAGGCTGGCCAGGATCACCCGATCTAACAGGTAGAGAAGTGGAACCAACACCAGGAGATGCCGTAGAAGCACTAGATGGAGGTATAGGCACTACATCAAATGCGCCTGCATCCAATCTACGCGCTAATGCTTCCATGGTAGTCTGAAGCGCAGCTATACGTGACTCGTAAGCCTCTCGCTCACGCTGCATCTCAGCCTGCATAGTATCTCGCATACTCTGCATACGTGCCTCAACCTCAATCCTGACGACCTCCTCAACATTTGCTGCAGAACTTGATGATTGACCGACTGACGTTGGTGTTGGACCCTTTCCCCTACACCTAACACGACCTCTTGTTTCTAGATCGAATAATCGCCGAAATATATGATCATTCGCTTCCTCTGTGCGCTCAGACTCAGGCAATACCTGCCACTCTGTCTCTAATCGGTCCTACAAAATTAAGAAACATTATATCAACTTTATATTAGGTTAATGTAATGCCATTATCATATTTTAATAACTCAGAAAAATTAGCATTTGAATATTACTTACATTCATCTCTGCAGTCAAACCATCAGCCTGCCGACGTGCCACCTTCGTGTCACAAGGAACATATCATATTGTGATGTCGGTTGGCCTTGTGAGGCCATCTGTAAAGACGTGTCAAAAATTTCAAGCAAAGTAGATAAATTTCATCTGAATAGTGTATAACATAAACTGAATACCTGATCCTGTATAACAGAATGTGGCATTCTTCCTGTGACCGGTGGATATGTCAAATGTGATCGATTTTGTCTATTTTGCTCGGCCTCCATCTGTGATTAATTATAATAGTTAACATATAAAAAAATTAAACAAGTTTTGAGACATAAAAGTAGTCAACTTCTATGGTATGACCTGTGTATTCTCCAAACGCCAGTAATCAACTAACATCCTCCATTGATTTTCGTCAACCCGTTTATCTTGACAAAGAATAGGCTCTGTACTTTGCTGGAAAGGAACGTAATATTTTTGTTTCAACTTCGACTTAAAATCCTTCCATGCTGCGCATATCATCTTCATTGTGACACTGCGTCCTTCTGGTGGCATCATGGTGTTGTCCTTCTACAAATTTTAACAAATAATTAAATAACCAAAATGTTAATTTTTGAAGAAAACACTCTTGGCTATGTTAGAATAAAATTAGTTACCTGTATTTCTTTCCAAACTTCGTCTTTGAGTCTCTGAGGTAAGGAATGCCAATCCCTATAATTCAGAGGGAACTTAGTGCTCATGCGTGCAAAACAGCCCACCATTGAAATATAACGAGATGCATCTAACCCAACAAGCCCTCCGTGTTGGTTAACACCAACATTGTACTTTCGAAACTCTGGCTCACCCCATCCGGAAGGTAACTTTCCACCCCCGCGAGAACTCCTCGCTGTGGAATCTACAAAGTATCAACAGATTTATTAATTGAAATATCAACAGACATATCGTAATATCAACAGACATATTGTAATATTTACTTCATATTAACTTAGCATACCTGAGGCACTAAGGTCTGAGAAAGAAGGTCATGTGACACTGGGACCTACATCAGAAGTGGGTATAGTTGTCGCATGATTAGATTCCTGATCTATGAAACCTGTGTGGACACTTGTATGTGATCCCTGTCCAACCTCGAGTGCTGGAGCTGGTGTCTCTGTACACCGTGAGGAACTAACACCTGATCTTGCGGCAGCTATGGCATCCTGCATCGATGCACGTCGAGCATGCTTGTTTACCATCTGCAAAACAAAAAGATTTAACATTGAGCAAAAGATTTTCACAACTGCTGCATATTTAGTAAATGATTAAGTGATTTAAATACATTTAAATTGCAGGGTGTATTCTTCTTCCATCTAAATCTACTTCCTCCCCTGAAACTCCATCTCTAACCCATACGGCATCTACTTCGCACGAAACAGGACGAGAATCTAACTGCTGCGCAGGAAAAGTTTCTAGATCATGGTCCATTGAATACACATCATAATTATCTCTTCTCATCATTAGCATTACCACATGCCAATCTCTTTCCTTAGGACAGCGAGAAGACCAAACTTGTTCAGCTTGGTTTGCTAGTATGAATGGCTCATCCATCTCTTTGTTTTCCCGGTACAACAAACGGTCCAGATTCACCAAAGTAAACTTTAGTTCGTCAACTCTAACACCTTGATGAACATCAACCCAACCACATTTGAATAACAGAAATTTCAGTTCACTACTATATCAGATCCTTATAATATCAGTAAGCACTCCATAGTAATTGACACCAGCTGCTACGGGATTCATATCTCTTGGACTGGAATAACTCGTAGTATCAGCTTTACACATGACGCCAGAATTTTGGGTTGACTTGTTAGCCTCGTATGTTACTGTTCGAAATCGGAAGCCATTCACGTTGTATGCATTGTAGCGCAACCCTTGATTGAAAGGACCATTTGCAAGCTTTCTAACTTCAGTAGGAATATCAGGGCATTCTTCATTCTCATCAACCTATAATAAATATAAGTGTTATAACAGCTAATTGGTGTAGAGGAAAACTTGCTATATTGTGTTTGTTTTTATTACATAATGACTGAGCCAACTGTGAAACGTTTGAGAATGAATTCGTTGTCTGTCATGTAACCGAGATCTTGGATGCTCTCTATTTATGATAGACATGTGAAGACTGCAAATAGACCACACGTGAAATTTTAGAAGTTATAATGAAAGAAGCATAAAAAATGAAGGATAATGGTTCAAAGGAAAACTGACTCTCTATAAGGTTTAAGGATGTCAGAGTTGGCTAAAACCCACCGATGTGCTTGCATCAATGTTAAACGATCAAATATTACATCAATCCCTTTTCCAACTGGTTTACCCATCGGGTTGTCATCATCAACATATCGTGGAGGCCTATTCTCCTTGCTCTCAACATCATGTAAATATCTCGACATGAATGTCATACACTCTTCCTTTAAAATCCACTGGCTATCGAGTCTTTAGGTCTAGCACGATTGCGCACGTAACACTTGAGAGTTTTCAAGTATCTTTCAACTGAAAACATCCATCGACATTGAACTGGACCAGCTAATAGTGCATCATCGGCCAAATGTATCGGTAAATGTTCCATTATATCAAAAAAACTAGGGATGAATGTCTTTTCAAGAAGACAGAGTGTAACTACGAAACGGTCTTGAAGATACTCGAGAGTCCTTTCTTTGTTGACTTTAGAACACAACTGCCTAAAACATGAAGCAATCTCAATCAAAAGTTGCACTACATTCTTGGGCAAAGTTGTGCGGGCTGCTAACGAGATTAACTACTGGAGTAAAATGTGGGAATCATGACTCTTCAAACCTCCTAAAGTTTTTCTCCTCATGTTTACCCGTCGAGAGATATTAGAACAATAGCCATCGGGGACTCTCAATTCCTTCAATACTGTCAAAAAAACTTCATCTTTCGACCGACTCATTGTATAAGGAGCTGGTGGCAAACTGTATTAAGTTCCAGACGGTTTTAAAATTGGATGTAAAGACTGTCTAATATTCATTGCCTGCAGATCTTAACGAGCTTTGAAGTTATCTTTTGAAGAAGTACTATCACCCAGAATCGTAAACAACAGATTATCTGCAAAATTTTTCTCAATATGCATTGGGTCCAAGTTGTGCCTCATCAAATTGCTCTCCCAATATGGCAACTCCCAAAAAATACTCTTCTTCTTCCAATTATAAGAATTTATGCCAAACTTCCATTCGTAGTCAGGCTGCATTCTAATTCTCATATTATCTACTGCATATTCTGTTAAACAACCCTGAAGATGTGTCAAAATTTCTGTCCCCGTACACCTTTTTGGTGCTTGTCGTAATTTTATTCCACCATAGAAAGAAACTTTGTCCCTACGGAGCTTATGTGATGGTTGAAGAAATCTACGATGATATAAGAAGCAATATTTACCACCATTAGGCAAACAGTAAGACAAACAGTTGATACCGCATATCGGACAAGCTCGCTGGTTATGAACACTATAGCCAGAGAGATTACCATACGCTGAAAAATCACTTATGGTCCACATAATAGCTGCACGCAGGCGGAACATCTCTTTTGCCTCAGCATCATAAGTAAGCACACCGTCAAGCCACAATTGTTTCAACTCCTCGATCAATGGTTGTAAAAATACGTCGATCTTGTTTCCCGGACTCTTCGGGCCATCAATGAGAGTTGACAGAATAAAATAAGGTTGCTTCATGCATAGCTAGGGTGGCAAATTGTATGGTATTAAGAGAACAGGCCAAGTACTATGTGGTATGTGCATATTTGAAAATGGACTAAATCCATCCGAAGCTAATCCAAGTCTAACATTTCGGCAGTCATTTGCAAATTCTAAATGTAACTCATCAAATTTTCTCCATGCCTTAGAATCAGCTGGGTGTCTGTACACTCCATCTTTCACACGACATTCCTGATGCCACCTCATAAGGGATGCAATTTTGCGAGACATGAACAATCGCTTCAATCTCGGAGCTAATGGAAAATACCTAACACGCTTGCATGCAGCTATACTGCCCTCTTTCTTGTACCTCGGAGCATTGCATACCTCACAAAGTTGTGCGGCCTCATTTTCCCCTCTATATATTATGCAATTATTTGGACAAGCATCCCAGACTTTGCATTCCATTCCTAATACATTCGTTATCTTACTAGCCTCGTAGTAATTCTTGGGAATTTTCACTCCCATCTCACTAAAAGCATCCGTTAGAAGCTCAAGTAGCATATCAACTGACTTGTTCGACCACCCATTCAGGACTTTTAAATGTAACAATCTCATAATGAATGAAAGTGAAGAAAATTTAGTACAACCGGAATACAATTCTATATTAGCCTCTCCCAACAATTCATGTATCTCTCTCAAATCATCAGGCTCTTCAGTTGCATTATCGAAGTCACTAATACCACCAATTTCTTGAAGCATCCCAACCATATCATCCCCATGTTCGTTTTCAGTCGAAGGGATGTTGCTAGGTGTATTGCTAGAAGATAAGTATGTTTCCCCATGAACAACCCACTTTTTGTACCAACGCATGAAACCCCACATTTGGCAATGCTGTTTGACATCGATTGTACTATAAATATACCTATTCTGGCACTTCATACAAGGACAATGGATTTTGGATCCATTAGGTTTGTCTCTTAATGCAAATTCTACAAATGCATCCAAACATTTATTATATTTATCACCTAAACGGTCTTGTAAGTAAATCTACGATCGGTCCATCTTCCTATTCATTTATCCATATTTTTAGTCAATCTACAAGTTTCGTTACGATAAACATATTCAAGAATGAAGGGAAATGATATCAAATTAGTGTTCAAATGATCAACAAGTTTCCTACAAGTTTCGTTATGAAAAACATATTCAATCCCTATCAAATTAGTGTTCATTCTCCTTTTTACTAGTGGAAATGATAAATATATTTTTAGTAGTAGTTAAAATAAATAAATACACTCCTTGAGAGTTTTCAAAAAAGAGAAAATAAAAGATTTAACTAATCAAGATAGATCAAGTTTACACTTTGAGATGCATAGTATATAACTGGTTGGTCCAGATATTATGTAAATTTTGAAAAAATTTTGACACAGTTTCCCCTATAAAATGAATATTTTTCAGGCACTAGGCCACCTCAAAATGCGCAATTATTCAATTCAACTAATCATGCTTATAACAAATTTCCAAGTAAACCTCTGCTTATCCAACTAGGTCCTCTTCTAAACACACTTGCACATACCAAATCTCCAACTAAAAAAACTCATTCAACACAATCCAAATACTCAGAGATAAATAAATCATTAAATTGATCTTTTCTCATCACAAAATCAACAAATGTAAACAACAACAACAACAATAATTCATTTTCTTCAACAATTAAATCCATTTTTTTGCTTTGTTTCTTTTTTCCATCTTTGCAGCTATGAACAACCATTCAAACCACCATCAAAACACCTTTATCCACCATATAAAACATAGCATATAGCCTTCTAAATCATCCGGCACACACAGCACACACAACAACCCCAAAGCATAGCAATTTTTCCAAGTGTTTTTCATAGTTTTCATGAGTTTCCCAATAAATTTAATACCAAAATAATCGTCACAATTTAATCTACAGTTTCAATTCAAGAAGTATGATATTTTACCTTGTATATAGAGATTTACAAGCTTGCAAATGCCCAAGCTTCTTCCTTTTCTCTTTCTCTCTTTTCTTCTTGGAATTTCTCTCTCACGTTTTTTTTCTTTTTCTTCCTATTCTTTCCTCTCCCTTTTTCTCTTATTTTTCTCCCTTTTCTTTGCTGATTTCTGGCTGTTTATACAACCCTTCCACCGCCATTTCATGATCATCTTATGACATAAGTCAAATAGGATAAAGGACTTGGAATTTTCCTATTGGTTAATAGTAATGTTATCTTATTTTCCTTTTCTATTGCTTTCTTTTTCCCTTGTTTGGCTGCTGATTTCAAGCTGTAAAAATAGCATTTCCACCGCCATTCTTGGTGACAGAAAGTCACATGGTCCATTATTTTATTAATTGGTCAAAATCTTCCTTTGAAAGCTTATAAAATCTTGTTAAATAAGTTTATAAATAGCTTATAAAATACTATTTATTTCATATAACCAATTATATGAGAATACTCGGCCTCATCAACCAATCACTAAGTGACATTTATTTTCAATAACCAATCTTAAAATGCCACTTGTTAGAAAATAAGTTCGGTTGAACAGCAAGATACAATGCATGAACATAGAATTTCAAAATATTGTATAACAATGCATTACAATATTCATAATACAACTATATCACACTGGACTATCTGTAAATCAATAAAATCTTATCTAAAATCACATGATAACTCGTATAGACTGCATAACAAAAGCCAAATCATGTTAGAACTCCCATCCAATAAAATCAGATATAACCAAAATAGCTTCATATAAGTCACCACATCTCAGTGACTTTGGCCCTATCCTTTTGAGATTACTAGTTTAATTAGACTACTACTTTCACTCAGCCTTTGGCACCATTATTTTTATCAGCACAAATTCACATATGCAGACTAAGACAACAAGTGCAGAATACCAGAACACTCCCATTCTCTATAGCCTACCGAAATACCAGAAACAACAAGGATGCCAATCAAACACACCAATCAACATATTTATGAAGCTGAATTCAGATAATCACTTCAACCCATTTAGCTTCTCTTACCTGTAGACAACCCCAAATGCAAAATGCAGTAGCCCAAATTAGCAATTGAAGCCAGCACTGCGGACAAGGGGCAGCTTTACCAGCGACGGACAAGCTATGGAGCTTTACCGGCAAGGAAGATAAGAGGGGATCTAACGCCGTGAAGGAGAAGAGAGGGAGTTTTACCAGTGATGGAGAAAAGAGGGAGCTGAAGTGATTTGACAGTTACGGAGTGGAGAGGGAACCGGAGAAGAACGCCGGAGAGCTTTCATAGTGACGGAGAAGAGAAAGAGGAAGCCGGCCAGAACCAAGCTGCCGCAGAAGAAGGAGGAGGAAGAATGGAAAGCAGCAAGCCATCGGGGGGTAAATTAGGACAAACTACGACGGTTAATCATTGCCGTCGTATTAGGTATATTAAATGCGACGGTTAATGATTAACCGTCGTATTAAATGTGTCTTAAATTGGGTTTATCGCGAGTATTAAAAATGACGGTTTACGCAAAAACCGTCGTATGTGTTTCAGAAAATACGACGGAACCGTCGTATTAATTGATTTAATACGACGGCGTATTAAGCCGTCGTATTTAATTTATATCTTAATAATTTTAATTTATATATTTTAATATGTGTTACTTTTATATATATATATATATATATATATATATATAGCATATATATCTATAAATGAATGTAATAATTAAGAGTGTCTACTATATATATACATATACATATATATATATATATGTATGTATGTATGTATGTGTACATAGATATGCACACACAAATATATATGTTTGCAATTAAAGTTCTTTATATTATGCAAGATATATATATATATATATATATATATATATATTAATACACACACACACACATATGTGTATATATACACACACTACTTTTGATTGATTATAAAAAGTACTACTATGACTAAATTTATTACAAAACATAGTATTGTGACAAAAAATAGAGTAAATATATAACAAGTTTATCTATTTGTTAAAATAATTATAAAAATTAAGTAGTACTGTGACTAAATTTGAAAATAATCCGATAAAATTTACATTATTTTTTATTAATTTTGTTATAATTTGAAAAAACAACGATAATTATAATGACGGTTGAAAAAACCATGGTATTTTTAAAAAATCACAATTTAATTTCAATAAAAATATTAATTACATAATACGACGGTTCTCCTGAACCGTCGTAATATTTCAACCGAATATGATGGTTCAAATGAACGGTCGTATATGATCCATTAATACGACGGTTCTATTGAACCGTCGTATTTGTTCACACTAATACGACGGTTTTTGTCTAACCGTCGTATTAACGAGATCTAATACGACGGTTGATAAACCGTGGTATAAGATGGTCTAATACGACGGTTTTTAGACCGTCATAATAGTGTCGTCGTTTTTGTCCAAACCTTCAAGCCAAGAAAAACCCCACAGGTAATGTTTTCTATCTAGAGTCTATATTAATGGTAGGATCAACTTCCACTTGGATTGTTAATTCAGGAGCCACTGATCACATCTATAACTCCTTGCAGGGATTTAGAAAGATTAGAAGACTCAAGAAGGGCGAACATGGGCTACGCGTGGGTAATGGAGCACAAGTCTGGGCCCTTGCAGTGGGAGAGTTGGATCTTATTTTTTATTGTAATAAGATAGTAGTTTTAAACGATTTTTTATATGTACCTGGATTTCGTCAGAATTTGATTTCAGTTGCAAAACTAATAAATCAAGGATATTCTGTATCTTTCCATTCTGGTATTTCTATCAGTAGAGATGGAGAAATTTTATGTATTGAGCACATGTATGAAAATCTATTCTTTTTAAACCTTATTAACAACCAATCAAATAACGCTCAGTCTGGACCTTTAACAAAGAAAAGAAAGACCAATGTCAATGATTCATACCTTTGGCATCTAAGGCTGGGTCATATTAACTCAACTGGGATTCAGAGGCTAATCCATAATGGGCCTTTGGGCGTATTGAGATTGGAAAGTTGGCCTCAGTGTGAATCCTGCCTGATGGAAAAGCTGACTAGAAGGTCATTTACACCAAAGGCGGATAGAGCCAAGGAGGTGTTGAGTCTTATTTACACTGATGTGTGTGGTCCATTGTCTACACCAGCCAGAGGAGGTTTTGAGTATTTCATCACTTTCACGGATGATTGTACAAAGTATGGTTACATTTACCTGATGAGACGCAAGTCTGACTCTTTTGACAAGTTCAAGGAGTTTAAGGCTGAAGTGGAGCGTCGGACAGGTAAATTAATTAAAACCTTACGATCGGATCGTGGTGGAGAGTACCTCCTAGGTGAATTCAAGGATTACATGGTACATCATGGGATAGTATCCCAACTCTCTACGCCGGGAACACCCCAGCAGAATAGAGAAGCTGAGAGAAGGAACATGACATTGATGGAAATGGTCTGAAGCATGATGTCTCATGCTACTCTTCTAGTGTCCTTTTAGGGATATGCCCTAAAGACAGCGGCACATATTCTGAACTTAGTGCCTTCCAAGTCAGTACCTAGGACTCCCAATGAGATGTGAACTGGGCGTAAGCCAAGTCTGAATCATCTCAGGATTTGGGGTTGTCCAACTTATGTACTGGTCAAGGGAGACAAGTTGGAACCAAGATCAGAATTATGCTATTTTCTTGGGTATCCAAAAGGGAAAAGGGAGGTTACTTTTATCATCTTATGGAGCAGAAGGTACTAGTCAGTACCAATGCTAGATACTTGGAATATGATCAAAGTACTTCCACTAAAGGTTCAATAAGGTTGGAATTTGAGGAGAAGTTATCTACAGAATCAACTTCTTCTGAGTCGATTGTGAAATAAGAAGAGGCACATCCTCAAGAGCCTGTATAAATGGAGCCTCGTCGTAGTGGGAGAGTGTCTAGGGTTCTGGATAGATGGACTGGAGAAGCTTTTGAGCTAGTCTTCGACCATCAGGAATAAAACCCCACTAGATACGAAGAGGCTATTGCTGATGCTGATGCAAATCTATGGCATGAAGCAATGAAAGCCGAGATTGAGTCTATGTCCTTCAATAAGGTTTGGGATTTTGTAGCTTCACCTGAAGGGATAAAACCCATTGGGTGTAAGTGGGTGTACAAGAGAAAGAGGGGAGCGGACGAGAAGGTGGAAACCTTCAAAGCTAGGCTTATGGCGAAATGGTATACTCAGAAAGAGGGAATCGACTATGAGGAAACTTTTTCCCCGGTAGCCATACTTAAATCCATCCATATCCTCCTTGCTATTGCATGTCACTATGACTACGAGATATGACAAATGGATGTCAAGATGGCATTCTTAAATGGCCATCTTAGCGAAGACATTTATATATCCCAACCAGAAGGCTTTATTGCTGAAGGCCAAGCACATATGATTTGCAAGCTTAAGAAGTCCATTTATAGACTTAAGCAGGTATCGAGAGTATGGAACATTCATTTTGATGAGACTATAAAGTCTTATGATTTTATTCAAAATGAAGATGAACCATGTGTGTACAGGAAACTTGAAGGCATTAATGTGGTTTTTCTTGTCCTGTATGTGGATGACATTCTACTCATTGAAAATGATATAGGGACATTGTCGTCTACAAAGGTTTGGCTGTCTAGTCAATTCAGTATGAAGGACTTGGGAGAAGCCAGCTACATTCTCGGGATTATGCTTCTTAGAAATAAGAAGTAGAGAATGTTAGGATTATCCCAAGCAACATACATTGACAAGATGCTGGCCAAGTACAGCATGGACTCATACAAAGGAGCTCTAATCCCTTACAGACATGGGTTGTCATTTTCTTCAGGAGACTGTCCTAAGTCTCAAGAAGAGAATGACAGAATAAGTAGGATTCCCTACGCTTCGGCTGTGGAAAGTCTCATGTACGCCATGCTGTGTACTAGGCCAGATATCTGCTTTGCCGTGGGCTTAGTTAGCAGATATCAGTCAAACCCTGGGGAGGTTCATTGACAAGCTGTAAAGCATATTCTCAAGTATCTCAAGGGAACGAGAGATTATATGCTGGTTTATAAGGCTGATGATTTGGTTCCTACAGGATACACAGACTCAGACTTTCAGGCGGATAATGATGAGAGAAAATCCACTAGTGGATATGTCTTCACCTTGTTTGGAGGAGCAATTTCATAGAGGAGTATCAAGCAATCTTGCATTGCTGACTCAACTATGGAAGCTGAGTATGTGGCAGCTTCGGAGGCGTTCAAGGAAGTAGTCTGGCTCCGGAAGTTCCTTTCAGAACTTGGAGTCGTACCACATATGGACAGGCCGATTGTGATGTATTGCAATAACACTGGAGCAGTATCGCAATCTAAGGAATCTCGAAACCATAAGAAGAGGAAACACATCGAGAGGAAGTAACCACCTGATCCGAGATTTCATCCAGAGACGGAAAGTCGTGGTGGAATATATTGTCTCAGAAAATAATCTAGCAGATTCATTCACCAAGCCTTTGGTTGAAAGAGTCTTCAAGAGACACTTAGACGCTATAGGGGTGGGTACCTATGGACTTACCTAGTCTTAGAGTGCAAGTGGGAGATTGTTGGATTGTATACCCTCTTAGACTAGGTTTCTGATGTAAAATCGAATATTTTAATGAAAGAATTTATTTTCAGAAATTGTTTGTGAATTTATTTTTTGTTTGTGCATAATTTTATTTGGAATAGACCCATTGTGTTTAAATAAGTGCTCCATGTGAATGGTGTTCTTTCACAGTGAGGTATGGATCACGGGTTAGTTAACACATAAACATTTGTTCTTAACCTATTGATGAGAATGAGAATCTCACCATGTTTAGGTTATTATGTTATGAATTCCAAATGGGGAATGGCTTACCTTTAGCCAATGAGTAGTCCACTCACTTCATGACATAAGCGTATTTCGAATACGTAGGACAAGACCTGTAGTAATGGTTTCTAAAAGTACTATATGATAGAAATCTAGACTACTACCACTACAGTGTGGACTAATGCTCTACGACTTGAGTATGAGTTGGTGGTTTGACGAAGTTGGAAGAATATGCTTTAATATGCTATAGTTAGATTCTATAGTAAAACTAATATACTTGTGTATTGGGTATATGTAACTAGTTAGTAAAGACAGACTCGTACAAGATAGTTTCTACACTATATCGCCCTTTGTGGTTGTCCGAATGATCTAAAATGTCCAGGGACCTGGAAACATGACTCGGATGTTTGCTTTAGGGTAGCTCCCTTGGAAAGCGAAAATACTCCAGGAAGTCGTGGATCATTGGACTAGAAGCCTAAGGATGGTAGATGTCATTTAGAGGGGTGTTAGTACACTTCTTCCTCTCTAAATGTTCGGCAATATGTAGAGGAGTATTTTAGCCATTTCACTTGTAGGTCGGAGACTTTGCTAATGCAGTATTGTTCTTGGGGTCAATATTTCCTTATGGTGATATTAGGAAATATTTAAAATGCAAAATACAACTATTTATATAGCAGGGGTATTTTGGTCATTTTAGCAGCCAAGACGATGTGTCTTTTTGGTCCTCGAAATAGCCCGTAAATCCCAATTAATTTTGGGTTGAGGAATTAGTCTCAGTTCAAGAGGATTTTATTTTATTTTATTTTATTCAGGATGTCTAATTTATTATTAGACTGGAATAAAATAAATAAATAAATAAAATAAAAAAAATAGGAGTTGAGAGGAATTAATTATCTAGTTTAATTGGTTAATTAATTATTCAGGGTATAGGTCCAGTTTGAATAATTATGAAATTAACTTGGGCTTAAATTAGGGGAAATAATTAATACTTAATTATTTATTTGGTTATTTATATAAGCCCAAGAAATACATAATTAAAGTTTAATTATTTTGATTTATTTGGACTCATTAATTATTTATTGGGTTATTTCTATAAGCCCAGAAAATAAATAATTAATGTTTATTATTTTGGGCCCAAGAAAAATAATAAATATTATTTCGACTCAATAGCTTGGACCGTAGGGTTTCTTCTAGATACGGTTCAGATGAGTTTAGAGTTAAGCCAAACTTATTCTCAGGATAACATCTGAGTGTTTGAAATATGATATCCCGGGGGATATATTTATCAGATATTTGAGACCTAGTTTTTGGCTTACAATAAACAAGTCTCTGGTGGAAAAAAAATAACTCTAATCTCCCTCGCTAATCTCTCTCTCACGCAGCTCTCCCTCTCTCACGTCTCCTTCCTTCTCTTGTTTTCTCCTTGAAGTTTTGCTAATCAATAGCAAGAGAACCAAGGAGATTAGAGACCACTCTTCTTCACTGTTGTGTTTACCGATAAGAAGTTGAGCAGTGGCATATTTTGAGAGTTGAAAAGCTTGGCGTTCATGCAAACAAGGTGAAGTAGGAGGGTAGCGAGATTTCAACCGGTAGCTTATTCAAGTGGGCAAGGCGAAGCTATTCCTATCGTTCAATCCACTCATATTCAACCTAGTAGGGTTAAAGCACGCAAATGTATGATCTTAACGCTTCTGTGCTGCCACTAAGGCTTGTGTTTTTTTCCCTCTGTTTTTTTTCCGTGAGCATGCTCCCCTATTTTTTTTCCTTCCCATCAAAGGGGTATCAGAGCCACAGGTTTTTGATCAACTTAGGGAGCATGTTAGTTAATAAAAATGGAGAAGATCGTTGTTTGGTGCTTTAACCTGTGATCCTTCGCTGTTTTGGTATGGGATAGACATGATTGTAAGCTTCACAATGGAAGCATAGGACTCACTGTAAAATTTTCTTGCTTTGCTAGAACATCGTGTAAACCTAATTTGAAGGGTATAGGCGGTTGTGGTTTTGTTTTGGATGAGTTTTTGTAAGTAAAAATGTCCAAAGAAGCCAAAGAAAGAAACTGCAGAGGAGACTGTAAGTTTCGCGCGGAAAAGAAAAAAAACGAAGAAGAAGGCACTATTCCTAAGCCGCACAGCCGAGCCGAGCCACCTCCATTATTGTGTCGGGAGCCGATCTCCGAAGACCCGAGCCGACTGCGGCGATTGCTGGAAATTGAAGCCGATTGCAATTGGCGCGCGGGTAAGCGGGGGCACCGGACACACGAAATGGATAAATGCGCGGGTCACAGCAGCTGGAGATCTGGTGCGGCGGGTGCACCGGCGCGCTGTGAGCCGCAGAGCAAATGGGCTCTGATATGGTGCAGCGGGTGTATGTGGACTGACAGTGTTTTTTTTTGCATTTTTTAAAAATATTTTTTCTTTTACGTTTTGGGTCCATACCAGGCGAAGTAATATTTTTGCAATAGTTTATATTCTTGGAATATATTTGCATAAAAAATATTAGTAAGGGATTTTAGGATTAAACAAGACCATTAATTAATTAATTAATTAATTAATGTGTTTAATTCTATTATTTGGGCACTTAGGTTTAAAAATAGAAAAGCATGAAAACGTTTACTATTTTCTAGCATGCTATTTTTTTGTATACCTATGTGCGCCTTTTCTCAAAGAGCAAAGTCTTTGGGAACTTTTTTGACAAGAAAAACAGTTTTTCTTCAAAAAAATTAAATGGTTATTTTAATTTGTACAAAAATTAATCCTTGAATATTTTCTCAAAGGATTTAATCCTTGACATAGAAAATATATTGGATTTAGATATTTTTGTAAATTAAAATGGAGAGCCATTTTGTTTTATTTTGCACTAGAAAAATTATTTTGTCAAATAAACTTGAGACCAAAGTCTCTAGAAAGTTATAATTGAAAAATTTTTAAAATCATTAAGTTTTAACTTAAATAAAATTAGTCCATGGAAAAATCTCTCAAAGGATATAAACCTTGACATAGAGATTTTAGTGGATTTAGATATTTTATTTTAAGTTAAGGAAAAATTTAATGGAAATTTCAAAAGGATATTTTTCAGAAAACCTTTATTTTAAAAGGCTAAGTGGGAGAGGGGTTCCAATGGCCCCACGGCTTCCATCACGATCCTCATTAGAGATCGTGGGTCCCCTCGCGTCACCCTGAGAGTGAACCCGTATAGGATGGGGATACCACAAGGATCTAGATCTAATGGAGGGATATAATTAATAACCCGGAGCACGTACTATGATCGGTCAGCCCACGTTGGAGGTTATAGTGCGAGGTATGTCCATAGGAAATTAGAAGAAACGGCCATTCCCTCAATGGAGTTATCCTCTAGACCATTACCTAGAAGGGAAATTGATTTGTAGTGGTTAATACACTTAGCTTAGGGAACTGTTAATCTTCTTAAGAAGTTATGTCAGTTTTCTTAAGAGTCAAATTATTTTCTGTGCACAAATTTTATTTTGTTTTCACAAACTAAATTCTTTCTTTTATTTTTCGATTTTCAGAAATGGTGGGAGGTTCTTTTAGTACATTGGCCGTTATTCTCAGGGAGAATAAGTTAACGGGTCCAAACTATATGGACTGGAAGAGGAACCTGGACATAATACTCAAAGCCGAAAAGTATAAGTATGTCCTTTACGAGACCTGCCCTGTTATCGGGGAAGGTTCCACCGCCGAAGAGCGAGAGGCTGAGAAGGCGTGGAAGAAGGCTGACGAAATGGTACGTTGTTATATGTTAGCCTCCATGTCTAATGTGCTCCAGTCAAAACACGAGCACATGACTTCTGTGTATGACATTAGTCAATCATTGGCCACTATATTCGCGGACAAGAGCCGGCCCGCAAGGCAGGAGGCTCTTCGAACTATAATAAACACTAAGATGGCTGAGGGAGTATCAATCCGAGAGCATATGCTCAAGATGATTGTTGCTTTCGAGGAGGCAGAAATCTTATGGGCTGTCATTGACCTCGAGAGTCAAGTGGACATGGTTTTCGAATCTCTACCAGGTTCCTTCACTCAGTTCAAGTTGAACTATAACATGAACAAATTGAACATGAGTTTGACTGAATTGATGAAGGATCTCCAGATGGCGGATAAGGCCATGAAGCCACAGTCGAAGGCCATGATTGCTAAGGCTTCTTCCACAAGAACTAGGCCTAAGCCCAGAAAGTTCAAGAGGAAGAAGGGTAACACAGCAGCCCAGCCCAAGACCCAGCCCCAGGACAAACCAAATGGCAAGTGCTTCAAATGTGGGAAGAAGGGACACTGGAAAAAGGGTGTCCAGACTTTCAAGCCAAGAAAAACCCCACAGGTAATGTTTTCTATCTAGAGTCTATATCAATGGTAGGATCAACTTCCACTTGGATTGTTGATTCAGGAGCCACTGATCACATCTGTAACTCCTTGCATTAATTTAAACAAAATTAATTTTTTTGTTTCAATTTAACAATTACACATGTAAGTGTGTGTGTGTGATATTGGATTAATTGGTTCGATAAATGTTTCAAACCAAAAGCTAATGTATTTTGTAACAGTTCATCCGAAAAAACACTAAAACCTAATGGATAATCTATGAATTATGTACTTCAACAATGACAATTAATCAAATTAACAATTCGTCAAAAATCGGCAAAATACAAAAACCCTACCATTATCATCCCTAATACATGCATGTAAATGGCCTCTCCCTTGCGTATATGCTACCTGTTATGTAATTCCATCCACCACCCGGTGTCTTGCCTTGCCGTCCCATTTTCCGTGTATAGTCTCTTTCATGAGAAAACTAAAGTTGCCAATTGGGCAATACTCCCCAGAAGCAGAGAAATCTTGATACACAATGCTGTTCTGGACATGGTTGTCCTGACCGACTGGAACATGTATTTCATCGATGCCTATAGTCACCATGCTTGGCTTTGATTTGATTCGATTCAACCAAAATGAACTGATCCCTTGGGAGTAAAAGATGTAGACATGGAGAAGCAAACAGCAGTATGGTGGCATTTTTCACCAAGAGGAATAGAGGATCAATATGAGGATTTGTTTGCCTTAAAAATGTCATGAAATTAGCATGTAAAGATTTTTGGTTTGCATCTAACGTTCATTTTGAAGGAAGGATAATCCCTAAAGGTTATAAAGGTTAGAAGGCAGGACTTGTGCGAAATTATGGTCGAGGACAAAAGTTGTATTTTGAGAAAGTTTAAGAGTTAAGCAGATTTTTTTTACCCTTCTAAAAGAGATGACATTTGATGGGAGTATTCGTGATATATTAGAAAACAAATTAAACTTGATAGGTATTAATTAAGGCATCTCAATCAAGATCAATATAACTAGTAATTCACTAAATCTCAAAATCTGGTCAAGAAATCTTGAATGAATTGCAATTTGATTCGACTCTTCGAAAATAGGTGATTTTGCAACATTACCTCTCTTAAACTGATTCAAGCGATACCTTAAGCTTTTAAAATTCTCAATTAAATCATTCCTTCCCTTTTTTAAGGCCAAAATTTGACTTAAGTGTGTGGGTCGACTGATGTGAGAAGAAGGGGAAAAAAAAAAGAAGAAAATCCTCTGGGGCAAATACGACTTCTCGACCCGCCAATAACAGATTTTCAATATATTGATTAGCGCAACTACGAAGAAATGGGAAAGAGGGAAGAAGGGAAAATAAATGAAATTATACATTTGCCTCAAAAAGATTTTCTTTTGCCTATTAGTCTATTCAAACGATCAGATTTCAACATATCCGTTAGAAAAGAAATGGAATGGCTTGATCAAGAATTTTGAAAATTTTGGAACACAATCGCTCAATTTGGATTTAATTATATAACGTGCTAATTTTGAAGAGCCCATTGAAATAAAGGCAGGCAAAATTTACACAATCCGTAAAAGCTTTTTGAACTGGACAGGCAATGAAAGAGGATATACAATCGCTTCTTGATTCTGGATTTTTGCTGTTTGATAGTGTTTTGTTAATCTGTAATGAGATTCAAGAACTGACAAGAGAAGTAAGGAAAAGTGACTAAGCAATCCACATCTCCTAAGAGGAAAAAATGAGAAGACAGCTCCTAGCATCAGTGAAAGGAAAAGAAACGGCAACCACATTACGCAAGCCAATCCCAGAATGGAAGAAAAGATGTTGAGAAAATGCCTTGATAATCTTTCTCCCCTGTTTCACACGAGGAAAAGAATCAGACAAGCGTAAGAAAAATGAAATTTTGAATACGAAGGGTAGTAAGAAAGGCAAGAAGAACACAGATTTAGTCTGCTATAGAATCCATTGATTGCCACACAAGTACATAACGTGCACATTTTTGTGGTTATCAGCACGAAAGAATCAGGCTAGTCCAAGGAATTGACGTTCGAAAGTGCAACCACAACCTATTTGTCTGCAACTGTAATTATAAGGAAAACAGCCCAAATGCTGGAACGATGGCACATAAGAGAAATACAAATGCAGCTCAGCTGATTTAAATCAGTTGACCTCCATATTCAGATGTGTGTTCAAGAACTCCTACTTCCGCCAGACCTACAGCAATTAACTAAATACAAAAGCAGATATCATTCAAGGCAAACGAAATGCTTCCAAATAAGAAACCTTCAGGAAGTCTCATCCAAAGTAGCGGAGAAAGGAGATTCACCAAACCATGGGAGGCATATTCTAAATGCTTCATAAAATTTCATTAGTAAATGACACCAAAGTACTAAGCTCGACAAAATTAAATTCATAAAAACAAAATTGAAACATAACTAAAGTCTGGGATGTGAGTTGAAAATCCAGAAATGTTATAAGAGAAAACAAAATCCCTAAACATACACATTGCAGATACCATATAGCCTAATCATACATGTGAGGATGAAGTTGGGACTAAGGTTCTGACTTTCAAACTAAGCCTCCTCATCCTTATTCTTCTTTTTCTTTTTATCCTTCTTCTTCTCACTTTTAATAGTTTTGTCGTTGTCTTCAGCCGAATGTAAAACAGAGGGATCACCATTCTCTACATCTTTGTGCTTCTTCTTCTTCTTTTTCTTCTTCTCAGACTTATCCTCGTCTGATGGGACAGAATCATCATTCTCCTTGTCTTTCTTTTTCTTCTCTTTCTTTGATGATTTCTCCCCATCAGAGTCAATAACTTCATTTCCTTCTTTCTTCTTTTTCTTCTTCTTCTCCTTTTTCTCAACTTCCACTTCCCCTTCAGCCTCACCAGCCTTATTCAGTTCAATTTTCCCTTTCACTTGCACAGTCTCAGAAACTTCAGAAACTTTAGGCTTCTTGGCAGCATCAGGAGCTGGGCTATCATTAAGATCAGCACGTTTCCGCTTATGCCCATCCTCTACATCCTCATCTTCCTTATCTTTATGTTTCTTCTTTTTTTTCTTCTCAACCTCAACAACAGTCTTCTCAACCCCAACAACAGCGGTCTCCACCTTCGCAGCAGCTGGCTGCTCTGCAGCAGCAAGACCAGCCACTACAGAATCCCCTCCAGTTGGCAAAACTATATTTCTCAACCATTCAGCTGGAGTACTCTCATTTGGTTTTCCATGCTTATCCAGCTTCCCCTCCGCAATCAACTTCTTCTTCATAGAAGCCCTTGGCCCCAAACCCCATTTTCTTGGATAAGTATCCCTATCCATCACAACCCTCTTAATCTTTGCAACTACTCCATGATCACAGGTTGCCATGACTGCAGTTGTCATCTCTGCAACGCCTAAGGCAATTGCCTCCCCTTTGGTAGTCATCAAAACAACCTCTTCCCCAACCTCAATATCATTCTCAAACCTCAACAAACCAGGAATCATCAATTTTGCCCCATAACAAATGGCATTAACAGCTGAATCCTTAACAACAAGCCTTTTATAACTAGTCAACAATACCTCCAAGGGCATAATCACCCTCCTCAAATAACTCTCGTCTCTATAATTATCATACACCCATTGTGCATCCATCACATCATGCATTGTCACCATGTTATCCTTTTCCCCCATAATCCCAGACCTCACCCTTCTCAACTCCTGCATATGCCCTCCCACACCCAACAACAACCCCAAATGCACACACATAGTCCTAACATAAGTCCCTGCCTCACAGGAAATCCAGAAAACGACCAAATGCCTAGTGGGATCATACTCCAAGAGCTTACTCTCATATATGGTCCTAATCCTAAGCTGCCTTTTAACAGCAGAAATCAAAGGAGGCCGTTGAAATACAGCCCCAGTTAAAGTCTCCAGTGCCCTAGCCACCTTGGCAACATCAGGCACTGCAGAGTGAAGACGTGCTACACAAACGTACTCTTTTCCGGCACCCTGCTGGGATTTAACCAGCCGGGTTGCTCGGTCGATACAAACAATTAAATTACCAGTAACTTTCGGGTCCAAGGTGCCAGAGTGACCGGTTTTCTCAACTCGGAGGATGCGTTTGATCCAGGCAACAACCTCATGAGACGACGGATTAGCAGGCTTGTCCAGATTGAGCACACCGTAACGGATGTATTCGGCTAACGGCCTTTTCAGTGGAGAAAAGCCGGAAGGCAGAGGAGTGTAATGCCCAGTTCGTACATTGAGGCGGTCGTAGTTTTTCAACAAGATTGGCCATTGAGAAGTATCGATTGAAGGGGTGTAGCTTTGAGGTTTGATCAAGAAATCTGAAGCATCATCTGCACTGGTTTGGGTTTGTGGGGTGTCGTTTTCAGTTGCGTGCTTGCTTTTCTTTTTCTTCTTTTCTGAGCGAGTGAGCTCAACATCAGTCATGGTGAGAGGGGTGAGTTTTGGCGAAGAAGGCTACAAGCCTACAACTGTAAGCGTGGGTATGAACGAAAAACAGAGTGGGTTTTGAGTGGAAGCTAGAAAAATGTAGGGTTTTTGTAAGTAGGAGGCTGGAAATGGGTAGAAGACAATGGTGCTAGAAAAGGTCTAGTCGGGTAGGGTTTAGGGTTTTTGGCGACAGGTTGGGGATGAGGGCCTGGGGTTGTGGATTACATCATGTAGTGGGCTGTGATTTCCAAGTAACGATACAAATGGGAGCCCAAGTAATGGATTCCATATGTTAATTTGTAATAGAAATCTCGAAAATAATTGTTGATTTTAATAGAAATTTTTTATTTTCTCCCAATACCTGAAAAAAAAAAGCCTCTTTCTATGCCTGTAAACTGTTCAGGATCTGGATTCGAGCCCAATTATAATTATTGATTTATATTATGAGTGTATAAGAAGTAAATTCATATTTTATTTGATTGTTGGAGTTTCGAAACAAATATCTAAATATATAAATATATAAAACAACTCAAATCACAAATTAACTTTTTAACTCGTAAAATTTTACATAAAACAACTTAACTTAAACACAAAATTACGTACATATTGTAAGGGAGAAACCCCCAAAAATAAATAAAAAATACTCTCTTAACAAATTAAACAAGATAATAACAAATAAACGGAACAAAGAATGTGGCAAAGCTAACCAAATAACAAATGCGGCAAAGCCAACCAAGAAATATCAAAACGGAGAAAATATAAAGAGCGAAAAATATAAAGACGGCTTAGCCGGCCAACAAATAAAATTAGGCGGTATAACTAACCATAAAAAAAATTAAGTATAGAAAAAAAATAAATGAAAGTAATAAAACAACAATACCAAATTTACATGGTTCGGGTAAAAAAGGAGCAAATCATTCACAATGAAGAAAAATAATATACAAAGTTTTGGGAAAGTATTCTCAAACTAATTCACAAGTATAAAATTACAAAGAAGTTTAAATTTCTTCAAATGCCTCAAATGCTTGTAAGTGGTGCAATCTCATAAACCAAACCAATGCCTTTATTTATAAGGTTTAAGAGATGTTGAAGAAGCCAACAAAAGCGACGTGGGATTGCAAATCACACACAACAAATCTCTACCTTGACTTGCATCCCAAACTCAAACATAATAATTTTTGCTCCACCTTCTCCACAGAAAACTGAGTCAGCAATAATGAATACCAATTAAGTCCAAACACTGTTTGAACTTGTGGACTGGAAAAGACTTTTTAAGCATGTCAGTAGGATTGTCTATGGTATTGATCTTCTGAACAAAAACTTTTTTCTCAGCAATGATATCTCGAATGAAGTGAAACTTCACATCAATATGTTTCATCCGCTCATGATGCATCTGATCTCTAGTCAAATATAAAACACTTTGACTATCACAATAAATAGTAGTTACACCTTTATGCAGACTGAGCTCACCAAATATGCCTTTTAACCACAAAGCTTCTTCGATTGCTTCAGTTAAAGCCATATATTTTGCCTCTGTAGTAAACAGCACCACTACTTGTTGTAAAGTAGTTTTCCAACTAACTGCACAACCTCCAATGCAAAATACATAGCCAGTAAGTGATCTTCTTCTGTCAAGATCTCCAGCGTAATCTGAGTCCACAAAATCAACTAAAGTGTTGTTATTTTTCCCAAACTCCAAACAATTGTCTAAAGTACCTCGCAAGTATCTGAGAATTCATTTCACAGCTTCCCAATGTGCTTTTCCCGGACATGACATATATCTGCTTACCACACTGACTGCTTGTGAAATATCTGGACAAGTACAAATCATTGCATACATTATACTGCCGACTGCACTTGAATATGGAACCCATGCCATATAATCTTCCTCTTCACTTGACTGTGGTAACTGAGCAGCTGAAAGTTTAAAATGACTCGCAAAATGAGTACTTACAGGTTTTGCATTTTTCATGCCAAATCTCTCCAAGATTTTCTCAATGTAATTTTTTTGAGTCAGGTACAACTTTCCAACACCTCGATCTCTTTTGATCTCCATGCTAAGAATCTTTTTAACTGCTCCCAAATCTTTCATTTCAAATTCATTTTTTAACTGTCCTTTCAGAACATCAATTTCTTTCAAATTCTTAGCAACAATGAGCATATCATCAACATAGAGCAACAGATAAATGAAAGAATCATCATGTAACTTTTGAAAGTAAACACAACTATCATACATACTCCTTGAATAACCATGACTTAACATAAATGAATCAAACCTCTTGTATCACTGTCTTGGAGACTACTTCAATCCATACAAGGATTTCTTCAAAAGACAAGTATAGTATTCTTTTCCTTCAATTTCAAATTTCGCAGGCTGCTTCATGTAAATTTGTTCCTTAAGATTACCATGCAAGAAGACTGTCTTAACATCAAGCTGCTCTAGTTCCAAATCATACATAGCAACTAAAGCAAACAAAACACAAATAAAGCTATGTTTAACAACAGGTGAAAGTACTTCATTAAAATCAACACTTTATACCTGACTATAGCCCTTCGCAACCAATTTTGCTTTGTACATTCCATCTTCAGCCCTGGGAGTCCCTTCATTTTTCTTGAAGACCCATTTACAACCAACAATTTTCTTTCTTTAAGGCGGCTTCACAAGGACCCAAGTTTCATTCTTGTGGAGAGACTCAATTTCTTCATCCATTGCAATTAACCACTTAACTAAATCTTCACATGAAACAGCTTCGTTGTAGGTAGATGGTTCACCAACTCTACCTGTTTCTTCTACAACTGACAAATCATACGCAACTAAATTTGCATACCTTTGTGGTGGTTGAATCTCTCTCCTTGGCCTATCCCTGGCTATAGAATATTCTTCTTCTACACCTTCTTCATCACTGTAAACTAAATCTTACTGAATAGAAGAAGTCAAATTAGAAGGATCAGAACTGCCAATCTCAAGCTCCACATGTTCTTGTGTAATATCTTCATCTGTACGGGAAGAACTCGAAGACTTTCTTTTGAAATTTAACATTGACAATTCATCAAATGTAACATCTCTACTAATAATAAATTTTAGTGATTTGGGATTTGAACACCATAATCTGAATATTTTCACCCCAGAAGCATACCCAAGGAAAACCCGTTTCTTAACTCTAGGCTCCGATTTTCTATCATTCACATGTATCTATGCTAGACACCTAAAAACTTTCAAATTAGAGTAATTAGTAGGCGTTCCTGACCAAACTTCCCTAGGAGTTTTGAAATCAAGAACTGCAGAAGGAGCACGGTTGACAATGTAACAAGCTGTAAAAATTGCTTTTGCCTAAAAATCCTTTGTCAACCCTGTATTTGAAATCATCCACCGAGCTCTTTCTAACAAAGTTCGGTTCATACATTCTGCAATACCATTTTGTTAAGGAGTCATTCTTACTGTACGGTGCCGAACAATTCCTTCATCTTTACAAATTTCATCAATTCTTTTTCGTAAAATTCCATGCCATTATCTGTCCTTAACCGCTTGATCTGTTTACTTGTCTGCTTCTCAATCAAAACTTTCCACTGTTTGAAAGTTAGGTAAACATCACTCTTATTCTTCAAAAAATAAACCCAAACTTTTCTTGAATAATCATCAATAAAAGTCAACATATACTTGGCACCACCCTTAGAAGGAACACGAGATGGACCCCAAATATCTAAATGAATATAATCCAAAGTACCTTTAGTCTGATGAATTGCTGGTGAGCTGAAGCTGACTCTTTTCTGCTTCCCAAAAATACAATGCTCACATAAGTCCAAAGCCCCGATATTTTGTCCATCTAGAAGGCCTCTCTTGCATATGCCATAATGTAGTGGTGTCAGACTCGGATAAACCTGATGTAGAAACTGCAACAGAACCTGTGACAGTAGTTCCCCGCAAAGTATATAAACTACCAGACCTGTAACCTCTCACGATAATAAGAGCACCTTTACAAATTTTTATAACTCCACCTTCAGCTGCATATTTACACCAAAGAGCTTCAAGGGTGCCCAAAGAGATGAGATTCTTTTTCAAATTAGAAACATGTCTAAGATCAGTGAGAGTTCTCACAATACCATCATGCATTCTAATTCGAATTGTCTTCTTACCCAAAACATTACAAATAGTATTATTACCCATCAAAACAACTCCACCGTTATGATTTTCATAAGTGGAAAACAAATCCCTATTGGAATACATATGGTAAGAACAATCCGAATTTAAAATCCATTCATTTTCAGACCTTGTCCTGTTATCAGTTATAAAGAAAACATTTCCTTCTTCATCCTCATCTGCTACAATACTGGCTTCAGCAGCATCAATAAATTTTTCTTTATGCTTATCCTTAATTTTCAACTTAAAGCATTCAGACTTAATATGTCCCTTTTTATGACAATAATGACACTTTAAATTTTTATGTCTGGATTTAGATCTAAACTTTTGCTTATTATTGTCAAAAGCTCTCTTCTGTTGTCTGCCCTTAGCAACTAAAACATCAGCCTGATTTTCACTACTTTCCCTAGTTATATTCCTATCAATCTTTTCTTTAGATTTTAATGCAGATTTAATTTCTTGATACGAGATAGTTTTCTTTCCATACATCATCGTATCTCGAAAATGATTAAAAGATTGGGGAAGTGAACACAACAATAACAAGACTTGATCCTCATCATCTACTTTTGTATCGACATTTTTCAAATCCATAATAATGGAATCAAAATTATCAAGATGAGAGGTTATAGATGTACCTTTTGTCATTCGAAGTGTAAATAAAGTCTGTTTCAGATAGAGCCAATTTTCTACTATTTTCCTCATATATAAGCCCTTTAATTTTTCCCACATAGCCTTTACTGATTTCTCAGTGAAAACTTCACGTAAAACCTCATTTGACAAATTCAAAATTATACTTGATCTGGCCTTTTTATCAAGTACCTTAAACTCCTCTTCTGACATCTTTTCTGGCTTGTTTTCCACTCCTTCCAATGCTAAATCAACTCCGTCCTGAATCAGAATGGCCTCCATCTTGAGTTGCCATATCCCGAAATTAACATTGCGATCAAATTTCTCCACCTTGGTCTTAGTTATTACCATTGTTGCCACAAAGTATTAAATCTAACTAAATTTCTGATACCAGTTTGTAAGGGAGAAACCCTAGGAACAAATCAAAAATACTCTCTTAGCAAACTAAATAAGACAACCAAATAACAAAGGCGGCAAAGCCGACCAAGGAATATCAAAACGGAGAAAATATAAAGAGGGAAAAATATAAAGACGATTTAACTGGCCAACAAATAAAATTAGGCAGTATAACTGACCATAAAAGAAATTTAGCACAAAAAAGAAATAAATAAAAGTAATAAAACAACGACACCAAATTTATGTGATTCGGTTAAAAGACCTACGTCCACGGGCGAAAGAGGATCAAATCTTTCACTATGAAGAAAAATAATATATAAAGTTTTGGAAAAGTATTCCCCAGTTAAATTACAAGTATAAAATTACAAAGAAACCTAAATTTCTTCAAATGTCTCAAATACTTGTGAGTGGTGTAATCTCATGAACCAAACCAAAGCCTTTATTTATAAGGCTTAAGAGATGTTGAAGAAGCCAGAAAAAGCAATGTAGGATTCAAGTTACACACACACACACACACACACACACACACACACACACACACACACACACACACACATTCAAAGTTTTAGGATTCTAATACACTTAACTGTTGGGATTCGTGGACTCCTAAACGCGGAAAACATCTACGAATCCCTCTCGAGGACCAAAGTAAACGATTAAGAATATCTAAGTTTTAAGAATTACCTCTGGTTGCTGTAATCGAAATCCTTCGATTCTGCTTGCGTTGTTGTACGTTCAACCCGAACAATCACCAGACGCTGCAGTATGCGAACGTCCTCTATCGGATACACACCGCGAACTCACTCGATACCCGGGGCTGATGAATATGTCTGCTAGCTGAGCTGATGAATAGATTGGGAGTGGCTTAATGAGACCGGCTGCATACTTCTGTCTAACATAATGGTAATCTATTTCAAGATGCTTAGTTCTCTCATGGAAACTTGTGTTTTCTATAATGCGTATTGCCCCTTTGTTGTCACAAAAAAAGGGTGTCGATTGTTCAAGTGTACACTGTAATTCCTCAAGCAAATATGCTAACCATTGTATTTTATATGTGACCTATCTCATAGCTCGGTATTCAACTTATATGGAGCTGAGGGACACAGTAGTTTGCTTCTTTGACTTCCAAGAAATCAATGAATCTCCAAGAAAAATGCAAAATCCTATCACTGATTTCCTTGTTTCCTTGCACTCTCTCCAATATGAATCACTATAAATTGTTAAGGTCTTGATTAAAATGGCAAGGAAAAACATATATTGTCCTAGAGCATTTTTTAGGTATGTTAATATTCTGTGAGTTGTCTACAAATGACCTTTTGTTGGTGTGTCCAAAAACTGTGATAATTGCTAGACACTATAACTGATGTCTAGTCTGGTGGCTGTGAGATATAACAGTTTCCCAATTATTTATCCACACGGCTGGTTTGAAGATAATGGCTCAGATTCAACCTTTGTTTTACCACTATACTCTATGGGTATGAAAACAGGCTTGCTCCCCAAAAAGCTAAACTGATTCAACATTTCAAGTGTGTATTTTTCTGACAAAAAGTAATCCCATGAGTTGTTCTTTCTATTTCCATTCCTAAAAAATACCTTAAGGTGCCTAGATCCTTAATAGTGAACTCCTTATGTAATTGTTGATTTTCTCTTTCAATTTCGATGAGGTCATTCTCCGCCAAAATCAAGTCATCTACATAAGCTAAAAGTAAGATAAAGCTGCATATGTGCTTTATGATGAACAAGCTGGGATCACTATATCCATTTTTGAAACCTTAAAGTAACAAAAAATTACTTAACTTTTGGTGCCATTTTCTTCTTGCCTACTTGAGGCCATATAGTAATTTTGAAAGTCGCAAACTAAATTAGGTTGTGAAGTCTCAAAATCTGGTAGCAGTTCAATGTATACCTCCTCTACCAAATTACCATGTAAGAAAGCATTATTAATATCTAGTTGGTGCAAAAACCAACCTTCTTGTGCTGCTAATGCTAAAACAACACTGATTGTAGTTATCAGAACAACTGGAAAAAAAGTTTCAAGAAAATCTATTCCAGCTTGCTATGTATAGCCCTTTGTCACCAATTTGGCTTTATTTCTTTCTGTAGTTTTATTTGCCTTATGTTTGATCTTGAATACCCACTTGCAGCCAATTACTTTCTTATTTGGAGGTAATGGCATCAAGGACCAAGTCTGATTCTTTTCAAGAGCTAAAACATCTACTCTCATATTTTCCTTCTATTTTTCTAACTGCAAAGTCTCATAAAAACTATTTGGTTAATTCCTTATGTAAGGTCGTATTCATTTCATAGAACTTATACTTAGGATTAAGATGATGCAGGGTGTAAACAGAATATATTGAATAGGGAGTAGAATGCATAAAGGAATTATTGTAGCTATAGTCATCTAAATATGTAGGCTTGTGTTTCTCTCTGGTGGATTTTCTTAGAGAGGAAATGTGTTGTAGCTGCTGGTTAGAATCAATAGATGAATTTTGAGTAGTAAAAAATAGAGTAGAAGATGCAATGTTTGTAGGATAATTGTTGAAGAATGGAGACATATCATCTGCTGGATCAGTTTGGACTAAAGGATTAATGGAACTAATATCATATATTTATTTGAAAGGCAACATAAACTCATGAAAGATCACATCTCTGGAGACAAAAACTTTGTTGGGCTTAAGATAAAGAAGAAATACACTTTACTGACATTGAAAGGCCTAAATAAGCTGAAGGTTTGCTTTTAGGTTCAAATTTTGAGTGGTTTAGTTCGAGATTTACAGCAAAACAAGAACAACCGAAAACCTTAAGTTTCTAATATCTAGGAGTCTTAGAATATAGAAGTTCATAAGGACTTTTGTTGTCAAGCAGTGGTGTAGGAGTGAGATTAATGAGAAAAGTAGCATACTGAATACAAAATCCCCAATATCCAATTAGAATATTAGACTGATATTTCAAAGCTCTTCCAACATTTAAGAGATGCTGATGTTTTCTTTCTACAATCTCATTTTTTTGTGGGGGTATAAGGACAAGTTCTTTGATGAATTATGCCCCTAGATTGATAAAAGTTAGGCATTGAAAATTCCAAACCATTATCAGTTCTAATGACTTTGATTTTCTTGCCAAACTGAGTTTCAACAAAAGCATAGAATTCAGGAACAACCTACTGAGATTCTGACTTAGATGTCATAAAAAAAAAAAAAGTCTATGTAAATCTAATATGGTCATCAACTATGGTCAAAAAGCATTCGTTAGCATAAATGGTATTGTGGTTATAGGGACCCTAGATGTCAATGTGAATTAAATCAAATAAGGTAGCAGAATTAGATAAGCTAGCAAGAAAATTGAGTCTATACTACTATGTAATTAGATAAACAATACAAATACCCTCTTCTATGTTTATTATAATAGTAGTAGAATGCTCAATATCTTTAATAACTCATTTGGATACATGACCAAGCCTATAATGCCACATCAAGGATGTAACACCCCGCTACCTAGGCCCGCCAGGGCCAGGGATGTCGCCCCGTCCAAAGGACAAGGGGTCTTTATAACTAGGACGCACAAATATAATAGCGGAAATAAAATGATACTTCAACTTAAAATTTATTACAACCCAAAAGAAATAATAATAAATCCAAGAATACTCAAAACAAATCCATAATAAAAATTCATCCGCTCTCAGCTCTCCCAACGTTACATAAAATAAATCCTCAGAAAATTCTTCCAAAGCAGACAATATATAGCTATTCATGCCCACAACAGGATGGACCTGAAATCATGATAAAATGGTGGTGAGACAGAAATCTCAGTAAGTCCGTGTGTGCTTTGGGTGTTTAGTGAAAACAGTTCGTGGATGCAAAATGTGAAACCTTTATAAGAGAAATACTGGCAAGCGATAAACATTAGTCAAAAGCGAGAGTGGCGTTTTGGCTTTCCCAGCCATACATAAGTAATAAAATCAACCACTCGAAAGAAAGGGATATGGGTTACCACACGTTGGGCCCTATAACCGGTCAGAATGCCGACACTTTGTGCAGACTAACAAAAGTAAGTGATCGGCCTACTGGGTAAGATAGTCCTCCTTTTCTATACCCAAACAACAACCGGGTGTCCATTCTAGCAAACCACAGTCACTTGACTGAAAACAAATTGCTAGCTCGGACCGGCACGACTCACTGGACTGACATCTTATCCAGGAAAGACTCACCCCTCAGAGGTGGTCACCTACTGAGAGACTTACCCTAACCCTTCAAAGACTAGTCCTAGTAGTCCACCCTTATTGAGTACTCAACGACGTTTCCCACTTAGGATAAAATGAACAAAACACTGTTCCACATGAAAATGGAAATTTATGGGTTTTCCAAAGTCTTTAACAAAATCAGTTTTAGGAAGAGTTTGAGTTTGAGTAAATCTGCTCATTGGCTTTTAAATAATTCAAATGTTTGAAATAAGAAAGGATTTAACCCTCAATTGCCTTTACATAAATGAGTGTCCATGCACTCTACACTTGGCTTGCCATAATAAACATTTTACATTAAACAGGTTTTATGCAGGAGCTTACCTGATTCTTACTCACAATAACAAGGTCTCCAATGGCAGACCTAACCCCACATGGCAAAAACAAATCGCAATCAATTTCAAACCACAAACCACTTCCTTAGTTTTAAGCCAACACAACTTACCACTACCATGATCCTAGTGTCCCAAGCTTTAAGGTTAAACAATAAGTAAATAGGTTTAAGAGTTGAGCCTAGTGCAATAATTAATGGTTTGGGACATAAATTTAATAAGTTGAAAGCTTAAATCTTGTTAGGGAAAATTTTGAGTTTATTTGATCAAGAGTTCTAGGTAGTATTACATAAAATATTGATTTACTAATAATTTAATTGTTAGAAAATAATTGGTAGCTAAAATTAGTTGAAAATAACTTAATGAGTCTTACTTGAACAATATTAAATAAATTCTTAAAGAATTTTGATTAAAAGATAATAATTAAATTTTTAGTAATAAATATTCTACCAATTGTAATTATTTTCGTAAAGACTTCAATTGATCTCATTATATTAAGTAATATATACATACATATATATATATATTTATTTATTTTTCTAGCAAAAATCATTATTTGTTTGACTAAAATATCATTTATATATATGATAATCCAAATCTACCTTTCCTAGGATTTTTTTCGAAAATACCAAGAGAAATTATTTTATTGAATATTTTATTCATGAAGTAAAAATTTGTTTGGGGACAACTAGATCATGATCAAATTCCTATGGCTAACCACAATCAATACATACACAATCCTTTAATTCATCAAATCATCCAAATCATGCATACAAGCATAGATCTCAATTTATCAACACATGATCTAACCCCTACTAGCATAAATATGATCATGGCTTCAATATTAATCCATCATGAATATAAACCCTATTCACCAAAGGTGACATAATCTCTAGCATACTTCATCACATATACTACTTATGACATGCATCAACCTCAAATAATCATATAATCATCCAAGACAATCCTTCCATGCATAAATCCCATCTCCTTCACAATCATACATATATTCATACTTCAATCTCAACAATATATAAATATATATATATATATATATATATATATATACTCAAATCCTATCACCATCCACCTATTATCATTATTACCCTAGAGACATGCTTCTAGAGTTTAAAAGAAGAATTGATGGTACTTACTTAGTTGATGAACGCCTTGAAGGAGTTTAGAGTAGATCTCAACTCTTAGATGTCTAACTTTGTCCATGTGAGATGGCGAGAGCATGATTTATGGAGAAGAAGTCATCCGGCCAAGGGAGAGGAGTTTCGGCCGTGAGAGAGAGAGAGAGAGAAGAGATCATTAGCATGTTTACTCACATAGGTTCCCACTAGAGATCAAGTTTGGAGAGGATGAAGTTGATAGAGTAAATTTACCTTGAAGATGTTCTCGTCCTTCACAGAAATTTCTGCTTTTGATCCGAAGTAGCAAGATGTTTTAAGGAGTTTGATGTTAATAATGGTGTTGATGGACTCACAGCAGTGAATAGATCAAATCTGGAAGTTTTTGAGAGGATTTGAGATGGTTTGAAGGGGTATTAAGTGTAGGGAAGAGGTAGGTGTTCTTGGTGTAGTGTGTGTGTTCTTGGAGCTTGAGAGATTTCGAGAGATTGTAGTGTGTAGCTGCCGAATTTCTGTGAGAGATAGGGCTGGCCGAATTTTTGTAGGGTTTAGGGAGTTGTTTCTCTGATTTGGAAGGGAAAATGAAAGGTTAGTTGTTACAATCTTTGAAGAATATTTTTAGGAAGTGAATTTGGAAACTAAATATTTCAAGAATATCTTGATTGTTGGACAGCTTTGGAAGTTTGCCATGGCTGACTGTTTGAGCAGAATTTCGGTGGCATTAATGCTGGTTTATGGAAGTTTATGGTGGCCGAAAGTAGGGTGCTTAATGGTGAAGAAGATGTCTGGTCAATTGAGTAAGATTTTATGGAAGGTTGCTAAACAAGGATGGCTGGAATTTTAGAAACCAATCAAGCTAAATTGTAGGGATTTGTTGGAGAGATTTTCGGACAGCCATTGCTGCCCTTCATCCAGAAGCTTGAGGGAAACAATGGAGCTCTGTTAATGGAGGTTTAAGGAAGGTTTTGACAGATTAGGGCTGGTGTTTCGGCTGGAAGAAAAATAGGAAACAAAGCTGGAAGTTTAGACTGCCCAGAATTTCGCTGAACATAAATTTCTGGGCAGATTTTCGACTGCCACTTCCAGCCAATTTGCAGAGAGCTTGAAGGGGGATTTCTGGGGTATTCAAGGCTGGTTTCTAGCCTTCTTTATGGAGGAAAAACATAGCTAAGGTACTGAACAAAATCTGGAAGAAATCAGCTTGGTTTTGGACCTCCAAAGTAGTGATTTTGCCCAAAATTTTCACTGATTTTGTATAGCCTTTGTGCAGCCCGAAAATGGCAGAAATAATTCATGTTTCAAACTGATCTTAAGGCCATTTTTCTGGCAGCATTTGGGAGGGGAAGTCAGCTAAGAAGCTCGACAATTTGAAGGTACAACAAGCTGAAAAATTTCAGCTCATTCTAAGAAGTAAGATGAACTAGTCTAGAGTGAAATTTCAGCAAGCTTACTAGAGGGATTTTTACCTTGGAATTTCCTACCATTCTTCCACATTTTTCAGACCATGAGAAGCCTTTTACTGGGACATTTTGATCTCACAAGATCACAACATTTTACTGAAATTTCTGGAAAGAAAATGGATAGAACATCTTGATCAAACCAAAGAGTTGAAAATTGAGGAAAATTAAGGATCAAGGGAAAATGAATTCCCTTTAAGAAATTCGAGTAGCGTAAAGGAGTGGAATGAGAATACTCCTAACATGTCTCTCTTATGACCATCATCCCTACTTTACTCTAAGCTTATAAGACCGAAATTTCCTCCACTAAGCAAAAATAAAATTTAATCTAGCTAAAGCTTCTATAATGGAATTTGAACCCAAGACCTCAAGAATTAATTCCAAAGCTCCAACCATTAAACCACAACAACTCTTGTTGCTATTTTCATTAGAAAATTATTTTCTATTCAATCCACAGGCTATCTCCCTATTTTCACCTTGGGCAAAAATTACCATCTTGCCCCTCTCACACAACACTCACCAACAAGACTTCAAGACAATAAAACCCGAATCCAAAACACATAAAAATCATATGAAAATATATTTAACCATGAAATAAAATGTGATATGCATCCCAACCCCCTTACTCTAAGGTTGGTTTTGACCAGGGTTTCACAAAGGATCTAGGAAAAGTTAAGGAATAAAGAAGCTAAGAAACTGAAAATGTTGCAGATCGTGACAAGTAGTAGAGTCCATGATGTAGGCTAGCTAATTTAATCATCTCCTACCTGGCAATATCCTGAATAAGATAGGAATCAGATTAGAAAATCAATATGTAATTTAGTTGTTCAACTAGTTTAGAAACATAAACAAGATTGAAAAGGAAGCTAGGGACAAAAAAGACATTAGAAAGGATCAAATGATCATTGAGTTTAATAGTTCCTTTATGAGTGACTTGCACTTATTGTCCACTAGGTAAGCCAACATACACATTGGTAACAGGAATGTGTGTACCAAAAAACTGCAAGAAAGTGCAAGTATGATCAAAAGCTTCTGAGTCCAAAATCCAATGCAGTGAAGATGAATTATATAAAGTACCTGAACTTGTTTCATTGAACTTTGTAGTAAGAACAGTGGCCTAGTTTACCACTGGATTAGCAGGTTTAACTCCCAATTCAGACCCTTTCTTCTACAACAAATCAACCAATTGCTGATATAGAACAGCAACCAAGGTATATAAACCATATGTTAATCTTCTATTGCCCTGAGAATTAGGCTGTGTAGTTTCCATCTCAGCAAAGTGAACTGTGCTTCTTTGTTAATTGCCTGCACTTCTTTTCCCTTTGTACCCTATTGGATATCCATGCTTCTTGTCACTTCTCTATAGTATGTCCATTCATCCCACAGTGAGTGTAGTACAACTGCTTCTTGTTAAACCTTCTAAATTGTCCTCCTATTGTGTTAGCAAACCGAACAGATTGTGCAGTTGCTCCTAATTGCATTTTGCAGTTGCTCCTAATTGCATTTTCCTACTTTGTGGGACAGGCAAAATTCCTGATGGGGATATAACCCCTTCAACGAAAGCATTACTTAAATTCATATTACCAACAGGTAAAGTAGTGTTTAGATTGTTACCAATAGCCATAACAGGGTGATCTATAGACTAAATAACATTTCCAAGACTTGGTTAATGCTAGGCAAAGAAGACATTAATAGGACTTGAAACTTAAGGCTACCACTACAAAAAAAATAGGGCAATTACGGCCAAACCTTTTATGACGGCTACAAAACCGTCGCAATAGACAATCCTAAACGACGGTAAAGGACCGTCGAATTAACTATGATAAATACGACGGTTTTACAATAATCGTCGTATTAACTAAACCAAATATAATGGTTTTGAATAACCGTCGTATTAAATCATAAATAATACCACGGTTAAAGAAACCATCGCATAAATTTGAATTTATACGACGTAGAATATTTTTAACCGTATATGACGGCTAAAAACCATCAAATAAGACGGTTGTAGCAACTGTCATATTATACTCGAGCAAATACTACTATATAGTAAAACCGCCGCATTGTACCAAGTAAATACGACGGTTTTAGTCGTCGTTTTTGTGTCCAATTATGATTAAATTCTTAAATTACAATCCAATTTGTATCTGATTGTTTTCAAAATTAGTCAAACTACTTTTGTTAATGATTTTAACAAATCTAACGGTTAGATCATTAATTTGATTGTAAGTCACTAGGTTTTCTTAGTATTAATCATATTGTATATAGATATTACCTAAGTAAAAAATATTGTAAAATATAACACATGATCTTTGAATTTTGTTACCAAACCTATTTTAAATTTATAAATACATCTAACGATTAGACCGTCGATTTGTCAATTAAAATTTTGTATACATTTTAGGTTTTCATAAATTCGTATTAAAGCTCATAGGATTTGGTTTTGTTATAGTAATTATATTAATTGTATGTTCATACGTATCATAACACACACACACACACACACACACACATATATGCTTAATTGATTTGTGAGTATTATTTATGTATCCAAATATAAATAACTTTTTAATTATTTTTGTAGATATATGTGTGTATAGTATATTATCTTAATTATTTCATTAATTTACATAGAGATATATATTGTGCGTGTAATTATTATTATTTTAAGAGTAAAATGTGTATGTATGGGAATATAATTTTATTTGTTACATTAATAATATATATTTATTTATGTATATAATAGATTTATATAGTGTATATATAAATTAAAATCTAAGAAAAAATTCAATTTAAAACCCTTAAATTAACTTATTTAACTAATTACGACGGTTGTGAGTTGTATTAAGACGGTTTATAACCGTCGTTGTTGTTGGTCATTATTACAACGATTTTTAACCGCCGTAATTTGTTGTCAAAAACCCCAACGGTTTGCCATTAATTTGTTCGAAAGCCGTCATCTCCTTATTTCCCCTCTTCTTCTTCGGCGCTGGTCTTCCCCCCCCCCCCCCCTCCTCTGTTGCTATCTCATTCTCCCATTCTAGCATTCTTCCTCCATTGCTTCCGCAGCCCCTATGTCCCGAGTCTCAAGTGTTATTCGGCCGCCATCTCCTTCATTTCCCCTCTTCTTCTTCGGCGCCGGTCTCCCCCCCATCTATTGCTATCTCATTCACCCACTCCAGCATTCTTCCTCCATTGTTGTCGCCGCCGATGTGTCCTTTCTCTCAAGTGTTGATCGAACCTAATAATCTGCAGATCTATGCGCCTCAACTCTTCTTTCGAAAAAGGCCAATATTCTTTTGTCCGTTGTTCCCTTCTTTATGTTTTTCTAAGAACGTTTCTGTAATTAATAACTTGATGCAATTATAGTGTAAAATGGTAATTTTCCTTTTTCTACGATTTTCTGTGATGAAATTTTGTTCCTATAATGTACAAATTATTTAACTTTCCCGTCTGTGCTCTGTGTTCCCTTTAACCCTTATTATCTGATATTCTTTTTTCTAATGTTTGTGCCTGTGATTGTATGATAATTTTTAATAAAGTAGAACCAGGAGCCCAATGATAGCAATCTTAGACCTATGAAATACTACTACTTTTATCTACTCTAATTATTTACCTAACGAATTGTTGGAGATAAAATTTAATTTCTTCTCCAATATGGTTAAGGAATAAACGAATCCTATTTGTTTTTTCATTTCGTTAAGGCTTAAAATATTAGCACTATTCCCTACCTAGTTTGAGATATGAACTTAGTTTGGGAAAAGCTAGCAATACCACCCCCGACCGCATAGATAGTTGCTCCTCTTATCTAAGTGTAACTGCTTTTCGTGACAATATCACCTGATCAACTCACACACACACACACACACACACACACACACACATTCTCTCTCTCTCTCTCTCTCTCTCTCTCTCTCTCTCTCTCTCTCTCTCTCTCTCTCTCTCTCTCTCTCATTTTGAATAGTTGAAAATGTTTTCAACCATCACTAGGGTAGAAACAAAATATTTTAACCGATTAAAACTATCACAAGTTGTATCTTTAATTTTTAGGTTTGAAATGCAGCTCATCAGTCTCCCAAATTATTGTCTGCGTTTTGGAACATATACATATAGTTGGTGAAGATTTCAAGATTGATGGCTGGAGACATTGTTGATTGGATTTCTGATTTGCCAGATTCACTTTTGAATTACATTAGTATTAGGTATATTACTTAACTTCCCTTCAAATTATTGTTGAGATATATTAGTGTTAGATTTATGGTCTATTTTTTAATTTAATGAAATATTTTAAATTAATTAATTAATTAAATTAGATAATATATAATATTAAGTATTTAATTATTATAGTATATTTGATAACAAAATTTTATTATCATTTAATTGATTAAAACATATTAAATTTTTAGTATGATAAGTATTATTGAAGTTTAAAAGTTGAAGTTTGATTCTCATCTAATTATTATTATTATTATTATTATTATTATTATTATTATTATTATTATTATTATTATTATTATTATTATTATTATTATTTAAGTTGTAATAAATATAGTACAAAAATAAATTATAACTTAATATTTAAAATTTAATACTTAAGTACGTAGAATTTTTAATATTTAGTTTTTGTACTTAAATATTATGAAATACTATTTTTTAGATTAAACTTGTTTTATAACTTTTTAAAAAAAGAACACTATTTTAAATCTTTTTTAATGAAAAATAAATCTAATATAATTATATTTTATTTATAAAATAATAATATTTTTCTTTACTATAAATAGATAGTAATACGCATTTCAAGAAGGAATATCACCTGCCAAAGCCACCCAAACAGCCTAATACTTTACCCTCAAATTATCCCATTATTACATCTTTACCAACTATATTGTCGATGCAATGGAATAAATGGCTATTCCAGACATGAAGTTTTTTTTTTTTTTTTTCCTTCTTAGTTTCATTCTTAGTTGGACTAATTAAGTAGTATTTACTATGTTGCACAGGTTAGAGATACAGTTGTTTCTGTGAGTGTCCAGAGGAGCATTACTAAGATAAGAATAAACTTATTCGTTGCGAGATCCCCATGAGTGATGGGTTATCATTCCCTGTGAGTGATGGGTAATCACTTCTCATACGTAATGGGTGATTACCTTTAAGTAAGTTTTATACTACATTGACTTATATTAGTTTTACTGAATGATTGAATTGATTTTATGTGTTTTTTGTTGGTTGACTTGAATGCTTGACACGTCTTGGAGTGGCTCAGTGCTTGAAAATGTTCAATTTATAGGGGATACTCTGTCAAAAAAATTTCAAATTAGCTTAAGATTTAAAATTTGTAATAGTCTTCTATTAGGGTAGCTAAAGAAATGTTTGATGATGACTTCAAAGGCATTTTGTGGCCTAAGAAGGCAAACTTTGCTTCAAGTTTACATTGAGGATTTGAACTTGATTTCAAATTAGGTAAAACCCTAAGAAATAAAAAAAAGGCACATATAATTATGATGATGACAATAGGATATGTAAAATTAGATTGTCTTGATCAATTTCATTGTTTTCATTATCCTTAGATTTCACTAATCCATAATTTTATATTTCTCTCTAAGAGGTGTGACCCTTTATTCTAATTAGCCAGCGAATGACACTTTTTTATATTTCATTACTGAATCCCCGCGAGTGATGGGTAATCTAAAAAACCTTAAAGGGGGTGAATAAGGTTTTTAGCAAATTAAAAAATTTTCAATCGTCTGATATATAGAATAATGATGATCATCAAGTTTCTTGGATTAACTTTATAGTGACAAAGAAAGCTATCCAAGAACACTTTGAGATATATCCAGATTCAGACTAAAATAAGAAATATAATGTAGTCAATGACATATGCAAAGAAATGAGATACAAAATGTATAGTGGTTCGATCTACCAAGATTTACATTCACTACCTTAAGCTCACACTTAAGAATTTTCAACCAGATTTTATTTACTCAACTTAATGAAATCAAATTGTACCATATATAAGGGAGGATTACCACATTTGGTTTTCTAAAACCTCTCAATCAAACAATCAAATTAAGGTTCACCCTAAATGGGTTTTACACCATAACCTTGTACTACTAAGGAGATTCAATATCAATTGAACAATAAAAGCTCACTTGTTTGAGCAGATATTCACTAAGGTACAAAGTACAAAACACTTTTACCTTTTTTGACACAATATAAATTCACTTTGAAGCATTTGATAAAAGGAGATTTTTGTATTTTATTGAGCAATAGTGTTTCTTAGAAGAATACCACAAAAATCTTGTGTCTAATTTTATTTAGAGACTTTTTATAGAGCCAAAAAGTGAAGTACCAACGGCTATAATTTTTCTGTTAAATTTACTTGTGTTTTGAACTCAAGGTTCGGATGATGATACATCCAAAAGGTAAGTCCAAAATGACACTTTTTTCAGGTAGAAACAATTCAATACTGTTTATAGGATTTTAGACGAATCTTTTGGATACAGAATCATCCAAACTACTCAATCCAAAATTCTGAGATTTTCAAAACTTTGAAATCTTTTTCTTTGTGTGCTTTAAGGTAAAAATCAATTGAATCAAAAGGTAAAGAGACATAGGAATTAATAAGAAATAACTTAATAATACTTCATAATCTAAAGTTCTTCTATAAGGACTCCTGGTATACAACCTCATAAACTTTAAACTTTATTTGATCTCTCATATTTGAATTCGTTGCTCAAGAATTGCTTAACAATCAAATTTGAATGCCTTAGAAGAATAGAGGTCAAATACGTCCTATCACATATAGGTTACACAAGTTAATTCACATCAATATTTGTCATAAGTCAAAATATAGGAGAAAGCCCTTAGGGCTAACATAATCATTTCCCGTGAGTGATGGATGATCACTTTTCGTGAGTAATGGGTAATTACCCTTAATGAATGATTCATGTATATTTTTTTGAGTTTTTTGTTTGTTGACTTAAATCCTTGAGCACCTCTTCAGGTGGCTTAGTGCCTGAAAAATGTGTACTTACAGGGGAAACTTTGTCAAATTTTTTTCAAATATTTAGAATTATAAATGTGTTGATCAATTTGTGCTTTTAAGAGTGAAAATAATATGATATTGAAATGGTATCCATAGAGGTTCTTGAAGTTTAATGATGTTTTTAATAGAGGTTAATAATATTTTACGATATTCCTTGATAGAGGTTAATGATATTTTAATATGGTTCATAGAAGTTCAAAAACAATATGATAAGTAGCAATATGTCTATTATAACAAAACTTGTACATTGAGTGAAAATATTGCTAAATGAATAGGAGGATGAGCTGATCGTGGATTGCCTTATAAGACCGTTTAGGTGATGAATATAATAAGGGTTTGGATGCCTTTGTAGAATTTGCGTTAAGAGACAAACTTGATGGATCCAAAATCCATTGTCCTTGTATGAAGTGCCAGAATAGGTATCTTTATAGTACAATAGAAGTCAAACAACATTGCTAAATGTGGGGTTTCATGCGTTGGTACAAAAAGTGGAGTGTTCATGGGGAAACATACTTATCTTCTCGCAATACAACTAGCAACATTCCTTCGACTAAAAACATACAAGGGGATGATATGATTGGGATGCTTCAAGATGTTGGTGGCATTAGTGACTTCAATAATGTAACTGAAGAGTCTGGAGATTTGAGAGAAATACATAAATTGTTAGAAGAGGCTGACGTAGAGTTGTATTCAGGTTGTACTAAGTTTTCTTCACTGTCATTTATTATGAGATTATTACATTTGAAAGTCCTGAATGAGTGGTCGAACAAATTTGTTGATATGCAACTTGAGCTTCTAACGGATGCTTTTAGTGAGATGGGAGTGAAAATTGCCAAGAATTACTACGAGGCTAGTAAGATAATGAATGTGTTAGGAATAAAATGCAAAGTCAGGGATGCTTGTCCAAATAATTGCATAATATACAGTGGGAAAAATGAGGTTGCACAACTTTTGAGGTATGCAATGCTCCAAGGTATAAGAAAGAGGGTAGTACAGTTGCATGCAAGCGTGTTAGGCATTTTTTGTTGACTCCGAGGTTGAAGCGATTGTTCATGTCTCACAAAACTGCATCCCTTATGAGGTGGCATCAGGAATGTTGTGTGAAAAATGGAGTCTACAGACACCCAATTGATTCTAAGGCTTGGAAAAAGTTTGATGAGTCGCATTTGGATTTTGCAAGTGACTGCCAGAATGTTAGACTTGGATTGGCTTCGGATGGATTTAGTCCGCTTTCAAATATGTATATACCACATAGTACTTTACCTGTTGCTTTAATACCATACAATTTGTCACCCTGGCTATGCATGAAGTAACCTTATTTTATTCTGTCAACTCTTATCGATGGCCCCAAGAGTCTGAGAAACAAGGTTGACATATTTTTGCAACCATTGATCGAGGAGTTGAAACAATTGTGGCTTGACGGTGTGATTACTTCTGATGCCGAGGCAAAAGGGATGTTCCGTTTGCATGCAACTATTATATGGACCATAAGTGATTTCCCAACCTATAGTAATCTCTCTGGCTATAGTGTTCATAACTAGAGAGCTTGTTCGATATGCGGAATCAACTGTTTGTTTTACCGTTTGTCTAATGGTGGTAAATATTGCTTCTTATATCATCATAGATTTTTTGAACCATCACATAAGCTCCATAAGGATAAAGTTTCTTTCTATAGTGGAATGGAAATATGACAAGCACAAAAAATATGTACGGGGACAGAAATTTTGACACAGCTTCAAGGTTGTTTAACTAAATATGCAGTAGATGATATGAAAATCAGAATGCAGACTGACTACGAACAAAATTTTGGCATAAATTCTTCTAATTGGAAGAATAAGAGTATTTTTTGGGAGTTGTCATATTGGGAGAGTAATTTGATAAGGCATAATCTGGACCCGATGCACATTGAGAAAAATTTTGCAGATAATCTATTGTTTACAATATTAGGTGATAGTACTTGTTCAAAAAATAACATCAAAGTTCGTCAATACTTGCAGGTAATGAATAGTAGAAAGTTTTTACATCCAATTTTAAAACCGTCTGGAACTGGATGCAGTTTACCACTAGTTCCTTATACAATGAGCAAATCGGAAGTTGAAGTTTTTTTTACAGTATGGAAGGAATTGAGAGTTCTTGATGGCTATTGTTCTAATATTTCTCGACAGATAAATATGAAAAGAAAGTCTTTGGGAGGTTTGAAGAGTCATGATTCCCACATTTTACTCTAGCAATTAATCCCATTAGCAGCCTGCACAACTTTGCCCAAGAATGTAGTGCAACATTTGATTGAGATTACTTCATGTTTTAGGCAGTTGTATTCTAAAGTTAACAAAGAGAGGCATCTTGAGTATTTTCAAGACCGTTTCACAGTTACACTCTGTCTTTTTAAAAAGACATTCATCCCTAGTTTTTTTTTATATAATGGAATATTTACCGATACATTTGGCCAATGATGCATTGTTAGCTGGTCCAGTTCAATATCGATGGATGTTTCCAGTTGAAAGATACTTGAAAAAACTCTCAAGTGTTACGTGCGCTATCGTGCTAGACCTAAAGGTTCGATAGCCAGTGGATATTTAATGGAAGAATGTATAACATTCGTGCTGAGATATTTAGATGATGTTGAGAGCAAAGAGAATAGGCCCTAAGATATGTTGATGATGACAATTCGATAGGTAAACCGGTTGGAAAAAGGATTGATGAAATATTTGATCGTTTAACATTGATGCAAGCACATTGGTGGGTTCTAGCCAACTCTAACGTCCTTAAATCATATAGAGAGTCAGTTTTCCTTTGAACCATTATCTTTCATTTTTTATGCTTCTTTTATTATTACTTCTAAATTTTCACGTATGTCTATATGCAGTCTTCACATGTTTGTCATAAATAGAGAGCATCCAAGATCTCGGTTACATGACAGACAACATATTCATTCTCAAACATTTCACACCTGGCTTAGTCATTATGTAAGCAAAACATATATAATATAGCGAGTTATTCCTCTAGAACATTTAGTCCTTATAACACTTATATTTATTATAGGTTGATGAGAATGAAGAATGCCCTGATATTCCTGCTGAAGTTAAAAAGCTTGCAAATGGCCCTTTCAATCAAGGGTTGCGCTACAATGCATGCAACGTGAATGGCTTCCAGTTTCATACAATAACATACGAGGCTAACAAGTCTACCTAAAATTCTGGTGTTATGTATAAAGCTGATACTACGAGTTATTCCAATTCAAGAGATATGAATCACATAACAGCTGGTGTCAATTACTATGGAGTGCTTACTAATATTATAAGGATCCGATATAGTAGTGAACTGAAATTTCTGTTATTCAAATGTGATTGGGTTGATGTACATCGAAGTGTTAAAGTTGACAACTTAAAGTTTACTTTAGTGAATCTGGACTGTTTGTTGTACTAGAAAAGTAGAGAGATGGATGAGCCATTCATACATCGAAGTGTTAAAGTTGTTGATCTAAAGTTTACTTTGGTGAATCTGGACTGTTTGTTGTACCGAAAAAATAGAGAGATGGATGAGCCATTCATACTAGCAAACCAAACGGAACAAGTTTGGTTTTCTCATTGTCCTAAAAAGAGATTAGCATGTGGTAATGCTAACGATGAGAAGAGATAATTATGATGTGTACTCAAGGGATCATGATCTATAAACTTTTCCCGCGCAGCAGTTAGATTCTCATTCTGTTTCACGCAAAGTAGATGTCATATGGGTTAGAGATGGGATTTATGGGGAGGAAGTAGATTTAGTTGGAAGAAGAATACAACCTGCAATTTAAATGTACTTAAATCACTTAACCGTTTACTAAATGTGCTTCAGTTGTTAAAATCTTTTACTCAATATTAAATCTTTTTGTTTTGCATATGGTAAACAAACATTCTCGACGTGGATCGATACAGGACGTAATAACTGCCTCGAGATCTGGAGCTAGTTCTTCACAGGGTACAGAGACACAAGCACCAACACACGAGATGGGTCACAGATCACATACAACTGTCCGAACAGGCTCCAGAGATCAAGAATCTAATTAAGAGACAGCTATACCTACTTCTAATATAGGTCCCAGTTGCACGGGACCTTCTTCCTCAAACCCTAGCGCTTCAAGTTTGCTAAGTTAATAGGAAGTAAATATTAGGAGAAATTGATCTATGTGGCTGTTGAAATCGTATTAAACTTTTTTCTTTCTTAACTATTTTTCTATTAATTTTTGTGTTGATATTTTGTAGGTTCCACGACAGGGAGTTCTCGCGGGGGTGGAAAGTTACCTTCCGGATGGAGTGAGTCGAGTTTTTGAAAGTACGATGTTGGTGTTAACCAACACGAAGGGCTTGTAGGGGTAGATGCATCTCGCTATAGTTCAGTGGTGGGCTGTTTTGCGCGCATGAGTAGTAGGATTCCTCTGAACTACAGGGATTGGCATTCCATACCTCAGAAACTTAAAGACGAAGTTTGACAAGAAATACAAGTAACTAATTTTATTCTAACATATGCAAGTGTATTTTCTTCAAAAGTTAACATTTTGCTTAATTAATTATTTGTTTAATACGTACAAGGACAACACCATGATGCCACCACAAGGATGTAGCGTCACAATGAAGATGCTAGCGTGGAAGGATTTTAAGTCAAAGTTAAAACAAAGATACTACGTTCCTTTCCAGCATAGTATGGAGCCTATTGTTTGTGGAGATAAACGGGTTGACGAAAATCAATGGAGGATGTTAGTTGATTATTGGCGTTTGGAGAATGCACAGGTCATATATATATAAGTTGACTACTTTTATATCTCACAACTTGTTTACTTTTTTTAATTATAAAATTGTATTTTAAATATTCACAGATGGAGGCCGAGCAGAATAGACAAAATCGATCGCATATGGCATATCCACCGGTCACAGGAAGAATGCCATATTATGTAATATAGGATCAGGTATTCAGTTTATTTTATACACTATTCATTTGAAATTTATCTAATTTGCTTGAAATTTCTCACATATTTTTACAAATGGTCTCACAAGGCCAACCGATATCACAGTATGATATGTTCCTTGCGACACGAAGGTGGTATGGTCGGCAGGCTGATGGTTTGACTGCGGAGATGATTGTAAGTAATTTTCAAATGTTAATTTTTTTGAGTTATTAAAATATGACAAAGACAATACATTAACCTAATATAAATTTGATATAATGTTTCTTCATTTTGTAGGACCGATTAGAGTGGCAGGCACTGCCTGAGTCTGAGCGCACAAAGGAAGCGAAGGATTAGATATTTCAGTGATTGTTCGGTTAAAAAATAAGAGATCGTGTTAGGTGCAAGGGAAAGGGTCCAATAGGACCAATACCAACCTCAGTCAATTAATCATCAAGTTTTGCTGCAAATATTGAGGAGGTTGTCAGGATTGAGGTTGAGGCACGTATGTAAAGTATGCGAAATACTATGCAGGCTGATATGCGAGTTGAGATGCAACGTGAGCGAGAGGTTTACGAGTCACGTATAGCTGCGCTTCAGACTACCATGGAAGTACTATAGCGCAGATTGGATGCATGTGCATTTGATGTAGTGCCTATACCTCCATTTAATGCTTCTACAACATTTCTTGGTGTTGGTTCCACTTCTCGACCTGTTGGATTATGTGATCCCTATGAGTATGTCCGTGATAAGTGACATATTTTGATTTCCTTCTTGTTTGTATTTATACTTCTGCTTCTGATCGATTTCTTGACATTTCCTATTTTTCATGCATGTAGTACCATCTGTTTTTGGGATTTTGTAGATTATTTATAATTTGACTATTGAGGATATTGCTTTTGAGTTATTTGGCAATAAGGAGATTGTTTTTTATTATATTTGGTGTTAAATAAGTTGATTATATTGTATTTGGCTTGAAATAATACGTGCACAAGGTCAAATACAAATAAAAAGATGCTTTAAAAATAAAAAACTGCCAAATATGACTGCTAGTCATCTGTCCTAATGGTTAACATGTAAAAACGACGACAGTAATATTTTTATCAAATATGACGGTTTCGAGCTGTCGTATTTTTTTCTCAAATATGATGGCTATTTGCACTACAGGAAAAATCTCATTTTGCGACGAATTTTTTGCGACGGCTTCAATTCCGTCGCTAATAGCGACCATTTTGTTACGATTTTCAATTAACTCGCGAGTTGACCAACACCGTCGCAATTTACGATGGTTTTGCGATGGCCAAAATACCCGTCGCAATTTGTAGCAAAATCGTCGCTATTTGCGAGGGTTTTGCGACGGCTAAAATGCCCTCGCAACTTGCGAGGGTTTTGCGATGACCAATTATTTTTTAAAAAAATTTAAATGTCCATCGCAAAGCCCTCGCAATTTGCGAGGGTTTTGCGACGGCCATTATGCCCTCGCAAATTGCGAGGGTTTTGTGACGGCCATTTATTTTAAAAAAATATATTTTAAAAAAAATTTGAATGTCCATCGCAAAAACCCTCGCAATTTGCAAGGGTTTTGCGACGGCCAATAAACCCTCGCAAAATGCGAGGGTTTTGCGACGACCAATTGTTTTTTAAAAAATTTTAAAAAAAAATTTAAATATCCATCGCAAAGTCCTCGCAATTTGCGAGGGTTTTGCGACAGCTATTTATTTAAAAAAAAAATTTTTAAAATTTTTTGAATGACCGTCGCAAAACCCTCGCAATTTGAGAGAGTTTTGCGACGGCTCTTTAGCCCTCGCAAATTGCGAGCGTTTTGCGACGGCCATTTATTTTTAAAAAAATATTTTTTAAAAAAAAAAAATTTGAATGGCCATCGCAAAACCCTCGTAATTTGTGAGGGTTTTGCGACGGTCGTTAAACCCTCGCAGATTGTGAGGGTTTTACGATGCTCGATTGTTTTTTTTAAAAAAATTTAAAAAAAATTCAATGTCCGTCGCCAAGCCCTCGCAATTTGCGAGGGTTTTGCGACGGCCTTTTCGCCCTCGCAAATTGCGAGGGTTTTGCGATGGCCAATATTTTTAATTAAAAAATATATAAATAAAAAAATTAGAAAATCTCAAAACACTAATTCGTCTCAAATCCGTCACTAATTGCGACGAATTTGCGAGGGTTTTGCGACAAAATAGGGTTTTAATCTATATTTTTTTAAAAATTTTAAAATTTTCTTTTTGTGTTTGTGTGGTGGTGTATTTTGACAAATTTACTTGAATATTTTTAATAACATGTCTCAATTAGTGCATTTTATTATAATTCTGTATATGTAATTATGTCATGTTATACACCTAATGTATTGCATAAGTAAATATATATAATTAATTATGTTATGTTATATACTTACTCAAATATATAAGTATATGTATACAATGTATATAAGTATCTATTTAGTTTAATATATATATTATAACATGTAGGTATATATATACATATGTCTAATTTTTTAATCTATCACTTTGATTAAGTAGTGTATAAAGTAAAATATATAAGGAAAAATAGTTCAAATACTGTTATTATTGTTGATATCACTAAAAAAATTGTAAAATTTATAATGTAGAGATCAATTTGTAATGTTCTTCGTCTCCTACATGTTAATATATATTATACTATATAGCTATGTATATATATATGTCCAATTTTTTAATTTATCTATTTGGTTAAGTGGTGTATAAAGTAAAATATATAAAGAAAAATAATTCAAATACTATTATTATTATTGAGATCACTAAAAAAATAGTGATAATTATAATATAGAGATCGGTTTATAATATATATAGTTAATTATATTTTGTTATATACTTACTCTAATATATAAGTATATATATATATGCTTATAAAGTATACAATGTACATAAGTATCTCTTTAGTTTAATATATATATTATAGCATGTATGTATATATAAAGATATGTCTAATTTTTTAATCTATCACTTTGATTAAGCGATGTATAAAGTAAAATAATTCAAATACTATTATTATTATTGAGATCACTAAAAAAATAGTGAAAATTATAATGTAGAGATCGATTTGTAATATATATAGTTAATTATATTATGTTATATACTTACTCTAATATATAAGTATATATATATATATATATATATATATATATATATGCTTATGAAATATACAATGTATATAAGTATTTATTTAGTTTAATATATATATTATAACATGTATATATATATATATAAAGAAAAATAATTTAAATATTATTATTATTGAGATTACTAAAAAAATAATAAAAATTCTAATATAGATACCGATTTATAATATTCTTTGCATCAATTTATAAGAAATTAACGAAATTTAATTTTTTCGCCACAAATTACGATGAAATAACAAAAAATTTAAAAATTTTTTAAAATTTCTTTAAAATTTCCAGTCCCTCCTTTTTTTTCCCTCATTCTCCCTCACACTCTTCTTATTCTTCTTCTTCTTCTTCTTCTTCTTCTTCTTCTTCTTCTTCTTCTTCTTCTACCAACCCCCGCGATTGTCCCCCCCTCCCACTCCCACCACCCCCCTTCCCACCCCCTTCTCCCTTCTCCCTCCCTCGCAGCCCCACCTTCACCCCTCAACCTTGCCGCCCTCTCCCCTTCCCTGCCCACCCACGCACCCCCTCCCCTTCCTTCCCCGGATCTCTCCCCTCCCCCCCGCCCGCGGCCCTCCCCCGGGTCTCTCTCCCTTCCCCCCAGATCCCTGATCCCTACCCCCCGGCCCTCTCCTCACCGACTCTCCCTCCTCCCGGCCCTCTCCCCCGCCAGCTCTCTCCCCGTGGCCCCCCCGTCGGCTCCCCCCCCCTCCCGGATCTCTCTCCCCGGCTGTCTCCCCCCGCAGCGTATAGAGATTGCTCAGGCTTTTCAAGTGCAAATGGAGGTTCAAAGAAAACTCTACGAACAGATTGAGGTAAAAGATCTGGAAACTGATTCGATCCTATCAATTTGGTATAATTTATTTGCTTGAACTTGGTGATATTTGGGGCATTCGATCCTATCTATTTGGTATCCTATATTTGATTAATGGCAGTGAGTTGATGGTCATTTGGTTGATGTAGCTAAGTTGGTTTGGCTATTTGATTAATTTGCTTGAAATTGGTGATATTTGGGGCATTGAGTTGTTGCTATGTTGAATTGAGCTGTTTGTGGATATTGGAAATTGTTGTTTATCTACTTAATTTCTATTGATGCCTCTATTGAGCTATATTGACAGAGTTATACTTTGGGGATTAAATTGTGTTGTGAGTTGGAAATTTTTTTTGGATATTATTGTGAATTTTGTGTTGGGAGAATTGTGCATAGTAGCTTTTGTTCTTAATATTATTGAATTGAAATTGTGTTAAACTTTGAATATATTTATTTTGATATTTTGGCAGTTGTTGGATTTAGATGAGTTTATGGTTTGATTTGTTAGATATATGGAGAATTACAATGTATGCAAAAGGGCATTTTGATTTGATAATTCAGCTGCATTGAGAAAGTGTGTAGAAAAGTTGAAATTTAGTTAGTTAGCTGGTGTGGTGAAAACTTTGGGGTGTTTTGTTGATAATTGGTGTTGGTGGAGTTGTTTTGTTTCACTACTAGAAAAATGCTGATTACCAACTATCAAATTCTGTTGGTAGGTGTCTAATTTCTGTTGGTAATACTAGTTTACCAACAGATTCCCAACGGAATTTGGTCCGTAGGTAAAACGCTTGTTGGAAAGTATTACCAACAAGAGATTTTTAATTCTGTTGGTAATTACCAACATAGTTTATTGTTGGTAATATTATATTTCAGTTGGTAATGATTTTTTCGGGAGTTAAGTATTTTCTGTTGGTAATTTTTTTACGTTACCAACAAACTAACGACGTCGTTGGTAAGGTTGTTGGAAATTTTCGAATTGTGTATTTTGTTGATAATTTTGTTGGTATTTTTTCCAATTGATTGTTTAATTGGTAATGTTGTTGGTAATTTGCCAACAATTCCGTAGTTGGTATATTTATGTTGTTGGTAATTATTATTCATTACCAACAAACGATTTAGTTGGTACTTAGTTGGTAAAAGTCGAAAAAGAAAATGCGTATTGATAGCTTACCAACTACAATTTAGTTGGCACTGCAAACATATTCTGTTGGTATATATCAACAGATAAATCTGTTGGTAAATCGTTGCAAGGTGTTGTTACGTACCAATAGCGATCTGTTGGAAAGCACTTATAGATTGTTGTTGGCATGTACCAACTGATAAATCTGTTGGTATGCACCTGCAATTTTGTGTTGGTAATTTCTGTTGGTATGTAGCAACAAATAAATCTGTTGGTAAGCACCTACAAATTTGTATTGGTAAATACCAACAGATTTTTTGTTGATAAGCACCTGTAAAATTTGTTGGTATGTACCAACAAATTGTTTTGTTGGTAAGTACAAATAGCTTTTTATTGGTAAGTAGAATTACATTATCACTATTTAATCCATACACATATTTAATAAAGCAATTCTACATAATATTAAAAGTACAAACATACCAAAAGTCATACATCCATATTGAAAGAACATCAACATCCATAACAAAAGTACATCAAACTCTGATGTGGAACAAAAATCAGATAAAGTAAATTTGTTATAAGCTTAAAATAATATTTTATTTCAGTAGTCCAACATATGAAATAAATTTAAGATCTAGCTTGTGAAGCATCCTCTCCCTTGAGTTCCTTGACTTCTGATGTTAAGGATTTCACCTCGGATTGCAAGCGTTCATTCGCTTCTCATAGTTCTTGAATAGCCTTGTATAATGATTCGTCAACACTTTGCAATTCTGACCTTTGGACATATTCTGTAGACTGTGCTGATGAACAAGATGAAGAGGATAACTTGTATGTAGTAGATTTTTAGAGGCAGCTCAAACTGAGGGATCCCATGCCATAGACTGTATTACCCTTTTTTGGTGGTCCTACAACTCGCAACCAAATATCAACCTTGTTAACTGGTTTTGGTTGCTCCCCTTCAGGTGTTTGATTTGTTATTAGCTCTGTCTTTTTTTTGTAATTCCTCTTGGTACCTTGCCTGTAACAATGACAACAGTATAGTATCAATAATAAGCCAATAACAAAATTTATACATGCTACTAAAATAGTCACAACAAAACAGCTTCCCAAAAAAATAGCCCCAACTACGAACAAGTTTCCTCCAACCCTAAACAAGAGAACAAGAACCCCCTCACTGTAGCCCCTACACTCACATTTTTCCAGCTACTTCAATCACATTTTCCAACCCTAAACAAGAGGACAACAACCCCCCTCACTGAAGCCACTTCACTCACATTTTTTTCAGCCACTTAACTCAAAATTTTCCATATAGTAGTATATCACCACTCAATTCACCAATAAAAAAATCAACTCCCCTGAACAAACAGCAATCAAGTCAGAACTCTACTGCAATCAAACCAATTGTTCCAACACAAGTTTTAATATACCCAACACTATTTCAACCCACACTTCACAACTCAATCAAACAATCGACATACTCCTCATAATTGCTACAGCATAAACTTAACAATCCACATTTCAAAGCTCAAATTACTAGCCAACCAACACAAATGCAGTAATTAACCAACACAAATCAAGCAATAAAACTTAACTTCTCTTGTGAAGTTTAATAGTATAAAACCAGTATCCAGTCAACTATAACTCAAGCTTAGCATTTCACATCAAAGGTAGCTCAATCATATATCAATTTAAACTCAGCAGGCAAAATTAGAATGTAGCACAGTCAACTCAACTCAATTCAAATTTCAGAGCCAATCTTAATACCAATTGCACAATCTTGTCCGTAGTAGTTTAAGCCTATTCACACAATACCAATTAAATTCCCTGTGTAATTATAACACCAATCCTTAACAATTAAAAATTCAAGCTGTTGTGGATTACTAGTTAATATTTTGGAAATAATAATTTCGTTGGATCCCCATTAAAATAACACCACAATCAGATTAGATCTCGTAAAACTAAAAGTAGAAATATGTTGATCTTGTACTTCAATAGATATGACACTTACGTATATGTCCTCAGATCGCTTGTCAATAAAGGCAAGTTGTGGCGCCTCTAGCAGGTCCTCTTCCCCTCTAACATTAGTCTTTCTCTTTTTAGTGCTTGCTCAACCTCATCTTCAGTGTTTGTTGTGTGAGTGAAGACATAGATGTCCATCTGTGAATATTCTCTATGGTATTTCTCCTCCTACGAAATCGTCATAACATATAAGTTGTAATGTATTATACATAAGAATAGTATTTACAAATATATTTCAAATAATGAATTAAAAGAAAATTCTATGTATTATACAAGCTTTCTCTTGTGTACAGTTGTCATCAATCCGAATAACCTTAGCAAAACCAGAAATTAGAAAATACAAGTCAACAATTGCTCAGCACTTATTGATGACATACCTCACCATAAAACATATATCCAAGAAAAATAGACAGGTAATGACAAATTAGAGCATACACTGTCAATGCCTCAATATCATGCCAATAAGCAGTGTCAGGAATTTCCCTGTGACCTAAGAGGTATATCTTTACTTCCTGCTTCTGAAGGTGAGTTTATGCAAAATGTTGAGTGGAGATTTTACAAAATTTCAGAGTAAACTTTATCAAGGTGTCCATCATTTGTGTCTTGATTGCATTGTAGGTTTGCTATGAGTCGTGATGGCCAGCTCGCTTCGACTCGATTTCAGATGTTACTCTGTGATTCTAAGTTCAGATTTTGAAAACACTTTAGAAGTCATATTATGGGAATAATGGATTTACTTAATTTGTACTTGGTCAATTTTTCTGATTGCGGGTCGTAGCTTTGACAAAAGAGATGCAGAAATGCAGTAGAACTGCTAGCATTTCCTATTCAGACTTCGAAAGGCTAAAAGGACTAGCAGTCCTATCAAGAATAGGGCGGCTCACAGTCAGTACAACTAAGCGTGTAACCACCAGCTCTTGCTTTGGAAAGGGACCTTCTGATTCTTCAAGTTTGAGAATAAGAAAGAAGAGAAAAGAAATTAGTAAAGAAGTGAAGTTGAAAAACCAAGAAAAAATGCCTAAGAAGAGCAAGCAGCAGGGGTGGGACAATCAATCCAGTCACAGTAGATGTCACTCTGTGATTCTAAGTTCAGATTTTGAAAACACTTTAGAAGTCATATTATGGGAATAATGGATTTACTTAATTTGTACTTGGTCAATTTTTCTGATTGCAGGTCGTAGCTTTGACAGAAGAGCTTCTAACCACTGCTCAACAAAATGATAATCTTCGGACTAGGAGGTCGGCGGCAGATCTTGTTGCATCTCCAAGTTTTCGCCATGTTGAGGTTCCCTCCAATGTGGTAGGTCTCCTATAGATTTAAACTAGAGAATGGATTCTTAAACTTAGTCCCTATTTACGTGGAAGACTTTAGGGCTTTGTTACTGAAATTGAGATTCTGTTGGAGTATAATTGGAGCACAAGTTTCATGTGAAGGATGTTCGCATCCCAAAATATGAACATAAAGGTGCCAAATAATATTCTATCAATGATTTTCTTCCCTAATAAAATCTGGGGGAAGTTTTGATGCAATTGCAAAAACTGATGATGTTATTTTTCTTGCTTTTCTGAGACACAATTGTCATTAAGTTTTGTTCTGTTTACCTCTCCTAACTATTTCAACATTCTCTCTGTTACTGAAACAAAAATTACTGGTGTGTGATTATCTATAACGTGCTAATATTAAGGAAGCAGTTTTCCCATGTATACACAACAACAACATCGGCAGCCATGACATGAACATATTAACCTTCTATATTCTCCAACAATTACTTAATTTTCTGCTTCATTTCTTTCTGCTACATATGCAGCCATGATCAATCCTTCACACACCTTCAAAACACAACCAAACAACACACATAACACAGCGAATTGCCCCTCAATTCCACTGCCACATGGCACACATACAAACAGCTTTGTAACATAAATTTCTACTAACCATAATTCATAATTCAAGTGTGTTTCCTTGAAAACTTTTGCCACCATTGAATAAGATTAAAAAAAAAAAGTTTATCCCTACACCAAAGGACTCTTTAAAGAGATCCTAATCTTCTTCCTTAAAGAGTTACAAGTGATAATATTCCTTGCTGACCATGTTCACATTCAACAAAGACAACTTTAGGAATGCAGTAGTTCATAATCTTCTGGAAAATAGACAGAAATTGGCCTGCTCCACACAAGATCCTAATCTTCTCCTTACATCTTGTGCAGTAGAAAAATACAAATTTCAAAAACCTCGTAGACAATGCATCATGACTCTCAACTAAGAATCAAAGCTTTGAAGATGTAATTAGATAAATTATCTAAATCATCAGTTGTCATAGGATAAGGTTAATCATTTCTACATGTTTACCATAAGCATGCTGGAAATGCCTTCTTTTAGTCAAAAGTTATACCACTAGCACAAGAACGAGAGTCCATGAACTAATTACTTAATGGTAAAGGTATTAGAGTCCAGAGTTTGTCATGCAGAAGTAAGAGGGAAATGTTCATTATTTATCCATGGTTGTGTGAGAATAAATATGGTGATGGAAATTTCTGTGTCTATCCGAGGTTTAATTACAAATCTAAATTGCTTTTCCTTTGTCTGTGGGTGCACACATGTAAATAAAAAATAATTGTATCATGCCAACAAACAGTGTCAGGAATTTCCCTGTGACCTAAGAGGTATATCTTTACTTCCTGTTTCTGAAGGTGAGTTTATGCAAAATGTTGAGTGGAGATTTTACAAAATTTCAGGGTAAACTTTATCAAGGTGTCCATCATTTGTGTCTTGATTGCATTGCAGGTTTGCTATGAGTCGTGATGGCCGACTCGCTTCGACTCGATTTCGGATGTCACTTTGTGATTCTAAGTTTAGATTTTGAAAACACTTTAGAAGTCATATTATGGGAATAATGGATTTACTTAATTTGTACTTGGTCAATTTTTCTGATTGCAGGTCGTAGCTTTGACAGAAGAGATGCAGAAATGCAGAAATGCAGTAGAAATGCAGAAATATAGAACTCCCATTAGAAATGCAGTAGAAATGCAGAAATGCAGAAATATAGAACTCCCATTAGTCAAATACATTTTGAGTCAAACTTCAAAATAAACCTAGTGTATGCTTTACAAAATAGCCCTAGTGTATGAAGGGAGTAGCTGCACGAGTTAAGGTAATTGGACAGACTTATTGCCTAGTTGCTGCAGTACTTTGAAACATAAGTGATATAGAGATATTGTAAGAAAAATCTTGCTGTTTTGCCCGTGTTTCCTGCTTTTCTTAACCAAAATGCATTGTACAATTATTCCTTCATTGTTATAGGACTTAAACATCATTTGGTCTATTCCATTCTTCATTTTAAAGACTATTAATCTTCCTATTTTCAGTCATGAAGGAAGCAGTTTTCCCATGTATACACAACAACAAAACCGGCAGCCATGACATGAATATATTAACCTTCTATTTTCTCCAACAATTACTTAATTTTCTACTTCATTTCTTTCTGCTACATATGTAGCCATGATCAATCCTTCACACACCTTCAAAACACACCCAAACAACACACACAACACAACGAATTGCCCCTCAATTCCACTGCCACATGGCACACATACAAACAGCTTTGTAACATAAATTTCTACTAACCACAATTCATAATTCAAGTGTGTTTCCTTGAAAAGTTCATACTAAAATAATCCTCATAAACTACTTCACATCTTTAATTAAAGAAAAGAAGGTTTTTTGCCTTCTGTGTGATGGCTTTTAAGCAAGTGAAGGCCTAAGCATTCATTTTTTAATCCTTCCCTAAGCGTTCAGAAATCTCTCTCTCTCTCTTTTTCCTCTTTTTCTCTTATTTTACTTTTTTTCTTTTATTTTCTCTTTCTCTCTTCTTGTTGCTGAATTTAGGATGGCCAAAACACTACACATGCAATTGAAGGTTCAACTGACAACTCTAGAAACAGTTTTTAGCAATTGGTTCAGTTGGACTAAATTTCTCAACAATCATTTTCCTGTTTGCAAAAACCCCCGCCCTTCCACAAAGGCTGAAAAGAAAATGAAAAAATAGATGGCAGCTCTATATGATGGAAAGAAAACTGTGTAAAGTCCCTTTCATTTCAAAGGTGTGCTGAACAAAACTACAAACTTGACAACCACAAAACCTGAATAAGAGCAAGACTTAGAAATTTAGAAACAAATTAGAAAGAAAAGGTGTGCTAAAAAATTTAGTCCTACCAGCATTTTTTCTAGACACTTCACTCACATTTTTACAACAAAATCACAACTCCAACTCCCGAAAACCACAACATAAATATCAGTACAACACCAACACATCAACAATCAAACACCCCAATAAAGTTTAAAAGAAAAGGTGCAATAAGTTTTCCACTCTTGCATCATAACAGGCTTCAGGTAAGTTATAATCAGACTTAATGTTTAGAAGTTGCACAATTGTAGATAACTGGGAGTGACTACACCCTGGCCATAAAGGCTCATTTGCAGCATGTAGCAGATCATAGAAACTTTGTGCATTCGTATTAGGCTCTTCTTCCATCTGTATAGTTTTATTAAATCTTTTATCATGTCCTGTTGCATCAAATACCATTTCCCTAATGCGATGGCTTACAATAGGACTTTCCTCCCTTTCCTCATCAACCTCTATGCTATTCCTTCGCTGTGAACTAAAAATGTAAGATTCCCCATGAGCATGCCATTGATAGTAATTTGGGATAAATCCCTTCTGACACAAATGTAGCTTTACATCATCTACCTCAGAAAACCTACGGTTTTTGCACTTTGAGCATGGACACCTTATTTTTCCTCCACTAGTAAAATCAACTTGTGTAGTTGCAAATTGAACAAACTCATCAATTCCATGAAGAAACTCCCTTGTTAACCCTTTTTTACCAGGTAAGAGCCTATTATACATCCATGCTCGAGCTTCTGTCATCGTACCAACCTACGTTTGGATACAAGCTATATCACCCATTCACCCTAATTACACACAAGCTTTTACACATTTCCCATGCATATACACACATATACAAATGAAGATCAAATTTATAATGGATAATACCACCACCAAGGAGCAAAAAGAAAAAAAAGATAGAATAGAAGGATGCCAGCTTTAAGATCATACAATACCCAACAGAAATATCTAGTGTTTTTGTTAGAACCGACATCAACCAAAGAAAGTAAATATCAAGGTGGATTGTTCATAGGAAGAAAAAAAAAGATCGAATAGAAGGATGCCAGCTTTAAAATAATGATGAAAATAGATAATAAATCTTCTTTCTTTCCTCCAAAAATTCATCGTCCGGTGAAGTGAACTTCACATAAATAAACCAAAATTTTAAGCAATGTACAAAGCATTCCATAGAGGCAAAGAGTAAAAAATGAAACATAGCAGCACTCAAAAATTTTACTCCTCTGTATTGGACCTCTCTCTCTCTCCTATTCTTTTTCCCATTATTTTTCCCTATTGAATATCAAATAACAAATGCAAACTTCAAGAGAAGGAGACAATCTATTGGAAAGAAACCATATCTACTATGCTTCGTCTCCTATTATGCAAACCTTCTGCAATTGTCAAGCTGTTAAGATGTCTAATAATTAACAGTTGCAAGCTTCTCACTTAGGAATTCAACTTTCTTATTCCACCACAAGTGGATCAACTCACATAACATCATGTAGTTTTAATTCAGCATCACAAAAGCTTCATTGTTACTGCTGCAGTTTTGAACCACTGTTTTTTAATCAAGCAATATTCGAGGCTTTCCTTGTTTTCTAAAGCAATCACAAATAGTTGCAACTATCCACATTCAAACTGAAGCAGAAACCTATTCAAACTGAAGTAGAAACCCACATTCGAACTGAAGCAAAAAACCCACGTTTGAACTAAGGCCACAGCAAACATAGCAACAACAAGCCAGTAAACTCAAATTTCAAAGCCTCGTTCAAAATTAACACAGATTTCACACATCTCAACACGAATGTGGCATAATCAAGTTAAAATTATGTCTCAAACAACAATCAAATCGACGAAATAGTACAATAAAGATGCCGTTGTTACCTGCAGTGTACTTCGAAGGTGCAAACTTAGGCAAATGTGGCCTGAGATTTGACAGATTTTGACGGCTTTTCTTTGTCTTTGTGTGTGTTAAGGTGTGTCGCAACCGATGAGAGGGAGAGCCTTGCAGTGAAGATGGCGACGGTATTAGCACCGACAAGCAGCGGCAAGCACCGAGAGGGAGAGGGTTACGTTGAGGGTGAGAGTGGGATTGTAATTTAGTTTACGTTTTTTATTTTTTATATTAATACATTTTTTTTCCTTCTTATATTTATAAAGTTGAATTATAATTAAGTTACTATATTTCTAATTCATAAAATATATAAAAATTAATTATGTATATTTATATTTTTATGTATATAAAAATAATAGTAACTACAATATTTTATGCATAATATATATATATATATATATATATATATATATATATAAACATAATAACTATACTTATACATATATATACATTTATTTATATAATTACTATCAAAATTACTTAGTTTTTAATTTTAAGTTATTCTATTTTATCTCTTCTTATTGCCTAGACATTGTTTCTTAATTCAAAAAAATTAGTATAACTTTTTCAATCCTTTTTTAAAAAAAAATAATTTTGAGAATCAAATAAATGGAATTATTATTATTTTTTTACCTTGTAATTCTTTGTTTCTAAGTTTATTACTCTTATAATTTATGATATGAACATAACCACATAAATATACATTTTAAAGATGAAATAGATAAAACCAACTAGACATATTACTTTTAAAATAATATATAATATCATTATTTGATTTGATACGTTATACTTCTACTATAATTATTAGGCTCAATTTGGAGATCCTTTTAATTCCAATGAATTTCATTCTAATTTATTAATTTTGAAGCTATTCCCAAATATAGCCCCAATATTTGTATATAAATATAAAATATAAAAGTACTGTTTAAACAGAATGATTGAATTTCACTTTAAACAAATGTTTATCAATATGCATAATCCACCAAATAACTTTGGCCTGTTATATAGAGGTGATATTAGATTATATAGAAAAATATATTCAATTACTTTCAAATTTGTTCATGATAATTTTGTTAGTGATTTCAAAAAATATAACGATTGGATCTTTAATTTGATATGCTTTTCTTTATAAATGCATTAGGTTTTGAGCCGTTATATAGAGATTATGCTATATTATGTGAAAAATATAGAGATTAAATTTGGACATAATACTTTTTTTTTTAATAATTTTAACAAATCTAAAAGTTGAATTTTTAATTTGATATGTTTATCCTTATAAATGCATTATGTTGTAAATTTGACGCGCTTATATTTATGAACGAGTTAGGTTATTGGCCGTTATATAGAGAATATGCTAGATCTGTAGCTAAATATATCCGATTATCTTCAACTTTGGTCACAATACTTTTTTTAGTACTTTTAACAAATCTAATGGATGGATTGTAAATTTGACGTGTTTATATTTACAAACGAGTTAGGTTATTGGCCATTATATAGAGATTATACTAGAATGTGTACCTACATATATCCGATTACCTTCAAATTTGGTCACAATACTTTGTTTAGTGCTTTTAACAAATCTAACGGTTGGATTGTCAATTTGATGTGCTTAAATTTACGAACGAGTTAGGTTATTGGCCGTTATATAGAGATTATTCTAGATTGTGTACCTAAATATATATGATTACCTTTAAATTTGGTCACAATACTTTTTTTAGTACTTTTAACAAATCAAACGGTTAGATTATAAGTTTGATGTACTTATATTTACGAACGAGTTAGGTTATTGGCCGTTATCTAGAGATTATGTTCAATTGTGTACCTAAATATATTCGATTACCTTCAAATTTGGTCATAATACTTTTTTTAGTACTTTTAACAAATCTAACGATTAGATTATAAGTTTAATGTGCTTATATTTATGACGAGTTAGGTTATTGGCCGTTATATAGAGATTATGCTAGATTATGTACCTACATATATCCGATTACCTTCAAATTTGGTCACAATACTTTTTTAGTACCTTTAAAAAATATAACGGTTGGATTGTCAATTTGACGTTCTTATATTTACGAACGAGTTAGGTTATTGGCCGTTATATAGAGATTATACTAGATTGTGTACCTAAATATATCTGATTACCTTTAAATTTGGTCACAATGCTTTTTTTAGTACTTTTAACAAATATAACGGTTAGATTATAAGTTTGATGTGCTTATATTTACGAACGAGTTAGGTTATTAGCCGTTATCTAGAGATTATGCTAGATTGTGTACCTACATATATCCGATTACTTTCAAATTTGGTCATAATACTTTTTTTAGTACTTTTAACAAATCTAACGGTTGGATTGCCAATTTGACGTGCTTATATTTACTAACGAATTAGGTTATTGGCCGTTATATAGAGATTATACTAGATTGTGTACCAAAATATGTCTGATTACCTTTAAATTTGGTCAAAATACTTTTTTTAGTACTTTTAACAAATCTAATGGTTAGATTATAAGTTTGATGTGCTTATATTTACGAACGAGTTAGGTTATTGGCCGTTATCTAGAGATTATGCTAGATTGTGTACCTACATATATCCAATTACCTTCAAATTTGGTCATAATATTTTTTTTAGTACTTTTAACAAATATAACGGTTGGATTGTCAATTTGACATGCTTATATTTACGAACGAGTTAGGTTATTGGCCGTTATATAGAGATTATGCTAGATTGTGTACCTAAATATATCTGATTACCTTTAAATTTGGTCACAATACTTTTTTTAGTACTTTTAAAAAATCTAACGGTTAGATTATAAGTTTGATGTGCTTATATTTACGAACGAGTTAGGTTATTGGCCGTTATATAGAGATTATGCTAGATTGTGTACCTAAATATATCTGATTACCTTTAAATTTGGTCACAATACATTTTTTAGTAATTTTAACAAATAATAATGGTTAGATTATAAGTTTGATGTGCTTATATTTACGAATGAGTTAGGTTATTGGCTGTTATCTAGAGATTATGCTAGATTGTGTACCTACATATATCCGATTACCTTTAAATTTGGTCATAATACTTTTCTTAGTACTTTTAACAAATCTAACGGTTGGATTGTCAATTTGACATCCTTATATTTACAAACGAGTTAGGTTATTGGCCGTTATATAGAGATTATACGAGATTGCGTACCTAAATATATCCAATTACCTTCAAATTTGGTCACAATACTTTTTTTAGTACTTTTAACAAATCTAACGGTTCGATCATTAATTTGACGTTCTTATCTTCAACAAATCTATTTTTCTTCTACTTAAACGTCTACCAACTACCCATGTCTGTTGGTATTTTGTTGGAATATCGATAGGGAAAAACATTCCTCTTCCCTTTACCAACAGATTTCCATTAGACATAGTTACCAACCACGCATATTTAATTGGTAATCGGTTGGTAAATATTTTCCTACATGCCTACCAACATATTACCAACAAATTACCAACACAAATATTAACAACTAAATACGCACCATTGGTAATTTGATTTGCAATTTGTTGGAGATTTATTTACTATATTTTCAACAGATATGTTGGTTGCTAATGCTGTTGCTAAAAAATAAGCTATCATATTACCAACTATATTACCAACTGCATTAGCTACCAACTACCCACTTCGGTTGGTATTCCGTTGGTACATTGACGGGAACAATATTCCCTCCCTATTACCAACAGATTACCATCCGACACAGTTACCAACCACTTATATTTTGTTGGTACATATTTTCCCTCCCATTTACCAACACATTACCAACAGACTACCAACAACAAAATCACCAACAGAATACACATAGTTGGTAACTTGTTGGTAAGTAACTGAAATGCAACACATTCTACATTTGTTGGGAATCGGTTGGTAATTTGTTGGTAATTACCAACCGAACTTGGTTTGTTGGGAATGGTCTGTTGGTAATCACCATTTTTCTAGTAGTGCTTAACTTGTGAAATTTCTTTAGGATTGACAAAAAAGAGAAGCTGAGTTGGTGAAATTGAGTTGTGCACAATTTCCAGGAACATTGATCTAAAGAAGTGTAGTGGTTTGTTTTAGCTTCTTTTTGAATGATACCATACACATCTCAAAATATGTCTTTTTTTTATAGATTTCAATGGGTATTAATGATATTCGTCCAATACTACCTTATTTCATTTAACCTTGTTTTGGGGTTTAAATTGTCATGGTGATTTGGGAGTTTGTATTTCATTAGAAGTTAAGATTTAGTGTTTGGATATTGTGGAGGGGAGTTTTGGCTTGTCATTACAGTGGTTTGTTTTGCTAAAATGTGTTGAATTTCATTTAATGGTATTGTTGTAGTGTGTACGAAAAGGTGATTATTTGTGAAAGGTGTGGAAAAATATTTTTTTAAGTAATTCCTATTATTAATATGTTTGCATGAAGAAGTTCACAAGCTATCAATATGCATGAAGAATTCAAATGTTGGATTCCCCTCACAATTTATATAGTTAATGGTGAGGAATTCCTGAAATCAATTACATTATTACTATCTCATGTCAAATTTTAAATTTTTTTTATTCAGAATTTCAATCCTTATTATTATTTGTTTCACATTTCAAAATCTTTTAATTTCTTTTATTTTAAATTCCATCGCATATAATTTTTTACACTAATTTTGTCTAATTTTCGGGAATTTCATCTTCTTCTATTTTTGCAGGAATCTTTCGTTTAGACTTGCACAGGCCGGATGAAAAGGATAGATAAAACATAAGGTGGCTATATATATGTCTGGTGTTATACAAATGTAATTGTTTTAAAATAACATTTGCGAGTATTGATATTTTGTAATATATTCATACTTTGTAATACTTTATATTATATTATATTATGTTTCAGTATTTTAATTATATTTATTCGGACTTAGTTTTAATTTTTTATATTATTTTTTGAATTAAGAACATAATTTTGGCATTCATTTGTATGATGTTTCAAGACTGATTTATAGGGAATTAATAATTTAAAATAAATATAATAAAAAATTGTAGCAAAATTTTCGCAATTTGCGACGATTTAGCGAGGGTTAGAAAATTTCATCACAAACTGCGATAATTTTGCGACGGCGACGATAATCCTCGCAAATTGCGACGATTTTGCGAGGATATAAAAATTCTTTATTAAATCGTTGTAAATTGTAAAACTCTTGCAAATTGTAAAAATAAAAAGTTCTTAGCAAAATTCTCGCAATTAGCGACGATTTTGCGAGGGCAATTTGCGACGGTTCTACGAGGGCCTTAGCCTTCGCAATTTGCGACGGTTTTGCGAGGGCCTTAGCCCTCGCAATCAACGACGATTCTACAATGACCCTCGCAAAACTGTCGCAATTTGCGAGGATTTTGCGAGGGCTAATGCATTTCGTCGCAAAATCGTAACAAATTTTTGAAGTTTGACAAAAAATATTCGTCGCAAAACCGTTGCAAAATCGTCGCAAATTGCGACGACCAATTATTTACCCTCGCAAAACCATCACAAATAGCGACGGTTTCCTTAGCGACGGTTTCCTTTGCGACGGCAAAAACCGTTGCAAAACCGTCGCAAATCTCGATTTTTCCTGTAGTGTTGGTAAACAAATACGACGGATACATTTACCTAATAGGACGTTTTTTCGAACCGTGTCAATAAACCTTTCAGGTGATAAAAAATGACCCTTTCAAATAGCTGTCGTATTAGCCTAATATAACGATTTTATTGCTGTTGTCGACCAAAAGCGATGAAATTTATTACGACGGCTGTATAACTGTCGTTTAACTATTGTATTAACCAAATACGACGGTTGTTATATTTGATCTTGAATTTAGTAGTGTACTAAAATTATCATTGAGACATTTCACAAAATGTATCACACAATTTCCTTTCACATATCTCAAAACAATACTGGTTTCAGTGCAGGTGCAGCAATGCATCGGTCTTAAATTAAGCATATTTCATCCTATAAGGATTTCAGTTTAGTAAAATATTGAGTCATATATAAGCTACCTTGTCTTAAGTTGTGTATCTCCTCTATAAAATCTCACAATCGCAGCATGTCTCCTTGATTGAATATTTCATTTAGCTTCTTCCATATATCTACTGCAATTTGATTGTACACCACGAATCTAGCAACCTCTGGTGTGCAGGACTTTATTAATCATACCATGACCAAGTTATTACACTGTTTCCATGGTTCATACATACTATCACCGGGAGTTGGTATAGGAATTGATGGATCTATAAATTGATCTTTGTGTTTGTAGGAGAGAGCAATGCGCATGGATCTACTCCATGTCTGATAATTGTTTGCATCAAGCACTGGAGTTACTAGCACACTAGAAGGACAATCACTGGGATAGATGTAATATATATTTGGAGCTATATATTCAGCAATTTTAGGTGCAGGATTTGCCATGAATAACGGTGGATGAATACAACATAGAGGAGCTCAGAGAACAAATTTTAAACCCAAAACACTCTGGAAATTACTCTAATATCATGAAGAAATATAGAAGAATAATTTTGCAGAAAGGAAGTCTGTGGAAGAAACTGACTATTGTTTCATTCAATGAGAAAATGAGTACAAAAGGGTATATATACATGTGCTCACCTAAAACTAACTTGGATCTCAAGGACCCGATACAAATTTAATCAGAAACAAAAAGAATATCTACAAAAGAATCGTGGCGTGGAACTTGTGATAATCAAAACTGCATTTCTGCATTCCAGAATGTGAAGTATCCGTGTGTGCACAATGGGATGTTGAGTTGTCATCCAAATGGCTTACATTATCTTGTCATCTTCATCTGACATGGACCATGACGTGGCTACTGATTAAGACAATGACATGGCAATTTCAACAGTATCTGGACAAACAAATATAAATATGCAAGTCTCCTACTACTTGGATGAAAGCTAATTTTGATGTAACCTTTCATGATGGTAAAGTGATAGATGCAGTTTTCTTTAGAAATAACAAATAAGAGATTCTCAAAGAATAGACTGGAAAGGATATTGCAACCGATGTCTTCACTACGGAGGTTATTGTTGCTCTTCATGCTCTTTGCTTAGTTGTGGATCTTAAGATTGAAAAGGTAATATTAATTTGAAGGAGACTCGCTGGATCGTGATTAACCCTCTTGGCGGACATTACACTGCCAAAAAATGGACTGACCCAAAATGATGATAGATTCTACTAAACAAATCCCTTGATGGTTGGTGGCATTGGAAGATTATATATACTTTTAGAATTTATAATTAGGGGTACATTATCTAACTTCATGGACTAAATCTTTGAATTTTTTTTTTTTTTTTGGAGATATTATCTCCTCTCAAATCCCTCCTGGTGTGCTTTGTGATAAACGAGCGATATTTAGAGAAACCTGTATTGATATTTCTGTAACTGTTCTAAATGCAATTCAAGATTAATTATTATTTAACACACAGACACACACATTGTGTGTAAACTCATATTGAGAAGGTTTACAACTGGATTCGGAACCGAATTCGAATATGCGAGTACAATATGCATCCCAAAATCTTTTATAAAATCTGCCATGTACGATCAGCCTTCTTTATTCTCCATTTGGCCTCAGAATAAGCCAGTTCATACCACAGTGAACTGATGGAGAGGTTGCCAAACCTGTAGAGAGTCATTCTTGAAGGCTCCATATGCCATTCAGTGAGATTGAGGTTCTTTTGTAGTTCATCCAGACCAGAACTGCTCCTCCTCCGGCATGAATGCAAAAATGCTCGAACGCGAACTTGAAATCTGGAATATATAGTTTGATTTTTATGTTAAAAACCTTTCTGGCTACTAAAGTTATAAAAAACAGGAGTTGCTCGGACATGGGAACAACTAATGGCCCAAGTGTAGTTATGTTTGTTTTCAAGGCCTCTCTGACAACAGCTATAAGATCTTTCGTCAAGGCCACACCTACGTTCTTTTTTTCATCTTCCTGTTGGAATACACAGCCACAACTTATGGGTACGCACTGTAAGCTGATATTTAGAACCACGGCGATTAGATGATTTGTTTGATAGAAGAAATGCAGCCCCTCCCAATCCGGAAGAAGCAATTGCTTAAGCGCATTGGTTCGTTGTTGTCGTAGTAGCAGTTCAGGGTTATACTTTCCATGCTCCCTACCAAGGCATATGACTTGGGATTCACCTGTTACACATTGCATTGATAATGGGATAAGGAAAGTTTCCTTTATGCATTACATAAATGTTGAAAATGGCAACTTTGGGAGTTAATAATTTTTAACTCATAATTAGTTAGCCTAAAATAATTAATGAGAATTGTTCTTGACATGTTAGAGATTGTTTTGATTGTGATAGAAGCCATTTTCATGGTGGGAATCCATAATTAAATGTTGTTAAAGTTGGGTGTTTAACCATTTGGGAACTCATGTTAGACATGAGTCCCACATGAAAAAAATAGAGGAGTGTGGAAGCCTTTATATACTAAAAGGCTTTTCTATAGACTTAATAGAAAAGCCCAAGGTATGGAGGATGCCACACACGCGCTGCCCGCTCGGCTCGGCTCATGTTTTCACTATCCTCTATTTTTATTTTGCCCAATTAACTCTAACTTGAAAAGGAATAGGAAATATAGAAACATAAAATTTGGTAAGGGAATTGGGGCTTCTTAATTCGAATTAGGTTTTAATTTTCCTAAGGCGAGATTAAAAGGGGGAATAGAGCCGCCATTAGGGTTAACTCCTTTTTGTGCTTTTTGCTTCCTGCGAGAAAATTCACCGCTTCAGTTCTCTCTCCACGATCCATAATTTTTACCTTATTGGGACCGGTGAATTGAGGGGATTTTCGAGGTGATCACAGTTGGTGTGCGTCAACAGTGATCTGAGACCGTCTTATCCTGCAAGATGAGTCGCTGTACCCATCGCACCGGAGTGGGGCGAATAGCTTCTTGAAGGCAAACTAGTATTAGACTGGTGATTCGGTCAGCAGTTCAGTACGTTGCGGCGCAGCTTGTCCCGAGGAGTGCCGGCGCCTGGTACGTTCTGGTAGAACCGCGAGCAAGTCTCTCAGGTATACTACTGATTTGTTTATTAAGTGTGAATTCTGTCTAGTTACATTACGTTTGGACTGTATGGCCTTGCCGGCATTGTTGATATTTGATAATTGCAATTGTTAGAGCCCTGGTCGGGTATAGGCGGTGCTTGTTCAATTCAGTTGAGTTGCCTGTCTGTGCTCGTAGGTACCCTGGTTTTCTAACAGTCTTCAAGAAGCTATTCTGTAATTATCTATTTGTGTGCAATGGCCAATTCGTCAGGTACTGCATCTGCTGCGTATAAGCCTTTGGTTGACTTGAATGGTCTGCCGGACAAGTTTGGTCCAGAGCAGAATTTCAAGCGTTGGCAACAACGCATAAAAATTTGGTTGACCATGAGGGGCTTATTATCAGCAGTGTAGGTAGACAGGCCTATACCAACTGAAAGGCATTCTAGAGTAGCTGAGATTGCTGCGTGGGATGAACGGAACAATGTAGGCAGAGGGGCAATACTGTCAGCATTGACAAATGCTCTCTTTGATGTCTACTGTTCTGAGTCATACACAGCAAAGATGCTATGGGATGAACTGGATAGGAAATATAATACTGAGCATCAATGTCTAGAAAGGTATTATGTCTCCGAATTCCTGAAGTTTCATATGGTTGAGGGTAAGTCTGTGACTGAACAGACTCAAGAGTTGCAATTGATTATTTATTCTCTTCATGAATCGGATATGGAACTTCCTGAGAAGTTTCAAGTGATGTCAGTGAGAGAAAAATTTCCTAAGTCTTGAGAGGACTTTGGTATGTCCCTCAAACACAAGACGGAGAAGATTTCTCTAAACGATATGATGAAATCAATATCCATTGAGGAGTAACATAGAAAGAATAGTCATATTGTACCTGTTGAGTCTAATGTCCATGTGGTGACTACTGGTAAGAAGAGCAATAATTAGAGGAATGTGGGGGTTAACTCAAACTCTAAAAACATAAACAAGACAAAAGGCAAGGCCAAGAAGAAACCGAAAGCAAACAAACCTTGCTGGAATTGTGGTCAGGTTGGACATTGGGCTAATGACTGTCCGTCTAAAAAGCCCAAAGTCAAACAAAGATCAAATTCTGAAGCACAAGTCAATGTAGTGGTAGAGGATACTAGTCAAGCGGAGGCTGATTTGATTACTCACCTTGCTGAGGTTTGTACCATTGAGGCTGAGACTGGTATCACTACTTCCAATAATGATGAAAAGTATGTTTTTGTTAACCCAGAAGTCTTTACTATTTATGAGCCACTTGAATGGCTGGTTGATACTGAAGCAAATGTGCACGTTTGTGCTGATAAATTGCTTTTTGTGTCTTACCAGCCTATTAAAGGAAAAACTGTAAAGATGGAGAACTCAACTGCAGCCAATGTGTTGGGGATTGGACGCGTGGATTTGAAGTTTCCTTCATGGCGTATTCTTTCTCTTCATAACAGTTCGTAGGAATATTCTTAGTGGTTCATGTTTAGTTAGAGAGGGTTATGAATTTACTTTCAAATGTAATAAAGTAATGATTATGCACTACAGTTCTTTTGTTGGAAAATGTTATTTGTCAAATGGTTTATTTAAATTAAGAGTTGAACCTTTTACTTCTGATTTGAATAAAACTTCTTCTATTGAGAATTCTGTTTATCCTATGGTGCACATTATTGAATCCACTGATGTTTGGCATAGTAGATTTAGACATTTAAATTTAGATTCTATTAAAAGAATGATGAATTTGGACTTGATCCCTAAACATTCAATTGATAAGAAAAATAAATGTCAAGTGTGTGTGGAAGCTAAAACAACCAGGAAACCCTATCATTCAATTGAAATTGATTCAGAAATACTTGATTTAGTTCATACAGACATTTGTGAATTCAATGGCTTGTTGACTAGGGATCATTAGAAATACTTCATTACTTTTATTGACGATTGCAGTAAATATTGCTATGTTTATTTACTTAAACATAAAGATGAAGCACTTGAAAAGTTTCTCATATTTAAAAATGAAGCTGAAACTCAAACTGGAAAGAAACTTAAAAGGTTAAGATCTGATAGAGGTGGAAAGTATGGGTCTAATCCATTTGTTGAATATTGCCAAAGCAATGGCATAATTCATGAGGAGACACCCCCTTATTCTCCCCAGTCTAATGGGATTGCTGAACGGAAAAATAGAACGTTTAAAGATATGATCAGCAGTTTACTTTTGAACTCTGGATTGCCTAAGTATATGTGGGGTGAGGCTTTGAATACGGCTTGCCATATTCTGAACAGAGACCCTCATAAATATAAAGAGGTAACTCCATTTGAAATCTGGAAAGGTAGGAAACCTAACTTAAAATACTTCCGTGTGTGGGGTTGTCTTGTAAAAGTTCTAATCCCTGAACATAAAAGGAAGAGACCAAAGACTGTTGATGCCATCTTTATTGGTTATGTGGAAACAAACTATGCCATGAGGTTTTTGGTAATTAAGTCCGAAATACCTGGTATAGATTGTAACACTATCATTCAATACCGTGATGCTACATTCTTTGAGAATGTGTTTCCCATGAAAACTGGTTTGCCTCAAGATGTTTCTTCTTTAGATTCAGCCTTAACATCTGATTCTATTCCTGATCATGTGGAAAGGATGAAAGATGTGGGGGCAGGTCCAAATAGTCCCAATACTCAAATTGAGGAATTGGAAGAACCTAGAAGGAGTAAGAGAGCTAAGGTTATCAAGGACTTTGGAAGTGATTTTGTCACTTACAATGTTGAGGACGAACCTTTGACTTTTTAAGCAGCTATGGCTTCCTCAGAAGCAGGGCATTGGAAAGGAGCTGTCAAGAGTGAGATAGATTCCATTGTCTCCAATGGGACATGAGAATTGGTAGATCTCCCTCCTGGGTGCAGTACAATTGGATGTAAATGGATATTTAAGAAGAAACTTAAACCAGATGGGACCATAGATAAGTATAAAGCCAGATTAGTTGCCAAAGGGTTTAGACAGAAAGAGGGAATAGACTATTTTGATACATTCTCTCCTATTGCTCGTTTGACTACAATCCGAGTGCTAATTGCATTGGTTTCCATATATGGTCTCACCATCCACCAAATAGATGTGAAGGCAGCTTTTCTTCATAGTGATCTTGAAGAAGAGATATATATGGATCAACCTGAGGGATTTGTAGTCAAAGGAAATGAACGGAAAGTTTGTAAACTTATTAAGTCCTTATATGGTCTAAAACAAGCACCCAAACAATGGCATGAAAATTTTGATAAAACGATTTTATCATTTGGCTTCAACATAAATGAGAATGACAAGTGTGTTTACTGTAAGGTTAAAGGTAATACTTGTATTGTTCTATGCCTGTATGTTGATGACATTTTGCTATTTGGGTCCAATATTGAGATAATTAATGAGACTAAATCATTTTTGAAAAGTAAGTTTAAAATGAAGGATATGGAAGTAGGAAATGTGATTCTTGGCCTAACGTTGATTCGCTCAACTGAGGGGATAACCATTTCTCAAACGCACTATGTTGAGAGTGTTCTTGAGAAATATGGGTATCAAAATTGTAGAATTGCTAAAACTCCAAATGACCCTTCTGTAGCTTTATTAAAAAATGAAAGTGGAGTTCATGTGTCTCAATTAAGATATTCTCAAATTATTGGTAGCTTGCAATATCTTACAAATGGCTCAAGACCAGATATTTCATTTTCTGTATCTAAGCTGGCAAGATATACAAGTTGTCCAAATCGGACTCATTGGGAGGCCTTGGATAGAGTACTACGGTACTTGAAGGGAACAGTTTCCCTTGGGTTGCATTATGGGAAATTCCCTACTATACTTGAAGGGTATAATGATTCAAGTTGGATAGCCAAGAACTCTGGTAGCAATGGTTGCACTGGATATGTGTTTACATTAGGTGGCGGAGCATTCGCCTAGAAGTCTTGTAAACAGACTTTGATAACTCGGTCAACTTTTGAGGCTGAGTTATGTGCCTTGGATACTACTGGAACGGAAGCTGAATGACTGTATGGACTATTGTCCTCTTTGCCAATGATCAGCAAATCCGTTACTGCTATATCTGTGCATTGTGACAGTCAAACCACAATTGCAAAGATAAAGAGTACCAAGTATAATCAAAAGACTAAGAGACACATCCAAGTTAAACTTAAGTCTATAAGGGAGTTAGTGTTTGAAAGGGTGGTGTCTGTTGACTTTGTTGGATCCAAAGATAACATTGCAGACCCTCTAACTAAGGGACTTGAAACATCATTGTTCCTTAAATCTAGGTTGGAAATGGGACTGATAACCCAGAAATGATTCACCTACAGTGGCAACCCAACTGACCAAGTGGAGATCCCACAAGGCAGTTCAATGTGGTATAAACAAGCTATTTGAGTGAATCTGGCACCAATTCTGATACCTTTGTATCTAGGTCCTTTCCCTGAAAGCCTGTAGTGCGTTTACTGCAATGAGTAAGAGTTTTGACTCTGAATGGGATTAAGTCTTTTAGACAGGATGCTAGCAGTACATCTTTGGAGATCGCCAACTATGCGAGTGTTATTGTGTGGCCGCAACTAAAGGAAATTGAGTTTTCTCTGAATACACTCATGAGACAGGATCAGGACACATGGCCATAACGTGTCAACCCTAAAGATTATCTCCATAGTCGATAGTCTGTTGTTGCCAATGGACGCCGTCACATTCAAGGTTCAGATTCAAGGCTTAAGTCCATCTGTTCCTGTGGGGGCATAAGTTGGATAACTTAGGTAGTGGTTCAAATCGGAATGTACCATCATCAAAAGTAGATTATGTAAATCCTGAATAGTCTTTAACTATGGATTTGTGGGGGATTGTTGAAAATGGCAACTTTGGGAGTTAATAATTTTTAATTCATGATTAGTTAGCCTAAAACAATTAATGAGAATTGTTCTTAACATGTTAGAGATTGTTTTGATTGTGGTAGAAGCCATTTTCATGGTGGGAATCCATAATTAAATGTTGTTAAAGTTGGGTGTTTAACCATTTGGGAACTCATGTTAGACATGAGTCCCACATGGGAAAAATAGAGGAGTGTGGAAGCCTTTATATACTAAAAGGCTTTTCTATAGACTTAATAGAAAAGCCCAAGGTATGGAGGATGCCACACGCGCGCGCCGCCAGCTCGGCCCGAGCTCGGGCCATGTTTTCACGATCCTCTATTTTTATTTTGCCCAATTAACTCTAACTTGAAAAGGAATATGAAACATAGAAACATAAAATCTGGTAAGGGAATTAGGGCTTCCTAATCCGAATTGGGTTATAATTTTCCTAATGCGAGATTAAAAGGGGGAACAGAGCCGCCATTAGGGTTAACCCCTTTTTGTGCTTTTTGCTTCCAGCGAGAAAATTCCCCGCTTCAGTTCTCTCTCCACGATCCATAATTTTTGCCTTATCGGGACCGGTGAACTGAGGGGATTTTCGAGGTGATCACAGTTGGTGTGCGTCAACAGTGATCTGAGACCGTCTTATCCTGCAAGAAGAGTCGCTGTACCCATCGCACCGGAGTGGGGCGAATAGCTTCTTGAAGGCAAACCAGTATTAGACTGGTGATTCGGTCAGCAGTTCAGTACGTTGCGGCGCAGCTTGTCCCGAGGAGTACCGGCGCCTGGTACGTTCTGGTAGAACCGCGAGCAAGTCTCTCAGGTATACTACTGATTTATTTATTAAGTGTGAATTCTGTCTAGTTACATTACGTTTGGACTGTGTGGCCTTGCCGGCATTATTGATATTTGATAATTGCAATTGTTAGAGCCCTGGTCGGGTATAGGCGGTGCTTGTTCAATTCAGTTGAGTTGCCTGTCTGTGCTTATAGGTACCCTGGTTTTCTAACAGTAAATACACTTAAATTGTAGCTTCATGAAATCAATATGCCCAGATTCAGGGTCTATATGATAGGTTGTATACTTATCCTTCTTCATAAGAACCCGAAAAGCCAACCGTTTGATATAAAGTTCTATGCATTTGTTGGACTTGACCCTGTAGTACAGGCTTCGGCTTCTAGCAATACAGAGTTTAGTAACTTCGGACTTCGGATTCAAACTTAGGTCGCCTTATTTACAAAAAGACCCCGTACTATTCGAATTATTGCACCCCCTTATTGAGGGCCAATCAATTTGAATAGTTTGTGGTAGGACCCAAATTGGCCTTGACTCCCCTGGTCGGTACGTAGATGCCAGAGTTTTGACCAAAATGGGTCAAAATCCATTTTCAGGGCATTAATGGAGGCGAAATTCACAGTAGTAGCGCAGAGGGAGTACCTCGCGTTTGCAAAACGCGAGGTGCTCGCTCTGACAGAACCCGCGTGGGTTTCTGAAAAGAGATTGAAAAGCTGAGAACCTCGCGTTTCGAAAACACGAGGTCCTCAGTTTTTCGGTCACTTTTCAAAAATCACGTGATTTTTTTTGCACGCTTTCTCTGGCTTTTTGACCCATTCTCGGCTCTTCCTATCACGAGCCACATTTCCTCCACCTATATATACATATAACATTTGCCATTTGCATCATCCCTCCATTTTCATTCTCCTCTCTGCTTCTTCTCATTCTCTATTCTCTGCTTTCGTTTTTTTCATTTCATTGTCTATTTTAAAAATTTTGCTGAGACTATGAAGAGATCAGCCGTCACACAAAAGGGAGGCAAGAAGAATTTTAGTCGGAGAAAGTATTCGCGGGAGCACATACACATTGACGTATATTTTACAGGTTTTTTTAAAAAATATTAAAATAGAGATATTATCTGTTAAATTTTTGTGTAGTTTATTTTTTTATAATGATGTGATATATGTTGAATTATGTATTTATAATTAAATTGTGTAGTTGAATTAGTTATTTAATTTAATTATTTGAAACGTGTATAAACTGTGTATTTTAATTATGCTTTGTAAATATGTTTACTGTATATTGTGACATTTACAGTGTGTTAGACAAATAAGATAATTTTAAATTAAATGAAATATACTATTTTTATACTTTTAATAATTAAACTTCAATTAAAATAATAAATTAATTTCCTCAAATTGTAAAAAAAAAAAATTATGCGCCAATTTCTTAATTTATCTTCTAATTTTTTAATAAAATTAATTATTATAATTTTATTGTTTAAATTTTTAATAATTTATTCTTAATAAAAAATGCGGCTAATTCATCTAATATAATCATGTAATATAGTTGATTTCAATTAAGATTTAGCCAATGTTAAGCTTGAAAATTTTTTGTTATTAGTAGTATAAATCACTAGTTATGTTATATAGAATTCCATAAGTAATGCATACATTTGAAAATTAATCTAATTTTTAAATATAATCTAATATGTCTATCTAAATAGTAATTATTTACATATTTTTTTTAGTATGAAAATTTACATCTTATATGAATAGTCTATTTAATATATTTTTAAATACATCCGTATAGCATGAAAATTATTATTTACATATATTTTTTAGCATAAAAATTTACATAGTTTTTTTAGCATGAAAATTTACATATCATTTGAATATTCCATTTTATATATTTTTTAAATACATTCGTATAACATGAAAATTATTATTTACATATTTTTTTAGCACAAAAATTTACATATCATTTGAATAGTCTATTTAATATTTTTTTAAAAAAATACATTCGTATAGCATGAAAATTATTATTTATATATTTTTTTAGCATGAAATTTTACATTTTTTTAGCTTAAAAATTTACATATAATTTGAATAGTCTATTTAATATATTTTTTAAATACATTCGTATGGCATGAAAATTATTATTTACATGTTTTTTTTTTAGCATGAAAATTTACATTTTTTTAAGCATGAAAATTTACATATAATTTGAATAGTTTATTTAATATATTTTTTAAATACATTTGTATAGTATGAAAATTATTATTTACATATTTTTTTAGCATGAAAATTTACATTTTTTTTAGCATGAAAATTTACATATCATTTGAATAGTCTATTTAATATTTTTTTTAAATACATTCGTATAGCATGAAAATTATTATTTACATATTTTTTTTTGCATGAAAATTTACATATCACCTGAATAGTCTATTTAATATTTCTTTTCTATACATTCGTATAGCATGAAAATTATTATTTACATTTTTTTTTAGCATGAAAATTTACATATCATTTGAGTAGTCTATTTAATATTTTTTTTCTATACATTCTTATGGCATGAAAATTATTATTTACATATTTTTTTAGCTATTAACTTAATAAAAATCCTTCATATTTTCATTTTTCGACTTATCACTGAGATTTGAAAAGGTTTTCTAGAATAAGAAAACCTTGAGCTTTGGGAATTTTGGGATTTTAAATTAAATATATGTTAACTTCTTGAATAATTAATCTTAATTATCTTAGTAAGTTTTATAATATGTAATAATTAGTGTGGAATATATTAAATACTCATTTTTTGCATATATAAAATATTTTAGTTATTTGAGATAGATTTGTACTGATTATAATAAATCACTTCATATATTAATTCAAAGTTGTAACATGCTCTATTTTTTGAATAGAAAAATCTTGCATCATTTATTTAGACACAATGTCATTAGAAGAACTTGTAAGACTACGGTTATATTGGGATTGTGAAATTATGCACACCCCACACGGCAATTTTTTTAACGCTCCTTATCGCAATGCATTGATTGTTCGAAATCGAGTTAGTTTTGGAGGTTTAGTCAACAAAATATGTACTATTCGAGAATTGGACACGTTTACTGTGAAGTTGCAAATCACAATGAGGGAATATATTATTTTTTGTACAGTGACGAGGTCTACAACCGCTATTATAACAAATGACGATGATATCAAAAATTTGTGGTACTATGCATCTACCGTGAAGAGACAACCAATTGATCAGCATGTTCACTATGAGATCGTCCAAATTCCGAATGCAACAGCAACAAATCTTCTTGAGCATAATATCCCAACTCATATCACTGAATCATTCACTGCATAACTTAACTCAACTATTCTTGTCAGCATGCCTAACTTTGATTTAAATTTTCCAGCAACTGTAGCCAACGATCCTCCGCATATTCGAAATGAGACTTTTCAATCACTTTTCAGTACATCGATTTTGGATACCTCAGTCGTTGGACGTAGCAATTAATACATCATGTCGGCTTCTACTGGGTTTGGTATGCCTCAACTTCATGACCAGATTCAATCCGTTCAAGTACAGACGAGCCATCAATTATTTTCAACAGCTGAAATCGGTATTCCATTGGATGTAACCCCAGTTGATGATTGGGTAGCTCGAGAGCGTAATTGGGTAGGTACTCCGGAGGCAACTGTAAACGGGTTAGGACCTACGTCAGACATTGATGGGCCTACCGCAGATGATTCACCCGATGAGGACGAGGGGGATGGCAATCCCGAAGAAGATATTCCCGGTCCTTCTGTAATGCAACAACCTACAAATAGATCATCTGAACCAATCCGTTTGTACGATCTACCATATTCAATCTATCTTGACCGGTTAGATACTTCACAAGAGATGGAAAACGAAGCTGATGGCATGGATCCAAGTCGGGGGATGGATTTATGGTCAGAATCCAATAATGACTTAAGGATTAACATGTGGTTTAGGGATAAGAATGAGTTGCTATGTGTTGTTCAATCGTGGTCTATTAGGCTCAATCGTGAGTTTATGGTGGTAGAAAATAAGAGTTCATATTGGGTTATCGAGTGTAAAAATTTAACTCCACAATATCCATGTTATTGGTGGATCCGTGCACGGAAAAAGAAAGGTTGTGGCTTGTGGCAAATTACTCGATGGCATGGAGAGCACATTTGTTTAGTGCGGATAGTCGACGAGAACCATCGAAATATGAGTGCGAAATTCATGGCAAAACACATCATATCAATGATTCACAATAATCCAGAGATAAAAGTCAGTGAAATAAACAGTCATGTTCATAACACATTGCACTTCACCCCGTCGTACAGGAAAGGATGGAATGCACACAGACACGCTATTGAGATGATCTATGGGGATTGGCCTTCTTCGTTCGTACAGCTACCGCAATATATGCAAGCCTTACAATATGCGAATCCTGGTACCGTCGTAGAGTGTCACTTCTTGCCTATGGACAACAATGGAGCCAAGACTTTTGGATATATTTTCTGGGCGTTTGGACCCTGTATTGATGCATTTGTTCATATAAAACCGGTGGTCAGCATTGACGAGATATTTTTTAGGGGTATATATAGGGAAAAACTTTTAATAGCAGTGGGTCAAGATGCCAATAACCATATATTGCCCCTAGCATTTACAGTCGTTGACAAAGAAACTAATGACAGTTGGGGATGGTTTTTGTCCTTACTAAGAGAACATGTGTTAAAGGATTGAAAATTTTGTTTAATATCTGACAGACATATTGGGATTGTAAATGTAGTTCATCGACTACCCCTCTGGTAGGAGCCAATGGCAGTGCATAGATTTTGTCTGAGACATGTTCGGAGTAACTTCAACAACAAGTTCAGAACGTATGAGTTAAAGAAGTTGATGTACCCAACTGGAGATCAAAGCAAAAAGCAAAAATTTTTGAAGATTATGGAAGAAATTAATTTGTTAAGCCCCCAAGCGAAGGCATGGTTGGATTTGATTCCGAAAAAGTAATGGACGCTTGCTTATGATGGTGGATATCGACATGGCAACATGACAACCAAGCTGGCAGAATCTTTCAACAGTGTCGTCAAAGGGATACGTGCCCTACCCATCAAGGTGCTTGTGGAGTTTTCATTCAAAAAAACAATCAAATATTTGAACGACCATATGCAGGAGGCTAATCATAGGCGATATCACTTGCCTTCTAGGATATGGGGCAAATTTATGAAGAATGAGACGAAAGAAAGAACACACCATGTATTGGCTTTTAATCGGGATCGAGGCATTTTTAATATTGTGTCACCACATCGTAACCGTGGGAAGGAAAATAATTCATATGAGGTTAATATTGGGGCCAAGCAATGCAGCTGTTGCAAATGAGAAATATATGGAATACTTTGATCGCATGCATTTGCAACATGTCAACAATTGGAGTTGAATACTGGGGATTTAGTGTCATCAGAAAATACGACACTATCACATAGAATGACTTATGCAGCAAAGTTCAGGCCCATTCCGCACAAAGATTATTGGCGTAATCCTAGCTTTAGCGTGGCACCATTTGCTCACCGATTCAAGAACCGTTAGAGGGGCAAATTGCGAACGGCGCGTATTCGAAATGAGATAGACGAATGCAATCCTAATTCATCACCTCATTGCGGTTTATGTCATCGCAGTGAACACAATAGGAGAAATTGCACTTACGGTGCTATAGAATGAGCTAATCATTGATTAATTATGTATCATGTTAGCTAAATTCATTTAGATACAATATTTATCTGTTACCTAAATTTTTAATACTGCGTACCCGTGATTCGAATTATTTATCTTTAATTTTCTGTTTAATTTTCTTTCTGCATTTAATTGGTATGTTGATTATATTTCTTTAAATTATTTTTAACTTATATATATCGGTTCTATTAATTAGGACAAAATGTATGAGCCTACTTCTCACGGAGTAGATATAGGTCCTATTATATCGGACGTATTGAGATTGCAGCACAAATATAGGTCATCACATATTTGGGCAGGACAGCTATACAGTGACGTTATTACTGCAAAGAGGAATGATAGTATATTTTGGAAAGTTCGACCATTCGATCACCGTATTGAGCAGCTCATGGACATAGCCGATTTTGGCAGACTGCGTCGTTTATGTTATATGAGGATCGATCATCCACTGATTACAACATTAGTGAAAAGATGGCGCCAAGAGACGCATATGTTTCACTTTACAGTTGGAGAAGCTGCTATCACCTTACAGGACATAGAGGTTCTCTTTGAATTACGTGTAGATGGTGATCCAATTTATAACAGTTGGTTCGTACATATACCTTTAGAGTTGATTGACATGTGTGACGAGCTATTAGGATTTCAACCGACTCCGACAGAGCTTGATGGATATAGATTGAAGATCATTTCACTCGAAAGAGCCTTAAGTCAGCCACTACCTGCAGATGCGACGTCAAAAATGATAAGCCAGCATACACGTTGTCGTATTATGCAACTCATTGGTGGTTTTCTGTTCTCAGACAAGTCTGGCAACAGAGTACATCTGCGCTTCTTAAAATACATTTGTGATTTGGAGGTATCCAGTACCCTTAGTTGGGGAAGTGCAGAATTGGCTCATCTGTATCGTTGTTTGTGCAATGCTACATCCTACAGAGCACATACTATCAGTGGCTCGTTATTATTGGTTCAGGTATAAATGTACATTTTTTTTAAAAAAAATATTATTAGTTTTTTAAAAATATAATAAATATAGTATTTTCCTAAGCGTTGGTTATTAATGTTGAAATAGTTGTGGACTTGGAAGCGTATTCCTACTATCAGACCTTCTAGAGTTCGTCCAGTTGAGGATGTTGATCCACAGGCCCTGAGAGGATCAGTATGGGAGGGACCATTAGAACTTTCCCGCACCCCGACACATGTGCTTCTTACTTATAGGGATCAGTTGGATAGGATGCAACATGATCATGTAAGTATTACTTTAACAACTTTGCTTTCAACACTAATTACAAGTTCGTTATTTATTATTAATACTGACAGTTTACATTTTTGTAGTTTATCTGGCAGCCTTATGATGAGCACATGTTGGCTACCTTACCCCAATTTGCACTCATGGACGACGCATCTGGGCGTCTATCACATTCCTAATTTGTTGGGAAATAATAGAAGTGCATCGCCCAGATAGAGTCATGCGACAGTTTAGATTGGTGCAGATAATACCTGTTGCAGTAGACACTGGTGATAATTTGCATACTCGTGACATAAGAACTATTGGTGCATGGTGGTCTAAGATTGATTCAATACATCACGCAAAGTGGGTTGATAGGCATTCAACAGTAATGGTTGGACAATTCAGTTACAATCAGAATATTGTTTCGCCTGACTATGTAGTATGGTATTAGACTCACACTAGACGACTGATTGGTAATCTAACTATAACGCAACCTAATCATTCGGGCTACCGATTGAGCAGTGGGGCAACAGAAATATTGGTATGTAATTTTTTTTTACATATTATTAAAAAATATATAATTTACACTTAAATAATTTATTGACATTTCGAAATATATATAAGCTGATTCGATGTATCGAATATTGTACCTTGACAATGAAGGATATCAAAATGCGGATACTGTGAGTAAATGAGTGTTTGCATCAATAATGGATCTCGCCACTCGTTCGTTGACTGCCGCTGGTGAGGCAAGTCGTTTGAACCATCCACCCTACGAGCCAACCAGACGGTGCTACACTGCTGATCCAATACATCCGATCCCTCAAGAAGTCAATTGTGAAGTACCACTGGTGCGGAGAGAGGGTAGACGGGCACGCAGACGTGCTGTACCTGATATTCCTGTACAGGTTCACTACTCACCAGTACACGGCGAAGAATACAATTATGAACATGGTAATCCTGCAGCAGTTGAAGATAGACAAACTGATTTTATTACTCCGCAGCACCTAATCTTTGATACTAGAGACCTATCTTCAGCTAATGAATTTGCTGCCGGCCCATCGACTGGACAGTTTCAGATACCGCACAGGCATTCTATAGATATTCCCTGTCCATCCCACCGTTATGAGAAGTAAGATGCAGTACAACCAGAAGAACCACCCGAAGAACAACAGTAAGAATAGTCTCGGAGACGAGTTCAACCTCCAAGGAATTGTCAAGTATTTCATTGTAGGACTAGTTTTCAACCTTTTTTTTAGATTATTTCGTGTGTAATAAAGTTTATTGTTTATTGTTTGTATCGCGTTTTAAAGTTCGTGTATTCCCAATTATGCATGATAACCTATTAATGTCATAAAGCCACAAAAGATTTTGGGACAATGTTAAAAACTCAACTCAACCAATATTAAAATATATATACTAATAAATTCGTAATACCAAATACCTCAAGTACGATAATTAAATGTGAATAAAATTATGAATTACATTTCATTAACAGTCATATTTACATTCAAATTTAAAGTTAAATTAGCATTAATAAAATATCATTATCTAATTTTCTATATAATCTATATTTAAAAATTATAGAGAGAACAATAAGTTCGATTTAGTTAAATATTTTAAATATCATTAATTCAATATTTCAATTAAATAAAATATCCTTAAAACTTATAGTTAAATTAAATATAAATTTATAAATATTATCGTTATTTAATATTTAAATATACATATTTTTTATTCAAATTCCAATATAAATACAATTAACTATAAAAATAAAATTTTTTCCAAAATCATTATAAATAAAAATAATTATGGTAAAAATACGTACATTAAATGCTATGGTCAAATTTAAATTAAAAAATTTTAATTGTGCATTATTTAAATTTATATATAATTTTGTGTTATTTAAAAAATATTAATTCCTTTTAATAAAAATTTGGAACTTCATAAAAAATGAGAAGAAAAAGTCACAAAATGATAAAATGCATAATAGAAGAAAAAAAGAAATTTCAAAAAAAAAAGAGACCTCGTGAAAAGCTAGTGCATATGTGCTATATAATTTATATTTAAAAATTATAAAGAGAACAATAAGTTCGATTTATTTTGGCCATTTAATAAAAATAATAATAGAATTTTAAAGACAAATATAATATAAATTTTTTAAATAATTTTTTCAAAACTATAACATTTCACACATTATTAGAATTCAGTTAAATTATAAATTATTTGAATTATGAAATGTAAGGGGATTATGAAATTTAGATAATTGAGATTTAAATTTAAATATTATTTGAATAGTTGACACTATAATTTTAGTGTATTTAGATAGTTGAGAATTTATATTTTTATAATTTTTTTCAACAATTAAATATTATAAATTAACTATTTAAATTTATTCAATATTTAAATTAACTAAATATTTAATGGTATTTAATAAAAATATCAAAATTAAAATATTTAAATTAACTATAAATTAATTCAATTTTAAATTAAAAATAAAATTTTATTTCAAATTTTAATATAAATAAAATTAACTGTAAAAAATAATTTTTTTCAACATCATTATAAATAAAATTAACTATAAAAAATAATTTTATTTCAACATCATTATAAATAAAATTAATTGTGATAAAAATATGTATATTAAATGTTATGGTCAAAGTTAAACTAATAAATTTTAATTCTATATTATTTAAATTTATATATAATTTTGTGTTATTTAAAAAATATTAATTCCTTCTAATAAAAATTTAAAACTTTATAAAAAATATTAAAAAAGTCACAAAATAATAAAAATGCTTAATAAAATAAAAAATTATTAAAAAAAAAACCTGGTACTACTTTTCCTGCCGCTGAAAAGCGACTCATGTCAGGGAGCACCTCGTGTTTGCAAAACGCTAAACACCTCCTCTATACTAATTTCGTCCCTATTAATGCGTTAAAAACGGATTTTAACACTCGGTCAAAAACCCCGTCGGGGAATAAAATTGACAGCCACTATCTGATGTCAAGACGACTATATTTTTGTATGACAGCCACCTTCTGAAAGGAACCTTGAGAAGCATCAATTGCTTTGTTCATTCAGATCGGAGAAAGATCGGAGCATACTTCAAAAGATTATAGTGCTTGACAAAGAATGGCAGAAAGTATTGCCGCGATTGTTGTTGGACAGCTTGCAAACTTGATTGATGTGCTGAAAAAACATTCCGCAGGAGGGCATCGGGGAGATCTCGAGTTCATCAAAGATGAGTTCGAGCGCATGACTGCCTTTCTTAAAGTTGCAGATGCTGTGGAAGATAAGGACCCCGAAGTCGCAGTGTGGGTCAAACAAGTTAGGCAAATTGCTCATGGCATTGAAGATGTTCTTGATGAATATGATCTCCTCTTTTCATCTCACCGTGGCCGGGTACAAAGAATCTTTGCCTTTATCAAGGATTTGAGAGGGCGTTCTCGTCTAGCTTCTGAAATACAACGTATCAAACCCAGAGTTCGTGATATTTCAGAAGAACACCAGAGGTACCGCGGCAGATATGAAATCCAAGATCAAGCATCGAGATCTGGTCTTGCCAATTACTCTGATGTTGATGGACGAGGAGCTTCACTTCTCCAAGATGAAGCTGATCTTGTGGGTATCCAGAAGCGAAAAGGTGAGCTCCTTACTCTGCTTTTTGATGGGGATTCAAAACCTAAAGTTGTTTCGGTGCTTGGCATGGGGGGATAGGAAAGAATACCCTGGTGACAGAGGTTTATAAAGATGTGAAAACTCAATTTGAATGCCGTGCTTGGGTTACTGTTTCTGCTTCATATAACGTGAAGGAGCTGATGAAGAACATAATTAAGCAATTCTGTGATGAAATCAAAGTACCCATTCCGCAAGAAGTGCAACACATGCAAGATAATGAGCTAAAAGAATTCATCAAGGACTTCTTCCAACAGAGAAAGTACATCCTTGTTTTTGATGATGTGTGGGACATAACTCTATGGGATGCTGTAAAATATGCATTCAATAACGGTAGGTCTCATAGTCGTGTCATGCTCACAACTCGTATCAAAGATGTAGCTTTTGCTTTTTGCATAAATTTCTCATGGCATGTGTATGAAATGAAGTTCTTTTCTCGTGAAGAATCATGGATGCTATTTTCTAATAAGGTGTTTAAAGGCAACAATTGTCCCCCTCATTTGAAGGACATTTCTGAAAGGATATTAAGCAAATGTGGTGACTTGCCACTTGCAGTTGTTGCAATTGGCGGGCTTCTTGCTTTAAAGGATCAGGGGAGAATGGATGATTGGGAGATGACCTATCGCAGTATTGGTGTTGAATTAGAAGGCGAAGGTAAACTTGATAAAGTGAAGAGAATTTTACTGGTTAGTTTCTTTGATTTGCCTCACCATCTCAAAGGGTGCCTCTTGTACTTGAGCATTTTCCCTGGAGACCGCAAAATGGAATGGAATAAAGTAATTCGATTATGGATTGCGGAAGGATTCGTGCAGAAGAAACAGGGATTAACAATAGAAGAAGTTGGGCAGAGTTATCTAAATGAACTTGTGAATAGAAGTTTACTCCAAGTTGTTAAGACCACAGTTGATGGGAGAGGGAAAGCATGTATAGTCCATGACATTCTACGAGAAATTATTATTTCCAAGTCAAAAGAAGAAAACATTCTGACAATAATCGGTGACAAAGCTATCGGATGTATGGAAAAAGCTCGGCGGTACTCCAGGCTCCACATCAGCAGCTTTAGTTCCCACATTAGCAGCTTCAGTCTCCACATCCACATCAGAAGCCACCAGGACTTCATCTACATTAGCAGGCACGAGGGTAACATTTAGCAGCTCAGCATCAAATACAACTGATGACTCACATGGACGATCACACCAAGCATGCTTGGAGCATGTCACACTTTAGTTGCTGCAATGTATATGTATATATATTTTGTATATAACAACTGTAACATGAGGAAGAAGTTTTGTAGGAGCAGTTACAAGTGAGTGTATATATATATCATACTCTTGTATAGTTTAGTTAATTGAATGAGATATAACAAAATTCCAATGCAGCTTTTCTCCTCCATTCATGAGCTTACTGCAAATTAGGGTTTACTACTTTAAAGGTTTCTTCATGGTATCAGAGCGGATTGTTCCAGGAAATTCTGGGTTTCTGGTTTGTCGTTAGAGATCGGTGTTGATCTTGTCTATAACAATGGCAAATCCTGCCCCTATAACTGCAGAATATATAGCTCCCAATCCTTATTACATACATCCTAGCGATTGTCCGTCACTCACATTAGTAACACCACCTCTAGATACACACAATTATCAAACATGGAGTCGATCTATGCGTATAGCACTTCCCTGCAAACACAAAGAGCAGTTTATAGATTCTTCCATTCCTATACCAGTTCCTGGAGATCGGATGTATGAGGCATGGAAGCAATGCAACAATTTGGTCATGGCATGGTTACTGAAGTCCTGCACACCAGAGATTGCTCGATCTGTGGTTTATAATCAAACAGCAGCAGGAATGTGGAAAGAGTTGAATGAACGATTCAATCAAGGTGATATGTTGAGGTTGTCAGATCTCCTTGAAGAGATACATAGTCTGAGGCAAGGTAGCTCCTCTTTAACACAATATTTTACCAATTTGAAATCTCTATGGGATGAAATGCTTGATTTGAGACATATTCCTTGCTGTACTTGTACTGAGATTAGCAATGTTAAGAGCTATGTGGAAGGAGATTGTGTTATATGTTTTGTGAAGGGACTTAATGACAATTTTAGTACTATAAAATCTCAAGTTCTGTTGATGACTCCTTTGCCTAGTATTAATCAAGTGTTTTCAATGACACTTAAGATAGAAAGAGGGACAAGTAATGGTAATTCTGGGAACTTTACTCAATCCCTAGATCATCCTGTTTTGACTACTGAGAGCAAAGTGAACACTATTTCACCTGTTGGACATATGAATTTGAAGAATTCTATTGTAGAAGGGACTTCAGGAATATTGCCTATCTTACAAGACAGAAATATACCATTACATAGAACACAACAAGGGACACAGTCAGGACAATTTACCAATGTTGTTGGACAATTCAGAAGATTCAATAGAAAACAGTTGCATTGCATATATTGTGGGATGAATGGATATATTGTGGAGAAATGTTATAAAAAACATGGTTATCCGGTTGGATATAAGGGAAGGAAAAATGCAGATAGCCAACCAGGAAGCATGGTTAATTATGCAGACGTGGGAGGAACACAGAACAGTGTCCAAACCAATTCAACTTCTGCAGATGGTTTGTATGGTTTAACAGCTACTCAGTATTAGTAGTTAATGAATTTACTACAACACAAGGAGCATGAGGCAAGAGTCACAAACTTTGATGTAATGGCAAATCAAGCCACTGTCCTTACTGCCAGGTTTCATGAGAAAGGTATAGATTCTCAATGCAATTCTTCTTCATTGCAATGGATTTTGGACTTAGGTGCTTCAGACCATATCTGTACATCACTACATCATTTTGACACACATACCTCTGTAGATAACATTTTTGTTACTCTACCTAATGGCCAATCTGTTAAAGTTACTCACAAAGGAACTATCAAACTCAATACTCATCTGATTCTTCATGATGTTTTTCTTGTTCCAAGCTTTCATTTCAATCTTATTTCCATTGCCAAATTGATTAAACAGCTGAATTGTAAAGTAATTTTCCAATCTAACTTCTGTCTTATCCAAGACACCTTCAAGCAGAAGATGATTAGATTAACTAGTCTTCATCATGGAATATACTATCTAGAACCACCTGCAACATCTTCAGTTTCTCAGCTTTCCTGTTTTTCAACCTTTCCTAAAGCTTTGTTATGGCATTACAGATTAGGACATGTATCTAATAAAGTGCTTAAAAATGTTGAGGATGCTGCCTCTATTGTAATGACAGCTGAGCATCAGAATTGCACAATTTGCCCTATGGCCAAACAGCAGAGACTTAGCTTTCCTGCTTGTCTCTCCACTTCTAATGAATCCTTTGATTTAGTTCAGGTTGACATATGGGGTCCTTATAGATTCAATACCATTTTTGCTCAGAAATATTTCTTAACCATAGTTGATGATTATACTAGATTCACGTGGACTTTCCTTATGAAATCCAAAGCTGAAACACAGCAGTTGTTACATGATTTTTATGCCTTTGTTGAAACTCAATTCAGCAAGAAAATCAAGGTTATTAGAACAGACAATGGGGTTGAATTCAATATGCTAGACTTTTATCAACATAGAGGTATCATCCATCAAAAAACCTGTCATTATACTCCTCAACAAAATGGCATAGTTGAAAGAAAACATCAACATCTTCTGAATGTTGGAAGGGCTCTGAAATTACAGTCTCATGTTCCTATTGGTCTTTGGGGCTTTTGTGTTCAATATGCCACTTTTCTTATCAATATCTCTCCCACACCTCTATTGAACAATAAAAGTCCTTATGAAATGTTGTATTGCAAAATACCTAGATATGATAAACTCAAGGTGTTTGGTTGCCTTTGCTTTGCTGTAAATTTGGAACCTAACCATTCCAAATTTAATGTTAGAGGAAAACCTTCAGTCTATTTAGGTATTTCATCTATCAGTAAAGGGTACATTCTTCTTGATCTCAAGTCCAACAAAATTTCTGTCTCTAGAGATATAATATTCCATGAGTTCACTTTTCCTTTTAAGGATGAATATGATCAATTACCTCCTCACTCACCAAATCACATGACTACAAATGATGCCTTGTACTCAGAAGAATATCCTGACATTTCTACTTTTTCTTTTCCTTCCACTCACATTGAAGAACATCCTGCAGCTTCAACTTCAGAGGAACCTTCTGCAATCCCAATTCAATCAGCTGAGCACCCTTCTATTTCAAGGAGATCTACCAAAGAAAAACATAAACCTACATACCTCAGTGACTATATTTGTAATTCCTCACAACATAGTACACCACATTCTATTCAATCAGTTCATACACTTCATCATCTTAATCCTGAGTACAAATCCTATGTAATGAACATGACATTGTATAAAGAACCTACCAATTTTCATGAAGCTCTGCAGTTGAGAGAGTGGAGAGAGGCCATGAAGATAGAGATTTTGGCACTTGAACGAAATCAAACCTGGTCTTTAGTTCCACTGCCTGCTCATAAGACAACTATTGGCTGCAAATGGGTGTACAAAATCAAAGCACAAGACAGATGGCACTATTGAAAGGTATAAAAGCCAAACTAGTGGCAAAAGGCTATACACAGCAGGCAGGGATTGATTTTCTTGAAACTTTTTCTCCAATTGTCCGAATGACTACAATCAGGGTGATTCTAGCTTTGGCAGCTCAAGAAGGATGGTTCCTTCATCAGTTAGATATGAACAATGCTTTCCTACATGGTGATCTGGTTGAAGAAGTCTATATGGATTTACCACCAGGATTTCAAACTCAGCAATCAGGTTTAGTTTGCAAACTGGAAAAGTCTTTGTACGGTCTCAAACAAGCTAGTAGACAGTGGCATCAGAAGCTCAGCAATTTTCTGCTGAAGCAAGGCTTTAAAAATGCTTATAGTGATCCTAGTATGTTCATCATAGAGGATCAAAGTAGCTTGACCTTAATGTTGGTTTATGTGGATGACTTGATTTTGGCAGGAAATGATCTACCTGCAATTGAACAAGTAAAGCAACAATTGAATCAGGAATTCACCATCAAGGATTTAGGAGTTTTGAAGTACTTTTTAGGGATGGAGATAGCCAGATCAAAGGATGGAATCTCACTTTGCCAAAGAAAATACACTCTTGACATGTTGGAGCATTTTGGTTTTCTGGGGAGCAAACCTGTCACTACTCCAATGGATTACAAGAATAAGAGCATCGTTGTATCTGAACCATTACTCACAAACACTGTTTATAGACAGTTAATCGGGAAGTTGCTCTATCTCACAGCTACACGACCTGATATCTGCTATAGTGTCCAACAGCTATCACAGTTTTTAGAGGATCCTACCAAGCATCATTTACAAGCAGCTCATAGGGTACTGAGGTATCTCAAGGCTGCTCCTGGTCAAGGATTATTTTTTCCTGCATCTACAGACAAAACTCTAACAGCTTATAGTGATTCAGATTGGGGAGAATGTAAAGCCACAAGGAAATCAGTAACAGGTTTCTGCATTTTTCTTGGAGGCTCATTGGTATAATGGAAATTAAAGAAACAACACACTGTCTCTCTCAGTTCCATAGAAGCAGAATACAGGGCCATGAGGCAAGTAACCAGTGAGGTTCAATGGTTAACATATATGTTAGAAGAACTACAACTTGCACCTAATCAATCTACACCCCTTTTTTGTGATAATAAAGGGGCATTACACATTGCAGAAAGCACTAGTTTTCATGAAAGAACTAAGCATTTGGAGATTGACTGCCATTATGTTAGAGAAAAATTTGCAGCAGGTTTGATTAAACCATTTCCAGTCCGTTCATCATCCCAAATTGCAGACATCTTCACTAAAGCTTTGCCCCCAACTCAGTTCCATCATAATCTCTTGGCATTGCCTATTATCAATATTTATGCTCCCACTGATGCATGGCCTGGATTGAGGGGGGGTGTTGAGCATACTACTCCAGGCTCCACATCAACAGCTTTAATTCCCACATCAGCAGCTTCAGTCTCCACATCCACATAAGAAGCCACCAAGACTTCATCTACATTAGCATGCACGAGGGTAACATTTAGCAGCTCAGCATCATATACAACTGATGACTCAAATGGACGATCACACCAAGCATGCTTGGAGCATGTCACACTTTAGTTGCTGCAATGTATATGTATATATATTTTGTATATAACAAATGTAACATAAGGAAGAAGTTTTGTAGGAACAGTTACAAGTGAGTGTATATATATATCATACTCTTGTATAGTTTAGTTAATTGAATGAGATATAACAAAATTCCAATGCAGCTTTTCTCCTCCATTGAGCTTACTGCAAATTAGGGTTTACTACTTTAAAGGTTTGTTCAGTTGGCATTCCATGGTCCTATAGAAAATACAACAGAAAGATGCAAATTTAGGCATTTGCGTTCTTTGGTCTTGTTTTCTCCTGAGGATCTACCGCCCAAGCCATTCTTATCTAAGATGTTAGGTGGCTCAAGGCTTCTGAAGGTATTGGATCTCAGGGGTGCACCGATTGAAGTAATTCCTGAAGAAATTTTCAACTTATTCCTTCTGAGATATTTGAGTCTGAGAAGTACACATGTGAAAGCCATCCCAAAATCCATAGGGAAGCTAACGAACCTTGAGACTTTGGATTTGAAGAGCACATTTGTGACCGAGTTGCCGGTTGCAATCCTAAAGCTCCGAATACTTCGTTACCTCATTGTTTACCGTTACATCGAGGTATTTTATTTCCCAAATCGGTTTCAAAGCTTTAGAGCTCCATACAAAATTGGAAGTCTAGTGTCTTTACAAAAGCTGGGCTGTATAGAGGCGGATGGAGAGCATGGTGTTAAAATTGTGAGGGAAATAGGAAAACTAACAGAATTAAGGAGATTAGGAATTGCAAAACTAAGAAGAGAAGATGGAAAGGATTTCTGCTCTTCTCTTGAAAGGCTGACCAATCTCCGCACCTTGGTTGTTGCTTCCACGGAAGAGAATGAGATAATTGATCTACAGTATTCTCTTTCATCAATTCCACATCTTCTTAGAACACTAGCTCTCTATGGACGCATGGAGAAAATCCCTCAGTGGATACCTTCTCTCCAAGGCCTCACTAGAATTTTGCTAAGGGGAAGTAGACTAAAGGTTGAACCTTTGCAGTACCTTGAGGATTTGCCCATTCTTGTAGAGCTTGCTCTTGCTAAAGCCTATGAAGGTAAGGAATTGCATTTCAAGGCTGGAAAATTTCCGCTGCTTAAGGAAATAGAGCTTCGGTGCTTAGAAGGAATGAGGAGGGTTAGAGTAGAGAAAAGTTCAATGCCTTGTCTGCAATGGCTACACATTAGCGACTGTAAACTGATGGAAGAGCTTCCCAGCGGTATTGAACATCTCAGCAAGCTTCAAGATGTTCTTTTAGATGATGTCTGAGAAATTTGTTGGATCATTGCAGAATAAGGAAAATAGAAGCAATCAAGCAAAAATGTATATTGGAATTACTCTAAATGGACGACGCCAATGGATGGAGTATGTATAGGCCAAAAGATGCTTAACTCATGGAAATTGGATTTGGATGCAGAAAGAAAAGTCTTGCTAAAGGATGGTGTTATCTTCCTCCTCTCTGAAAAGGAGTGATTTTTACCTTCTTTTTTTTTCTTGCAGAAGAAGAAATTGTGTTGTTGGTGCTATTTGTACTTGAATTCCTTCTAAATGTTAAAAAAAAATGAAAATTTTAAAGTTTAATTTGTCAATTTAAAGTGATTTTAATATTTAGAGAGAGGAGTTTTAAAGAATTTTCCTTTTCTTTCGTATGGCCCAAATTCTATTTGTGTCATCTACATTTGATCATTTGGGTGGATTATTGCACTTCAAAAAAATATATATCTCTAAGGGCAAATTTGTCATCTGGATTCACCCAAAATGCATTTTTAACAAATTGATTAGTAATGCTAAGAAGAAATGGAAAAGAGACAACAAGGGGGAAAAAAAGAAGAAAAAAGTGAAAATAAGACAAATCAAATACTTCAGTCACAAATAATTTGAAAATATAAAGACTTGTTATAAAATTAGGGTAGTGTTAGAATAAAATCTTCACACTACACACTAATAAAACTCTAACTATTTTGCACAAGAATTTCTCTCTTTCTTTTCTCTCACAATTTTCTCTAATCTTTCTTTCACTAATCTTTCTTTCACAAAATAATGGTGTATTACAAGCTTAGAGAATAACTCTATTTATAGAGCTCTAATTAGTGGATTACATCATGGCATACATCATCTTCCACTAATCTTAATTAGTGGTGTCTCCACTAAATAGTGGACATCCATAAAAATCTTCTAATAATTCACATAAATCCATAATTAGTGGAGCCTCCACTAATTAATAAATATTCCAATAATTCATAATACTCCCCCTTGGATGTCCATCCATTACATAAAGAATATGCCTCGTTAAAACCTTACTAGATAAAAACCCGGTGGGAAAAAAAATCTAGTGAAGGAAAAAGAGTACACTATTCTATATGTCTATTTATTACTCCCCCTGATGAGATGATTCCTTTAAATCTTTAAACCGACGCATACCGATTTTATATCTCAACTTTTCAAATGTTGCAGTCGGTAAAGTTTTCGTGAAAATATCTGCGAGGTTATCACATGACTGAATTTGTAGCACATCAATTTCACCTTTCTTCTGGAGTTCATGAGTAAAGAAGAATTTTGGTGAAATATGTTTTGTCCGATCTCCTTTAATATATCCTCCTCGTAATTGAGCTATGCAAGCTGCATTGTCTTCATAAAGAGGAGTTGGAATACCTTTGATTGATGATAATCCACAACTTTCTCGGATATAATGAATCATGGATCTTAGCCATACACATTCTCGACTTACTTCATGAATGGCTATAATTTCAGCATGATTTGAAGAAGTAGCTGCTATAAATTGTTTCGTAGAACGCCATGATATAGCAGTATTTTCACATGTAAATAGATAACCCGTTTGAGAACGTGTTTTATGTGGATCAGATAAATAACCAGCATCTGCATAACCTATCAATGTTGGACTGGTTTTATTTGAATAAAATAATCCGAGATCAATTGTACATTGGAGATATCGAAGGACTTGTTTAATTCCATTCCAATGTCGTCGTGTTGGTGAAGAACTAAATCTTGCTAATAAATTGACAGCAAAAGGAATATCAGGTCGTGTATTATTAGCAAGATACATCAATGCACCAATTGCACTGAGATATGGTACTTCAGGACCAAGGAGTTCTTCATCATTTTCTTGAGGTTAGAAAGGATCTTTATCCACATTTAATGATCGCACGATCATTGGAATACTCAATGGATGTGCTTTGTCCATGTAAAATCTTTTTAGCACTTTTGCTGTATATGTTGATTGATGAATAAATGTTCCACTCTCCAAATGTTCAATTTGTAAACCAAGGCAAAATTTGGTTTTACCAAAATCCTTGATTTCGAATTCTCTTTTTAAATAATCAATTATTTCTTGGAGCTCTTCAGGAGTTCCAATAAGATTAATATCATCAACATATATAGCTAATATCACAAATTTAGAACCAGATTTCTTAATAAAAACGCATGGACATACCTGGTCATTTTTAAATCCCGCTTTCAATAAATATTCACTAAGACGTGTAAACCACATGCGCCTGCATTGCTTCAGGCCATATAATGATTTCGCAACTTGATGGAGTAATTTTCACGAGGATAATGTTTATATGCTTCGGGCATATGAAATCCTTCGGGGATTTTCATGTAAACATCATTTTCTAAATTTCCATACAAGTAAGCGAGTGACAACATCTAATAGGCGCATATCTATCTTTTCATGTACTCGCCAAACCGATAAGATATCGGAGTGTAATAGCATCAACAACAGGAGAATAAGTTTCATCATAATCAATACCTGGTCTTTGTGAAAAACCTTGGGCTACTAATCGCGCTTTATATCGAACGATTTCACTCTTTTCATTGCGCTTTCACACAAATATTCATTTGTAGCCAACAGGTTTTATACCTTCTGGTGTTCGGACTGCAGGTCCGAAGACTTCACGTTTTGCCAGTGCATTTAACTCCGATTGAATCGCATCTTTCAATTGCAGCCAATCTTTTCTATGCCAACATTCATCAACTGATATTGGTTCAGGATCATCATTATCCTGTGTAACATCAAGAGATATATTGTATGCAAATATATTATCAATAACAGTTTCTATCCGATTCCAACTTCTACCGGAAGTGGTATAATTGATAGAAATTTCGAGTGTTACTTTCATCAACTTCGGTTCTTTGTCATCAGTTCTCTCTTGGTCTTTATCATTCTTTTCTTCAATATGATCTTCTGGATCATTTAATCATCTTTTCTTTCGAGGATTTTTATCTTTAGAACCAAGAGGTCGGCCATGCTTCTGGCATGCTTTTGGCTCAGCAGCTATATGTAAAATCTTTTGTTCTGTTGGAACTTCAATTAGAATAGGAGCATTTATAACTGGCATATGCGATTTTGTTACTCTTCTAGAGTCAACAAAAGTGTCTGGCATTTGATTTGCAATGCTTTACAAATGAATTATCTTTTGAACTTCAAGTTCACACGCGCTTGTATGTGGATCAAGATAATTTAATGATGTTGTTCAATCACGATCTTTCTTGTACTGTTTCTATTCTCCCCCTAATTTAGGGAATAATGATTTCACAAGAGAATAAGAAAAGAAATATAAGAAAATGATGACAAGTAAGAAATGCCAAGAAAAATATCTCCTTTTTTTTTTTCACTCTTCCCGGTACCGACTTTTCCTCTTCCTCTCTTGTCTTTTCTTCTCCTCCGACCCTCTACCTACCATCTACCTCTTCTTCTTCCTCATACAGATATATATATATATATATATATGTATCGATATATATATCAGTTATCAGTCATTAGTAAACATCAAAAACAAAAATCACAAAGCAGATATGGAGACTCGTAATTCATTTGAGACATGGTCAAATTTTGACTTAGTTTTTGCAGCAAATGTTGATGTATTTTCATTTCCAAACCAACCGCTTCTGCCTAATTTGAACACAGAAGATTTTGATATGTTTTCCTTTCCAAACCAACCGCTTCTGCCTAATTCGAACGCAGAAGATTTTGATATGTTTTCCTTTTCAAACCAACCGCTTCTGTCTAATTCAAACGCAGAAGATTTTGATATATTTTCCTTTCCAAACCAACCACTTCCTCCTAATTTCAGGTGAGATACCTTTGATGGCTTCCATTTGTTTTTAGTGTGCTTGATAATGAAATTAAACTCTCTTTTGGTTTGTTTTTTTATGTAAATCAGTGGAAGTTTTGAACATACTGCTTTGGACCAAGTTGATCTGCTCCTACAAGAGACTGCTTTTGATACTGTTCCTCTTGATACTATTCCTTTGAATGAGGATATGCTTGTGCATGATCCTTTCTACTCTCTAATGGATTTTGAACAAAGCCAGAATATGTTTCCAGGTTATTATACATTTAAACATGGATTTTGAATGGTATTACCTTTACTGATATTATTTTCTTTTTCTAGGAGAAATAATGAGTGGTCTTGGCAGCGAAGTCGGAGTAAGTACTCATGAAATGCATAATATCGAAGTTCAAGATATTATTGCAGACAAAATTCCTGGGGAGAAGAAGATGATTAAGAGGCAGAGAGAGAAGAAGGGCAATAACTCTCAAACATTATCAAGAGAAACAATTTCGCAGTACTTTTACCTACCAATCATGAGCGCAGCCAAAGAACTGAATATTGGTATAACCCGTCTCAAGAAAAGATGTAGGGAGTTAGGAATTCGTCGATGGCCTCACAGGAAATTGGTGAGCTTGGAGACCATAATCAAGAATGTTCAGGTTCTCTCTCATACATACTTATAATTTGTAAGTATGAAACTATGAAAGATTTATAAGTAAATAACCGATGATATCACTTCGATTTACAGGATATGCAAAATAAAGAAGAAGGGGGACATATGGCTGAGAAGAAATTACAAGAAGCCATTGCGATACTGGAATGTGAAAAACAATTGGTGGAAGAAAGTCCTCATACGCAGTTAGAGGACCAAACACAGAAATTGAGACAAGCATACTTCAAGGCCAAATATAATAAGAAATATAATAAACTTAAGGAGATCATAAAATCTCAAGACTCATTTCGCAGTAATTTTACGGCTACTTCTGCTGCTAGTCTCGATGCTGGCTCAAAAGGGAAAGAAAAGGAGGAGGATGTCGAAAAAGAGGAGCTGAAGTCCATAATTACTAATTGTTTGTCGTCCTCTAATGTAAATATTGAAAAAGAACAATTACAAACATTCATCTTACATTTGTCAGCTCAATTACAAAAGAGCAACTATAAGCATGTATCATCAAGTTCATATGAACACTAGTGCTATGAATAAAAGATGTGATGCTTATTATTAATGGAAATATCTTTTTCCCTTATTATCTTTTCTGTTCCACTTCAGGTGGCCAGTATTTCTCTGTGATAAGGAAAATATCGAGTGTGTCCATGACCATAACCACGGCCACTGCCACAACTACGACTATAACGATGGCTTCTACTGGAGCCAACAGCATTCACTTCTGGGAGTGCTGTTGAGCCAGTTCATCTAGCTTCATGATTTCTCAATAATAACTCATGTTAAAGCTGTCAATTTTGGATACCCTTTTTCTCGATATTGTTACTTGTAGAACATGAAAAATGGAGAATGTCTTCTCCAATATAACTTCATCAGTAACTTTTTCTCCGTAAAATTTTTAACTAAGATGTAGTTTTATACATCACGGAGTTCACGGTTTTACAATCTTGCAACTTCAGGTGCAACCATTCATACCGTGCAGTGGGTAGTACGACCATCTTCAGGTGGTCAAATCTTTCTTTTTATCCACATGACATATGGATCTCCTTTTTTTTTTAGCATTTAGATGCATTTTTGTATGACATATAAAATTTTTTTTTCGAAATATCAAGGGTTACAAATTCGAATTTAGCGAGATCAATAAATGCGTACCTGTCTTCTGGCTTTAATAACGGCAGAGACTCGTGCTGATAACGTGTTATAAAATTAGGGTAGTGTTAGAATAAAATCTTCACACTACACACTAATAAAACTCTAACTATTTTGCACAAGAATTTCTCTCTTTCTTTTCTCTCACAATTTTCTCTAATCTTTCTTTCACTAATCTTTCTTTCACAAAATAATGGTGTATTACAAGCTTAGAGAATAGCTCTATTTATAGAGCTCTAATTAGTGGATTACATCATGGCATACATCATCTTCCACTAATCTTAATTAGTGGTGTCTCCACTAAATGGTGGACATCCATAAAAATCTTCTAATAATTCACATAAATCCATAATTAGTGGAGCCTTCACTAATTAATAAATATTCCAATAATTCATAATAAGACTCAATTATTGAAGTATATTTATATTTATTTTTTTAAATTAAAAAAAAAGGCTGACAAGATTCTAATGCATTGTCTCTACCTGAAACTAAATTAATGACAAAATTGTTGTCCTTTACTTAATTTCTAAGAGTGAGAATGTGTAAAGAGGCCCATAGCATTACAAGGCAACATCAACCTTCGCAAAGTATTTTGAATTAAGAATTAGAGTTTAAAAAAATAGAAAAAAAAAAGAAAAAAAAATCGACTAATCAATGGGAATTAAATTAGCCGGCTCCATAGCTCAGTCAATACAATCATTTTCCTTTTAACTCATCTTTTTAAGTTTTGAATATAAGAAACAAAATTTTTTTAGAGCTTATGTAAAATACCATAAAAGGAAAATGTTTCCATTTTATTGAAAAAAAAAATCACAAAAGAGATAGCTGTTCCTGTTATTTGAATTTTCTAAAACGAATTATTAGATGACTGCATCTCGTGGGCAACACTGTCTACAAGGATTGCCGAGTTGCAGTATTTGTCTACTATTTTTAATGTTTTGGGGCCTTGAGGTTTGTTTGCCTAAAGCCCTTTTAAAGTTACAGGGGAAAAAAGGAAAAGATGGTGTAGCGCCAGACATGTTTCAGCATAAGATGCAAATACTCTTCGCAAACTACGAAAAGGTTGAAACAGGATATCCCAACCAACAACATTGATCCAAGTTGTATTGTGGAAAAGAGAAAGGACGCTCATTCAAAAAATTGTGCAATTCTTCACAAATGATTACATTAGTAGTTTCATACAAAAATTGTAAAAGACAATATCCAAAAACGAAGAACAGAGCCAAAGTATGAAAGAAATAAAGGATAGAAAGAGTCAAAATGTGATGTTTAAGAAAAAGGAGAAACAAGGAAATGAGAAAATAAGGCATAGACAAAGGAAAACTTTTACGTATACAAAGTCTTCCCTTGTGTTCTGTCAGAATATAACCTTCATCTGGGAACAGATCAAAAAGGGCATGTGCAATCTGCGCTCAATATTGGCAACTGCATGCTTTGCTTCTTCAGATAATACTTCTGCTTGTTCCTTGAAAAAGATCATCAAATCAGCAAGCGGTAGGTCACTATTTTCCCTTATGAATTCTACTTAGTCAAAATCAAGCATTTCCAAGAAACTGTCGGAATAATTTTGAATGTTTACCAGAAAACAAATCAAGCATTCACTATGTTCACAAGATCTTTACCAGAAAATCTTTTATGAAGAAACCAAAGAAAAAAAAAACAACAACAGCAGCAATACCTGAGTGCAGAGATAATGGAGATCAGGGCTTCAACAAAGCATAGATAATGGAGAAGGAAGAGAAAATGATACAAAGGAAGGAGCTTTGGAGTCTTGAGAGAGAGAGAGAGAGAGAGAGAGAGATTCAAACACGCTGCAGCAGACGAACTCAAGAGAAAGACGGTGGAAACATGCAGCTGATTTTTGAGTTCTTCGGTTGTTTCGAAGCCACATAGCTCCACAAAACATGGGGCCAAACACCTCGTGATTATTGATCCGTCAGACCTCAGAGCTGAGAACACCCAAATCTTAAGTGAAAAGACACATTCAAATGCCAATTACCATGAAAAATGAACACTGCTAAACTACAACTCCTCTTTCTTTATTATATCAGCTGTCTCGCACGAGGCGTGAGGTTGGGTACTATCCTTAGTTAATCATTTTTTGCTGAAATACACTTGCTATAAAGCAAAAGCTAACAGAAAAGAAGAAAAACGAAGCAATAGCAATGCAAGTGAAAGACAATATTCAGCTAGCAATGCAGTTTACGTCACACTTGTGCTTTTCTTTTACTTTTCCTCCTTTTATAAAAGAAAGAAAGAAAGAAAACGAAGAAGACAATGGAGAAAACTTATACAAGCAAAATCCTAGTTTGGCTATCTCAGGGTATTCTTCAAACACAGATGTCATTAGCTATTTGTCCAAGTCAATTCTAGAAGATCAATCATCTTCATGATAACATGATATTAAAGATTCTAGCTTTGAATGATTAAAAATACCAGAGTGCTGGGACTTGCAATGACATAAGCAACAAATAGCTCAATAATTTACTTAACATTACTAATGGCATTCAAAATCTAACAAAGAGGTAATTAATCAGCAAAAATGCATGAGCAGTCCATTAACTCATGCATTTTTCAAAAAGTGACTTACATCTAATCATATAACAAAAGAAAATTCATATATAGAATCAAACTGTTCGAATCGTCTATCCTTTATCACATTCCTACTATACAACCTCACCCGTCTTCATTTTTTTTTTTTTTTTTACTTTTTCTATTTTGAAAGTTGTATAACAGAAAAAGAGAAACCAAAAATGGAAAACAGAAGAGAGAATAGCTGACTTGCAAGCTTGCAGCTATGACTGGACAGAACAGCTCTTAGTGCTGATATCGTTTTATTCCCCTAACAGGGTGCTTTCTTGCCACAGTTCTTTTAGAAAGCCATCTCAATATGCTGAACAACAATTTCCATCCTTTCTCAGTTTTGTTAAGGGGAACATCACGAACCAGTAATTCTTGAAGAACACCATGAAGATCAGCCGGTGAACAGAACATAGTACTCTGAATGGGATCAAAATATGAATGATACTCATTGTCACAGAATATGGCAGGCATAGCAGAAACATCACCCAATGTCCTGTAAGAGATGGAGAAAACACAGGACTCCCCAAGTAATGAACTCTGGCAACACCACACTGTTTATCCTAGCTGCTGAATCATATGGGTTAATATAATCACACTCAAGGCCTGCCAAGCACATGAGCTGCAAAAAATAATAAATAAATAAATAAAAAGAAGTTAAACAACATTACTTGTAACATTCTCCACAATTGAACAGCAAAGTCAACAAAAGAGTGTAGAAAGAGCTTTTTGGAGTCAGGGAAAAAAGATAGTCCCCATAGAAGGATTAGTAGCACACAAAAGTATACATCAACTTCTGGCCAAAATAGTCCATAGGCCTTCAGTAAATTTCTCTTACAGAAAAGCAAGATTAGAATAAGACAACTTATCAGAAGAAGCAAAAGCAGAGACAGGCCAAACAGTAAACAACTTATTCAGCTACATGGAGGTATATTGAATCCAAGCAAAAGCAACAAAAGTTATCCAGCTGCACTGGAAGTGACAAATCCATAAAAACACACACACAACACAGAAAAGAGATCCATTTCTTAAAACCGCCATTAAAACGTTTAAAGATAATCAAAACCCAAAAACCCCGACCCAAAAAAAAAAAAGAATCATTTTTATCTTAAGAATGCTCAATAAATTGTGGGGAAAAAAGCTTCTTAAATCAAAACCGACTGCACTCTTCTCTCCATCCAAACCCAGATATTGCAGAGCCCTCCTCCCACTTTCTACTGCTGTCACTGTAAAATCCCATTTCAATCCATTTCAGTTTTCAAGCAAACATCCCAGTACCAAAAAAAATCCCCAAATGAAGAAGCAACATTTCAAGAAAGCAAGAGAAAATCAAACCTTTGCAGCAAGAAATTTTGAGCAACCTCTCAATGACCTTTCTATCCACAAGACTATCATCCACAGCAAGAACGTGCAATTCCTGAGCAGCACCAGAAGAACAACACTGACTGGCCATACCTACTTCCTCCATAGCCATTTCCTTCTTCTGTGCATGACAAAACTCTGTATCAAACGCACAATAGAAGCCTCCACTCAAATGTGCTTAACCCCAAGAAAATGCAAGTGATTGACATGTTGTTGCTAAGAATTGTGATTGCTGAACACAAGATATTGCACCAAGGCGAGAATTACCTATTATTGATATATTAAAGTGAGGTAGGCATATATTTTATTTGAAATAACATAGCAGATATCAACAAAAAGGAATTGCCAACAATTGGTTTAATAAAACGAGGCAAGATCACTTTCATTTGAAATGCTTGGCAGTGTCTTCAACAGAAAATCAAAGGTTAATAAAGATAATGATTATTCATGGTTAAACAAGAAGAAGAAGAAGAAGAAAAGTTGAAGCACAAATACAGCAAGATGTAGTGGATATAAACCATGTATACAAGTCTACAAAGAAATAATTTTAAAGATTCAAATGGGGCTAATGGTCTCCCATGTTGTAGCAATAACCGAGAAAAAGAATAAAAAGGATATACTTAAATACATGTCAGTTAAAGAATCCAATTTCTTAGCATAAAATAAAAGATCATTCCAAGCCAATTTGCATGCAACCAGATGTAAGAAAAGTCAAAATCTGACCCCCAATCCACAATTTCATCGAGGCATAGCAGAATCAGGTCTAAGTTCTCAGGTTCCTCTCTTTGGTCAACATTGTTCCTGAAATAAAGACATGCTTGATTAAGTAGCTGAAACAAACAAATCAAGGCATTGGAATATCCAAATCAAGAAAACTTGTAAAAGTTCAAGAATAAAACCTCAACAAGAGAGCAACTGCATCAAAGAAACCTTGGAGAACATTAGCTAATATCAATTCATTTTCCTCGTCACCTCCAGTCACAAAGAAATGCAGATCTTGAACTTGTAAACAACAATGTCGTTCTCCAGCATAGCGATTTCGGCTGTAAATGAAGAAACCAATAAAGGTCAACCTCTTATACTCTCACAAAATCCTAAGCATGCAAGGGCTTAATCCACATTATGAGGGTAACTAACACTACAGCGCAGCTTTCTATATTCATCACTGTTCCCAATTAGGTCTACCACATCTTCTGCGAAATGCACCCTCTTCTTCTTTTTATCTTTCTTCTTTGCATCTGAACACAAATCTAAAAAAGACTCCATAAGGATTACAAATTTCCCATAGGTGGATGATCATATCAAGGTGGGTGCGCCGTGTGCAATTTCAAATTCAAGAATCTTCTGTGAATATACCCTGCATGAATAATTACTACTTTTTTTTTTTTTTTGTCATTACCTAAAACATGAATCGTGCAGACAAATTTTCAGTGGAGATCAATTAATTAAAGTACAACTAATGATCCCTCAAACATGCCCAGAAGGAAAGAAAACAAAGATATGAAATTCGGTGCATACCTGAAGAGACGAAAGATTGAGCGGGCTGGGGTGGGGAGAGCTGGGTAGCAGGGAAAGACTTTTGGCGGCGAAAAGCGAGGAGAATTACGGTACCGGGGTGTTATGATAGAGATGTCTGAAATTCAGTTGGTAGTTAAAGAAAAGGCGGCCCGATCGGGTTGTGAACCAACTTCATATGGGTTTAATGAAACGGTGTCGTTTTTGTTACTGCAATTGTTAAAAAATAAGGAGAAGCAATGGTAAATTCTCGACGGTTAAAATAATTACTTATTACCTACTTCTTCTTTGGGTGGGGTAAAGTAGAGGTGAAATTGCAGAGGAAATTGAAGGTTTAGATTCATGAATCGGAGCAAATCTGAAGAGTCTTCTTTTTCTTTGTAATTCCTTCATCTGATATCATCTTCTGTCTTTAATTCATCCAAATTCTATAATTCTGGAATATATATATATGATGACTTTTCAATGAATTCAACCTTTCTGAGCTGGGAATCTCATTGGAAGTTTGATTGGCTACTATATTCTGATAAGGATCATCACAATTTGGTATCAGAGCAATGACGAACCGGAGGAAGCATGCCTGCAACTCGTAATCAGGAAATGAGCGAAAGTGTCCAGAAAATGGAAGCAGCCTTACAAAACTTGCAGATTCAGATGGAAAGCAATGTGAGAAGCTATAATTCTTTAGACCAAACGGTTAAGGAACAATGTAAGAGGCTTGACTCTATAGACAAAACCATTTCTGGAATACAATATCAGTTGGAAGGGAGTATTAAACAGACTGCCTCTCTCTTTGCAAGTGTGAATTCCTAAATGGCATCCGTAGGAGATATTGCTAAGAAGTTAGATGTATACCATGGAAAAAGGGCTGAGGGTAGTGGGTCTGGTATGGAGAATCCTATGCAGCAGACTCCTTTGAGTTTTGAGTTAGCTAGTTTGAGGTCTGGATTTGGAGGGAGAAAGGAGGGTAGGCAATCAGTTAAACTGCCCAAATTGGACTTCCCCATTTTTTAGGGAATCGGGCAAAGAGAATAGGTGTCAAAAGTTAGGAGATATTTCGAAATTCATCAAATTTCAGAAGGAAGGAAACTAGGCATTACTGAATTGTACTTGAAGGGAAGAGCATTTATGTGGTTTAGTGGATTCATGAAGACACATATAGGATATACTTGGGATCAAATGGCTATGGCTTTATGTAAAAGATTCGAGGAAGGAACTGATATTCAACTAATGGAGGAGTTTAGTAAAATAAGACAGCTGGGAACAGTCAAGGAATACTTAGACAAATTTGAGGAGTTGAGGGCTATTATGATGATGAATATGCCTACTGCAACTGAGGAATACTACATATCTGTTTTTACCAGTGGGTTGAAGGAAGAATTGAGATCTATGGTCAAAATTTTTAAACCCCAAACACTAGATGAAGCCTGTGAACAAGCCATTAACCTGAAAACCTCTCTTTCAGCCTTGAACAAGAACTCCAAACCATTTTCTAAAACCTACCAAAACAACTCCACCACAACCAAAAACTCTTTTGCTACCACCAAGACCTTCCCTACCCCAAACAAAACCAAAACCCACAACACAGAAACAACACCCTTTAAGAAGATTACCCCTGCAGAAATTCAGAGCAGAAGAGAAAAGGGTTTGTGCTTTAGGTGTGGTGACAAGTATACCCCCGAGTATATCTGTCCAAAAAAACAGCTCAACTATATTTTGGTAGATGAGCTTAGTGAAGATGAAGAGGAATTTATACTTCAAGAAGGAGAAGAAGTGAAAATGGAGGGTGAGGCTACTGCTAATATAATAGAAGCTAGTGAGGAAGTACAACTTTCTATATATGCCTTGACGGGTAATCTGAATTGTAGCACATTGAGGATTTAAGGTAAGATTAAAGGGAGAGAGATATCTGTGCTGATTGACACTGGTAGCAGCAGCAGCTTCATAGACAAAAATCTGGTTGAGGAGTTGAAAATTAAAAGGGTTCCTACTAAACCTGTGATTGTCACTATAGCCGATGGGAACAAAATGTACACCAGAAGTTTATGCAGTAAGCTGAAATGGGAAATGGGTATAGAAGTGTTTGAACATGATGTAACGGTATTGAAGTTAGGGGGGAGTGATATGATCTTAGGGGTTGATTGGTTGAAGAGTTACAACCCTATGGTGTTTGACTTTGCAAAACTAAGATTAACCTTTAACAATGATGGGAAGGAAATTAAGTTGAGGGGCAGCAATGATGTACTTACTATCAAGATGGTGAAGGGGGAAATCTTACAAAAGTGGATTGAGAATGGTGAGAAAGTAATTACAGGGCAGCTATGTTCTATAGTGGTTGAAAAGGAAGCTGAAGTAATTTCGGATGAGGTGACTGAATTTCTGCTACAAAATGCTGAGATTTTTGAGAAGTCTCAAGGTCTGCCACCTATGAGGGAACATGAGCATCATATTCAGTTAACGAATGAGGCTCAACCCTTTAAGATAAGACCATACAGATACCCCCATTTCCAGAAAGCAGAAATTGAGAGAATGATTACTGAAATGTTACAAGAAGGGATCATTCAGCCCAGTAACAGCCCCTATGCTTCACCAGTGCTACTGGTTAAGAAGAAAGATGATACATTGCGATTTTGTGTTGATTATAGACAGTGAAACTCACTCACTGTCAAGGAAAAGTAAAGTGGAATGCTTGGGGCATATTATCAACTTTGAAGGAGTGGCTACTGACCCTAGTAAAGTTAAAGACATGATGGAATGGCCCTTGCCCAAATCAGTGAAACAACTTAAAGGATTTTTGGGATTAACGGGCTATTATAGAAAATTCATTAAGGGGTATGGAGTGATCAGTAAACCCCTCTATAAAATGCTGCAAAAAGATAATTTTCAGTGGAGTGAGGAATCAATTGCTGCCTTTGAAACTTTGAAATCTGTTATGAGTAGTGCTCCTGTACTTGTCATGCCTAATTTCTCTAAATATTTCACCTTAGAGACTGATGCTTGTGAGGTGGGAATAGGGGCTGTTTTGGTGCAGAAAGGTAGACCTATTGCTTATCTAAGCAAAGCTCTTGGAAGCAGGAATATGGGCTTATCAATATATGAGAAGGAGTTAATAGCCTTAGCTGCTGCAGTTTCTAAGTGGAGACACTATCGTGAAGGAAATCATTTTATCATCAAAACTGACCATCAAAGCCTAAAATTCTTAATGGAGCAAAGGATTACAACAGCAGCACAACAGAAGTGGATGTCTAAACTCATGGGTTTGGATTATGAAATTCAATATAAGAAGGGCAAGGAGAATAAAGTGGCTGATGCACTGTCCAGGAAGGAAGAACTTGCAGAAATTTCCACTGTCACTCCTTTGTGGATCAAGGAAGTGATAGAAAGTTATGAAGGGGATGGGGTTGCAAAGGAGAATATAACAAAATGCTTGCTAGACCCTGGCAGTGCTGCGAAATGCAATACAGAAATGGACTGCTCCTGATGAAGGGAAAGTTGTACATTGGAGAAGGAAATGGAGTTAGACTTAAGTTAGTAGAAGAACTCCATTCCACCCAACAAGGAGGGCACTCAGGTATTGAAGCAAGTTTGCAAAGGGCTAAATCATTATTCTATTGGCCTAACATGAAGCAGATGATCAGAGAATTCATAGCTAAATGTGATATCTGTCAAAGGAGCAAGGCTGAAAAAGTTCCTTATCCCGGGTTGTTGCAGCCTCTTCCCATTCCTACTCAATCGTGAAGTTAAATTACTATGGATTTCATTGAGGGATTACCTAAATCAAAAGGGAAGGATGTTATATTGGTGGTAGTGGATAGATTCTCCAAATATGCTCATTTTGTAGCCTTGACTCATCCCTTTAATGCTCAGAAAATTGCAGAAATATTTTTGGAAAACATCTACAAATTGCATGGGCTGCCTAGCAGTATAGTTTCAGACAGAGACAAAGTGTTCACCAGTGTTTTTTGGAAGGAAATGTTTAAAGCATTGGGCACAAAATTAGACATGTCTACAGCTTACCATCCACAAACTGCTGGCCAAATTGAGTGCGTAAATTAGTGTCTAGAAATGTTTTTGAGAAGTTTTGTGTTTCATAGGCCTCAAAAATGGTTTGACTGGTTATCCCTAGCAGAATGGTGGTATAACACCACTTACCATACCAACATTAAAATGACTCCATTTGAAGCCCTTTATGGATATAAACCCCCTTTGTTGTCCTTGGGACCATACCAACCAGTAAGAAATGCTGTGGTGGAAGAATATTTGAAGGAAATGAAGGTGATTGAAGCTGCTCTTAAGGAAAATCTGTAGAGAGCTGCTTCAAGAATGTAGTATTTTGCTAATCAGAAAAGATCTGATAGGGTATTTGAAGTAGGAGATTGGGTGTACCTCAAATTACAGCCCTTCAAGCAGAGTTCAGTAACTGTTAGAAAAAATCTCAAGCTGGCTTCGAAATTCTATGGACCATATCTCATCTTTGAAAAGGTAGGAAATGTAGCTTACAAGTTACAGTTGTCCCCACATTCTCAAATTCATCCTGTGTTTCATGTGAGTTTGCTCAAAAAAAAGGTGGGAGATGGAAGGGTCATTTGTCATGACTTACCAACCTTGGGTGAAGATGGACAGCCAAGATTGGAACCTGTGGCTGTCCTAGATCGCATATTGGTTAAGAGGAAGAATAAAACTGTTGTTCAGTGGAACGTTCAATGGTCCAACCTTCCCTTGGAAGAAGCTTCATGGGAGGATGCTGATTTCATTATGCAACAATTTCCTGAATTTCAGCCTTAAGGACAAAGCTTCTCTGAAGGAGGAAAGGGTGTTATGATACAGAGGTTTGAAATTCAGTTGGTAGTTAAAGAAGAGGCTGCCGGATCGGGTTGTGAACCAACTCCAGATGGGTTTAATGAAACGGTGTCGTTTTTGTTGCTGCAATTGTTAAAAAATGAAGAAAAGCAACGGTTAAAATAATTACTGTTCACCTTCTTCTTCTTTGAGTGGGGTAAAGTAGAGGTGAAATTGCAAAGAAAATTGAAGGTTTAGATTCATGAATCGGAGGGTTTGGAGGAAGGGATGGCTGTGATAATTTTGTAGGAAGTATAAATGTTTTGTTAAAGAAGGAGATAGTATCGTGAGAAAAATCTGTAGAAACTTCAGAAAATCTGAAGAGTCTTCTTTTTCTTTGTAATTCTTTCATCTTCTGTCTTTAATTCATCCAAATTCTGTAATTCTGAAATATATATATATATATATATATATATATGATGACTTTTCAATGAATTCAACTTTTCTGAATTGGGAATCTTATTGGAAGTTTGATTAGCTATTATATTCTGATAAGGATCATCACACGGAGACAGCAGCCATGGCAGTGGCAAAGACCATGCCTTGAGAGGTCAAGATCGAAGACATGATTTGATGGGAAAGGAAAAGAAGAAGAAGAGAAGACGCGGTGGAGTTGAAGCTCATACTTTGGACATCGCCTGCTCAGTCGTCTAGCCATGGCTCGATGGCTACGAAGAAAGAGAGAGAAAGCGTGTGCTTCTGCACTCAACACTGTAATTTTGATGGTGAGCCTCGGGGAAGAAAGGATGATCCACAAATCCATTTGAATACGAAAATGTTAGTAAAAGAATATATATGCGAAGCATTAAAAATTATAAATATAATTCGTCAATATATATAATTTATAATCTACTACCCATACATAAATTTCCTAGGCCTCGGCATAGCTTCCACCTGGTGTATATATATACACCGAGAAGGTTTACAAATGGATTTGGAACTAAATTCGAATGTATGAGTACAATATGCCATCCCAAATTCAATCTAAACCCAACCAATTGGCATGCATGCCAGCCTTTTTCTATTCCTAGTTACCTTCCTACATATACAAAAAAATAAAAAAATTAAGGGCATATTTAGTTGCTTTTACAAAAATAAAAATTATTTTTGAATTTATTTTTAAAAATAAATTAAACTTAATGTAATTAATTTTTATTTTATAAAACATTAATAGTATCATCACCCACTTAGAATGCATCATCATGTGTATTCTTGAGTCCACAATTAACAAAAAAAAAGTCAAAACTATTCTTAAACATATTTATAAAACCAATCTAAGTATGACTATGAAAAACATCTTATAATATAATGCAAAAGTTTGAAGATGAATTAGAATTAAAATTTGAAGTTTTTAATTAATCATATTCAGGAAGTCGATCAGTTTCATCCACATCTTAACTTGATATTTAAGAGTACTGGCTTGGTTTGGTTGGATTGTTTTGTAGAAGTAAATAAAGAAGGGAAGTAAATATGAAAGATAAATGGGACATTTACCTCGTTTGGTTGCATGTAGATGTAAAGGGGAAGTAAATCAAGAGGTATACCACTCCCCCCACATCAGCATTTCCTCCCCTTCCAATTTAGAGGGGTTGGGAGAGAAAAAATAAAATAGAAGTAATAATGATAATATTGATCATATTTTTAATATTAAAAATTTTATTAAAATGAATAATGAGAGATAAAATAGTAAACTAAATTAATTATTCTCTCTCTTCCTCCCTTTTGTTCCCTTTCTATTTTCACTTCAACCAAATAAGATAAGAGTAAATATATTAACTTTCCCTAATATAAGTAAAACGTGTCACTCCTCCTAACCTTTCCTCTCCCCCTCTCATTCGCAAACCAAAACAAGCTTAAAGTAATGGCTTAGGTTTTTCTGTGTTGAATTCATATGCTATGCATAAATTTAAAAAAATTAAAAAAGAAAGAGTAAACAAAACTTAATACTTGGGATTGTTAATTTCCATTAAAAGAATATCAATGAGTTTGAGTCTTTTTTTTAAGACTATAGTGATATAATTAAATTTAAATTTCATTGATTTCCTTACGAATCAATGAAACATTTCATTATGATAAAGTCGACTTAATTTTTTTTAATTTAAGAAAAATAAATAAATAAATCCCTGACAGTGACAGCGTCTTCAAAATCTCACGTTTGGAACTCAAGATTGTTAAAATATTTGTTTATTAATTTTTATTTTTTTTTGAAAAAAAAGGGAAAGAAAAGAGAGCAGAAGGGTTCCCGCTAAAAGAGTACTACTACTTACTCTTTTTTCTAACTGCCTGCCATAATCGTCAACCGCCTCTTCCTTCTGCCCAAGAAAACGGTTATCTCAGCCGAGATTCTCCCAGACCAAAACCCTTAATACCAACCTCGCCTCTGTTTCTCCATCTCTGAAGAGCTTCCGCCGTTCAACCCAGCTTCTGAGAAAGCGAAAGGCAAGGATTTGCAGTGAAACAACCACCCAATGGCAATTGATATTCGTAGCTTCACCACCTTCAAAATCCTCACCGTTTCTCCACCTCTTATCTTCTGTCTCCTCCTCTCTTGGGCTTCTTACACCACGACCACCGCTCCTCCATCTCCTCCACCACCGTCCTCTTCTGTCCTCTCTGCCGCCCAAATCCTCCGTACGCATGGATACTCACTCTTTGCCAATGCACTCATTTCTGCTTCTTCTTCAACCAATGCCAACTTCTCGGGTACAATTCTTGCCCCACCAGATTTCGCCTTCTCCTTCGCCACCGCCAAGTTCTCTTCAAAACGATTTCGCCATGCGCCACCTCGTCCTTCAACTGCCCTCCTTCACTACCACACTCTACAAGCCTCCTCCCTCAGGTGGTTTAGCCTGACCTCACGGGCCGATGGCGATGAACTCCACACACACTTCGACAACTACTGCCTTTACCTCTTCAAGACTGCAAAAGGCGATGTAGCATTATCTTCTTCCAAGAAACCAATCCATGCCGTTACTATTAGACAGCCCGACCTCTACGCTGATGACACTCTAACCATCCATGGGGTTGACGGTGTCTTAGACCCTACCGCCGCCAAGAGATGCTCATTCAGTTCCAACAATAATCCGACAGCTAGACTTCAATCTCCGGCGAATAGATCTTTTCTTGATCACGCAGTCAGGGTTTTAAGGACTAGGGGATTTCACGTGGTCGCTACGGCAATGGCTCTTAGGAGGTCCGATCTGTTAACTCTAAAGGCCGTCACCGTTTTCGCGCCTTCTGATGTCACACTGTTTTCACTGCCCCACGGTTTTCGATACAATTTCCGACACCACATTGTCCCCAAACGGCTGCGTTTTACAGACATGTTGACGTTTTCGGATGGAACGGAGTTTGAAACTCTAGCTCCCCGCGAGACTGTCTTCATTCGCTCCGGTGAGGGAGATGTCAGGGTTAATGGAGTTAGACTTGATGGCGGAGAGCTTTACCACAATCGCTGGATTGTTGTCTACCCCGTTTCAATGACTTTAGATGACGTTGATGAATATCTTTCCACATTGCCAGAGAGACATTTTCGGGGCAAGGAAGAGACTGCGAATGGCGTTCCAAGCGCTGCTCCAGCGAGTGCGGGTGAGTTGATTGGAGGACCGTCGCCGTCTCAGGAGAGAGACATTTCCGGAGAGGCAGTGAGTGGCACTCCCATCGTTGCACCAACCAGTAATCAAGGGCATCTGCATGATAAAACTGGCGAATCAATTGGGTCACCGTCGCCGTCTCCGGAGATACACATTCCCGCTGAGGTAGGACGTGAGCTTCCTGGAATTGCTCCAACGAGCCACGTCCAGCCAACTGCACCAGCATTCCAGCCGCTGGAGAGGCAAATTCTGGACGAGTTAGCCCGTGGCACTCCCGTATTTGCACCAATAAGTGCTCAAGCACCCATCCCTGATATGACCAGCAATTTAATTGGGCCAGTTTCCCCTGCCTCTGCCATTGGTGAAGTCACTGACATGCATTGTAGAACAGGAAGCTCAAATGATGCTGTGACAGGATTCCCCTTCGAGATTGAAGGTGGAGATCTCTTTTGCCCAGTGAATAATGTACAGGAACTATAACAGGGGAAGCTGGATAGCTTGACCTCTGCCGCTGTGCCACTCCACCGTCAGTCTTCTGGGGGTTAAAATTTTCTCTTTTGGTAGTAAAGGACTAACAAGATAATGAGCTTAGATCATAGTTAATGATCTGGTGTATCATAACTGATTTTGAGATGCGTTCCAAGCTTCAAAGATTGCAATCTTCTGTAGCCAAGTTTTTTCAGATTGTTGTACTTGTGTTCTTTTCTTGATTGTATAATCCTTCAAGACATGAGAGTTTTTCTAGAAGTGGAAAGACTTCAATCCAAGTCCCATGTGTAAAGATTTTTTGTTTTTTATCCTCTTTTCCCTTATCACGCAATGAAGAAAATTCTTAAACAGATTTTTGTACAACTTATATCAGCCTCCAAACAGCCACAATACATCGTTGCCACTAATAAAGCACAAGGCTGTGCACAATTTCAATGAACTTTACATCCATCACTCACCAACACTCTCTGAAGAAGCCAATTCAATTGTTCCCACGTATACAGGTGAGCATACACAAATAAATTCATCACGCCATGATTCAAAATGAAAAATGACTACTGATCTGGTTGAATACAAACAATGCTTAAAGAAAAGGGGAAACTACTAATTGTGTCATTTCAATCTTCTACAAGTGAAACAGAGGTGATGTTAGGTGATCTTCCTATACTGTATAACCAAACAATCACAAGGTGACAACCTCTCCTTGTTCACGTGCAATTGAAGCCGAAAGAATTGCAAGATCCCGGTTCAAAAGTGTCAATGCAGTTTCACATTCTGAGATTATTCTGGTCACAGAAGATGGCTCACCAGCAACTGTTTCCGATGATCCAACAGCCACAGCTGCATGTGAGTCTCTAAGATTCTTTAGATTTCCTAAAAACTGTCAAATTTGGATGGAAAAAAGAAACTTCAGTACATTTCATCTGAAAATGCAAGGTAAAAGTTTAGAGAGAACACTGTATTTGACAATAAGGAAACAGCACGACTTGTTTCTGACATTTAGACTTGCAACACTATAACAGCCTTAAGCACATCACTAAGGAAGGTAATTAGTGTTGTGGTCAATGCAGATCCAGAATAGTTTGATATTCCCAGTATATTACTTTTTATTCTCCCGTTCCACAATATCTAGGTTCCAAGTGTCTCCCAAAGAATGAAAAAACCGGATACCATTTATTTCAAGTTGAGTGCATGCACCAAATCCTCTTTCATTCCCTTGTATACTTTGTTTTGTACAAAGCTCGAGGAAAAAAAAAGTTGTAGCTTTAAAATGTTAACATAAATCTGAGATCGAGTGTTTTATCCCATAACAAGTGCATTATATCTTCTTTATTTACCTTCAAAAGCATCTTATATGCTTCCAATAATCTATTGGCAGCTGGACCAAATCCATGCAACTGTGGAACCTCCATCATGTGTGTCCAGGGACGAATTTCCTAGAAATAATACAACTATTGGAATGTCAGAACTCATCAAACATCAATTTATAAATCACCAAGTCTCATAAACACAGCTATGCTGAGAATTGTTGTCCAGCTCATCAGAGTCATAGGCCATTCTCAATTGGTCGAATTGGACGAGATGCATCAGATTGAAATCAAGCAACCTTGATGAAGAAAAAGAAACTGCAGAACACCCCTATAGGACTAAATGAATTGCTCGTTTGAAAATGCTCCATATGAATACTTGGATTGGGTTCACAAAAATACTTTGGTTTTGGAATGAGAAAAATTTCCAATGAATTAAAAACGTATGGGGCTAAGGACAGATAGTGTGATGTGTTGTGAGATGATATTTTTTGAGAATGAAAATTCATTTGGATCAGATCCTTCGTTCTGAAAACCAATACTGTTCTTGAAAATTCAATTCAAATATACAAGTGGCAAACCAGACCGTATCAGCCTCTTAGGCCAATGTGTTGGGAATGTAATATCAGTTAAATTCATAGAACAAGTTGCAAGCTTGGTTTGAAGTAATAATAGGGCAATATTTAAAAAGAAGCAAAGGAATGTGGGAAGAGACACAACCTTGGTGTAAATCGTATTAAAGGATCTTGCAGTTTCTAGAAAAGACTCCAAATGTGTGCGTAGTTTTGCCTCTACCTCTGTATAGTCCTCATCAGGATTATATTCGTGCTGAATGCCAAAATGAAAGCCATAATATCAATGGCAGCTAAACTTGGCATCTTAAAATTTGCAGTCCGAAACATAAATGGGAGAAACTGATCTCAACAAAATTAAGCTAGTCAGAAAAGGAAAGAAGGGAATTCACTGGTAAAGTGAGATGACCTTTGATGCCAAATCATTAACCATCTCTTGAAGACTCAGAAGTCTGTTAGATTGATCAGAAAGCTGCTTCTCCAAATCTGATATATCTGGTCTGCGATGAAACTTTGAATAAGGCTATAGAAAGTGACTACATCTAGCTATGAGAACTGAAAGAAAAAGAAAATGAAGCATGGTATTTCCAGCAAATAGATCGTGCAACTGAATCAAAGGCAGATATCGAACGAAACTCTCTAGAAGGTTTTTTATCTGATTAATATCCAAGTGGAAGGATATGGCATATTAGCCTAAGCTTCAAGCAAATGAATGTGTAGGGGGAAAAAAAATAAAACAAAAAAAAACAACACCAATAAGTTGAAGAAATCGAAATTCTCTTAAATTCGGAGAGCTGTTGATTCATTCAATTTGAAGGGTATTTTGTCATTTGATTTAAAGGATAGACACTGCAATAAAAGATTTTGGGTTAATTATGTACAAAATCTGAAAAATTACACATGTTACATGGGGAAAAGAATAATATTCTCGCAGCATCACCTCTTATTACATGTTAGGCCTTTCCTGGACTGAGGAACCAATTCAACAGGAATAAGTAAAAGATTGGCAAATTAAATTTTACCCCTTTTTATATATTTAAAGTAATTAGAGAAAAATAGGTGTAAGGAAATTGACATGGAAATTTGGCTCTATTTACATAGGCTAGGCAATATCCACTGGATAGCTAATGCAAAGATTCAGATCTTTTACAAAACCAAGCTATAAATAATTCACAAGAACATCAATAAACAGTAGTTATATGCTGTAAGCAACAGTAGTAATATATAAACCAAGCCAGTTGGAAAGAAAAGATGTTGCAATTTAAAATATATATTTATGCTGCAAATTTCTAAAAATATTGCTGCAAGATATCAGATGCATATATCCCGACAGACTAAAAACAGAAAAGAGTCAAACAAAGTTGAAGGTGAGACTGGAGACATTCTCACAATGGGTATATTGATTGAATCTGCACATCTGCAGGAAACAATTTGCATTCTTCAGAGAAAATCTGAGCTTGCCTCTCAGCAATAGAATCTATCAGCTGTATGTCCTTCGCCACCTGCTCATCAACACTGAGAGGAAAAGAAAACAAAGGAAAATCAGATCACACCTGCCGAAAGGAAGAAATTAAACAAGTTTGATTCCTGAATGATAAGCATTTCATCATTAGAGTTATTTCACACTTAATAATCTCAACCTCCATTCTGGATTATCAGCATATATGCTAGCCTCAACAAGATCTACAATTAGACGAAGCATTTCTGTACGGTCTTCATAGCTACCTCGTCCCTGCAAGAGAAATTCATTAGACCTCATCCCTTACAAGCCACAACAATCTACAAGTTTTTCATATGCAGCTAAGAAAAGCATGACACATCATGGCAGCAGTTACAAATCTTACCCATAAAACCTCAATATCCACATCATTTGGAAAAATAGGAACCAATACATGCAATAAGTGAATATTATTCATGCAGGAAGCTCAATATACAGAGGCAAAGTCAATTAAGAGCTTGCTTATAAAAGTTTCTGTATCAATTGGCAAAAGGAGGGCTACTATTAACAGAGATCTCCCACAAATAAGTCCAACTTGATGCCTATTACTAATCAATTTTGAGAATTATAACATACTCAACTCCACTCTCTATCTCAGGGGCATTTCATGGGTAAAAAAAATAGCTAAATTGGTGAGTACTACACATTATTGGACACCTAGAAAGTCTAAAAGATGGGAGAGGGGGGAAATTATCCAACAAATAAAATGATCTACTACTGAGTAAATGGCAACAGAATGCAAGTGGAAGGGGTGCAAACCGACAATTCTACAACTTTACAAATATCAAAAGTCAAAATAATGTTTATTTCTGCCAATATTAACATCCCTACTTCTAGTATAAGTCGAACTAAAACCAGGGACAAACAATATTGCCACATACTCCACAATGGGTTGGCAAAGAAAGCAATAGTATCCCACAACACGTGTTTATAGTTCTAAGATAAACTCTGCACTAAAACAAACCAGTCGAATAGGAAAGTAATCAAACTCACTTGGATAGCTTCTGTATCAATAGTAGTAGTAATACCCAAAAATTTAGCAATCTCAGCCAAATCTGCACAAGGGGGGAAAATCATCATTCCCTGAACCAGACAGACAATAATCATTAAAACATTATCCTTTTGTCTTTCATTTTAAGAAAAATAACTAGAAATGAAGCACTAGCTGAAAACCAATAAAAGAATTTCCTTGGATGATGGATAAATGTTGAAGACACATTTGACTCAACTGAAAGTGAGAATTCATAGCTACGTGATTAGCACTGTAGCAGCATATTACATTACCAAACAGCACAGGTGTAAATTCAAGGCCAAGGTAAAACTCAGATATCATCAGCTAAAATTTCTAATTCTGAATTATCCTCCCTGCCAACAGCATCATCAGACCTTCTTAATTGGAAATTTGGAACACAAATTTCATACTTAAGGTGGTAATTTGCTGAAGATTGAAATAAATGCGAAGCAGACTCCAACATGGGCTAAAAGGGTTTTAGGTGAATACATACATTGAATGCGAGACGTCTCCTCATCACGATCCATACCATCCCCTTGTAAATTTTGCTGTGAAAACGGGGATTTATCACCTAATAGTCTGCAACATTAAAAACCCACCACCATTTCCCGTCAAATAGAGAAATTGATTAAAAAAATATTTAAAAAACTGTAAAAGAAGAAAACTTGGAAGCAATTCAAATGCATATAGATAGAGAGATTGCAGAGAAAGATAGTACTAACTTAAAGAAGAGCCATTCAAGGAGGGCATAGCGTTCCATTCCGGCGAAGAGGAGGGATTGAGCAGGAGCATTAGCTCTTGGGTAATTCAACATTGATAGTTTCTTCTGTATCTCTTCCATTTGCTTCGATGCCATTCTTCAGCCTTCCAATCCGAAATTGCAATCCCAAATTGTACTGCAAACAACTCCGGATTCGGAATTTGCTTTCGAAACTATCTTGCACCCTCTCTCTCACTCTCCCCTCTCTCTCTAGAGTAAGAAGTTGGGTTCAGTTTACTGTGTTTGAATATTTTTGTTGCGGTAAAGTTAGGCAATTGTAAAATTCTTGTCCTTAATTTTTTTTTCCTGTTTTTATGTGCAATAGAAATAATTTTTTTTTACTAAAACTTATACCATAAGAAAAGAAAGTTAGAATTATTTGATAAATTATAATTTTATTAAGATCACAATAATAGGAAAAAAATTATTAAGATTGAAAATATTACGAACTCAAAATTTTAAAGATTAAATAGGTTAATTTTTAATTTTTGTAATGTACAGTAAAATTGGATAATAGTTTTCTTTTTTTTTGTGCGCGATAATTTTGTCACAATAATTAAATAAAATCTTTAAGTTTAATCACTTTTAATTTCGATTAAATCTAGTTTTATTAATTTGCTATTTGAGTTTAGATCCTCAATAAGGTTTACCAAGGATATTTATGGTTTCTGTATCAATTTTAAATATATAAATAATAATAAGACAAAATGTTATGTTAATTTACTATTTTAATTTTATTTTAAAACGTTTAAATCATTCAATCTATTTTCGTAATTTGAGATTAAGATGCTCTTTCTTTTCAATACTCACTCCACTCTTAATCAATATAAGTAGATGAGAGAATAAAAATTAAGTTCTAAATAGTTTCAATTTAATTTTTAAACGATAATAATTTTACTGCCCCCATGTCAATAGTAAAAAAATAAATCAATTTGAGAATCTTCAAAATAAAAATGCCTATAAAACAAAGACCAAACACACAAAACGCGAGGCGGCCAACAACAACAAGAGGTGGTAGGGTTTAAGTTCCAATGTGCAGACAATTTTGCTAGGTAAATTCGTCTATGCAGACTTAAATTATTTGCTATTAGAAGAAAAGCTCATGAAATTGTTTCATGATCATATCGCTGGCTAAAAATGGATTAGGGTTTCTAAAATCCTTGATTTAGAAATGTTATTGATTTTTCTTGTTTTTTAGCAGAATTGTTAAAAAATAATTGGTTAAACTAATATTTAAATGCTTAGAATGACTTGATTCGTTATAACATGGTTTATCATTTTTATGTAAAAAGAACAGTAATATCTTTGATATGAAGAATTTTATTTTACAATAGCTTTATATTTTAATCATTTGCACTATGTGATTCATCAATTCTTTTTAATACTTAGGATTTAGAATGAATTCGGTAAAAATTTAACTTACTTTTAGTAGTGAATAACTATTTAATTCTAATACATGACATTAATGATTCGTAAAAATCACCAAATTTTATACATAAAAAGAAACATCGACCTTGATATATAAATATTTATAATAGAATACACAGAATTATTAATACTAGATCTATCAAAAAGTTCACAACAATCTCTGTATAATTGATTTTTTTTCCCTTGATTGTCTATTTAGGATCCCTAATTTGATCCATTTTGTCTTTGTTTTGTATACACCAAAGTGCAGGTGAGAAGAAGCATGATGTCTGACTCAGTTGAAACTGCCAAAGAATCACTGAAACAAGTAATTCATATAGAAACTTATGTTTTGCTTTTGCATATGAGTATGGTTCAAAATATATTGAAAATTTTCATTATGCATAGATATAACAATTTTCCCACTTAAGTTGGGGATTTGACTCGGTCTAGTCTTATTGGATCAAGGATTCTCTGACTTAAGTAGGAATAGAAATGGGAACAAGTTTTGTTCCTCAATCCACTTGGCAGAAGCAAGTTAGAGATGGAGATTGTATTATCCCGATCTGTCTCAATCCGTCCTCGTTCATCCCTCAATTTTTTTTATATTATATTTATTTATCTTATGTAACATATACACACAAACAAATTAATATATATTTATAAATATTATTAATATATTTTAAATATATTTTTTCATAATTTAAAATATAAAAATTATCAAACACTTTTAAAATTTTTAAAAATATATATGATAACATATATTTTAAGAAAGATGTGATATATTTTAGGATTAATTTGAATTGTCATGTTAGTATAATAAAATATAAAAAGTAGTTTCGATTTTGTAAATCAAACAATCTTGATATTTATTTATTTTTTAATTTCATAAGTCTTATTGAATCTTATATTGGAAATTTTAAATTTTTAAGTTTATACTTTATTTCGGTAACTTATTATGTTTTTATTAGCACTAAAGTTGTATTTTAATATATTTTATTTGTTATTTTGAGTTGTATTTTAGAGCTTTATTATTTTACTAGGTTTTTTGTATTCTCAAACTATAAAATTATTTATTTTTTCTAATTTTAGATTTTTTAATTATTTTAGTTTTTAGATATCATTATAGATTCCCCCCCACCCCCCCCCCCCCTCTTGGCACAATGGGTCCCTATTCAACCATTTGGGGATGGGTTGATGGGTTGAGGGTGGGGATGATTTTGTCTCCAATGAATTGGGACTAGGGATCTCCACCTCTCCCTCAATTACGAGGATGGATAAAAAATGAGATAAGATATTAAAAGGAATATCAAAATTTCTAATTCCTAACCCATATAAACCCAATTGCCATCTCCGTGTGCATAGGCATTTGGTGATATATTTTTGGTCACTTCAATACATAGTTGGCTGTCCTACTTTGGCTTTTACACAAATCAAACATTGCTTAGTGTACATTTAGTTTATAAACATTACTAAATAAATTTACTTAAGCTATATTGGATTGCATTTTTAACTGACCAGGTGATTCATGAAGTTGAGGCAAACAAGTATGAATCCAAACAAGTTGAGCTGCAACAGAGCAGCAATTCAACATCTATGTCTCCATTTGATGATGAAGTATGGCCTCTTTCAAAACCAAATTTTAATTTCATTCTGACAAGAACTCATGTGAAACCTAGGTATCGTATGGTAAGTATATACCTTAATCATTCAAACTCTCTCTTAATCTTGATCCTGCATATTGACTTATTCTTCCAATTCTCAATGAGTTTGTGATAATTAACAAGGTCTCAATTCTCAACTTTTTCATTTGATCATTTTAGGTATTTCCTCCAAGACTACATTCTTATCTTCCTTCAGCAATAGGTTCATCAATAACAATTCCTACAACAATCCTATGTCGTGGCAAAACATGGGAAACAAACATTTGTGTAGATTCTAAACGAAAAAGGTTGAACAAGAATTGGAAAGCATTTGTTGTTGCCAATGGATTGAAAGCAGGAGATGCATTATTTTGGGAAGTACTAGGAAGCAGTAATGAGAAGGTCGAGTTTAGGGTTCAAGTTGTAAAAGGTGACTTCCCTGCTGAATTGGAAGCTAAAGTCAATGGCAAAACTAAAGACACCCCAATTATTATCGATTAGAGTCTTCAATCCTAGGAATGAAGATATAATGGTATGAAGCTGTTGTCTAAAGAATAATGCTTTTGTGGCAATAAACCTTTGTAACTTCAACACTTATGTGGTTTTAAATGCTTGCTTGTTTGGATACTTTGCGTTTTGTGGTTTGAACTTGATGTCATAAATTGAAATGGCTTTAGTAGTTGATGAAGGTTCTTAGTATTTTAGAGAAATTCATTCATGCTCTTTTCTTTAATTGTTTTTTTTTTCTGCATTTTAATTTTATTTTCTCCCCCATTTCTCATGTACAAAATTATGGGATATATAGAACATTTTGCAAATGCTGAATTGGATTAATGGTGCATATATATTTGGTTTGAGAAAATAAAATAAAATTTCTATTCATGTTTTGGAATCTTTTCTACTACCTCTAACGTTTAAATATAATTAAACATAAGTGCCCGAAAGGATTTCCTTCAAGAATTAAAAATATAGGAATTTATATTTATAATTTTATGGCTCTGAAGCATGAAAAATGAGACATTTACTGTATTGTATTGTATCATGTTAATAATAACATTGTATGAGTGCCCACGATTTTATTTTACAAATAATTTAGGATTTAATTATCAGATTTTCTTTTTTTTTTAAAGTTAAATGATGAAGTTTTATTAATGAAAAAACACATCATAAGAATAAAAATTAGATTATAAATCTATTAATGCGATGTCTCTGACTGTGAAATATGAATAATTCGATACAAATTAACGTCAAGAGAATATATACTTACTTTTTTCGTCAACCTCAGTATTCAAGCAACGAAAAGTGGTCATAAAACTAAAACATGATTAGATAAGAAAATCATACTCGTTATTTCCCCCAAAAGTACTTTAATTCATATTTGGACTTTTAAGAATTCTATAAAAAAAAGTTACCAATAAAATGTTGATTAGATAATATTGCTGTATAATAAGTGAACCATACGGTTATAAAGCCTATTGTTTTCTCTTAATTCAATAATTACTTGTCAGATTTTATTGTGTGACACATCCTTCTTGTAATGTGGTACACAAAATGTAAGGGACTACAAATGCAAACAATTAGAACTTTTGGCATCACTGGGAGATTGACAAAACTTTTGGGCACATTTTAGTAATTTACTCGTCTTTCTTAGAGAAATAACTAGGGCCGACAATGAATCGGATATATTTAGACTTGATTAGACTAGAAACTTGTTTTCTCTAGGTCTAATATATCAATTTTATTACCTGATTCAAATTCGTTTAACTTATATAATTAGATTCGAGTATAAATTAAAATATTCGTACTCATTTACATAATTACTCGATTAATTTAAATATTATAATACATATATATATAATGTATGTATTATATCTATATTATATTGTTGAAAGAGATTATGACGCGTTATTAATTGATCTTTTTCAAAATTTCAAATTTTTTAAACTATTTCTTACATGTTTATTCTTAGTCAGCAAGTTCGTTTTTAAAAGTATTACCTCTACACAAGTGATAATTGTATCACTTATGTTTTTGTTGGTTAAACTTGTTTCGCATGTTATTAAAATAAAATGTTTAAAACTTTTTTATATGCCTTATAAAATGTTCAGTAATAGTAATTTCTTATCCATATTTGTATGTCTAATTTATAATTAAAAAATTTCCTCTCTTTTCTTTTCTATGGCATATGAAAAACATTTTAAATGTGAATATTTTTTGGTCGCGTGGACTCGATATTTACGAATTCAGGTATAGATCTCTTTTGCACCTTACCCGACTCAAGACGGGTTAGTATAGATTTGTTAATTAATTAGATCTGAGTCCGCGATAAGACGATCTGGATGCAACTCGTTTCCAACCCTAAAAAACCCAGGTCCCTCCAACCCCCCACGCGCACCCCACGCTCCCCCTAAAAAAAAAAAACGAGAAAAATCATCGCCGGTATTTAAACTGCTGCGTCGGTTTCGAAACTGTTACAATCGGCTGCAAACCCAAGAGAACTGCAGAAAGTCCACTGTCGGATTATTGTTTTAGGCCTACAACAATCTGTGTTCTTCTTAGGTAAACTCATTTCCAAGTACTCCCAATTCAAAGACCTACTTACTGCATCATCCATTTTTTCTCAGAAATCGTCAAGTAATGTTTATTTATGGAATACTATAATTAGAGCAATGACCCATAATGGGTTATCCTCTCGAGCATTAGAATTTTACGGTCAAATGAGAGAATTGAATATTAAACCTGACAACTACACCTTCCCTTCGGTTATTAATTCCTGCGCAAATTTATTAGATAAAGAGATGGGAGAAATCATTCATCATGATGTTTTGGATATGGAGTTTGAATCAGATTTGTAAATATGTAATGCTTTGATTGATATGTATTCGAGGATGGATGAATTGGATAAGGCACGAAATTTATTTGATGGAATGCCTAAAAGAGATGTGGTTTCATGGAACAGTTTAATATCCGGGTATAGTTCAAATGGGAACTTTCATGAGGCATTGGACATTTTTCTTCAGTTGAGGATGAATGGTGTCGTGCCAGATACATATATAGTATCAAGTGTTTTACCAGCATGTGGTGGTTTAGTGGAGGTTGAGGAGGGTACAACAATTCATGGGTTGATAGAGAAGATTGGGATCAAGAGAGATGTGATTGTTAGTAATGGGTTGCTTTCAATGTATTTTAATTTTATAGGTTGATGGATTGTCAAAAAATATTTGATGAGATGGAAGTTAGAGACACAGTTATTTGGAACGTTATGATATGTGGGTATTCTCAGTCACCTTTATTTAGAGAATCAATCAGATAATTTTTGCAAATGGTGAGTGATTTTGAACCTGATCTATTAACTATTACATCTGTATTGCATGCTTGTGGTCATGTTGGAGACTTGGACTTGGGAAGATATATTCATGACTACATGGTAAAATGCGGATACACATGTGATGTTATGTCTTATAATATCATAATTAACATGTATGCAAATTGTGGTGATTTATTGTCTTCAAGGATAGTTTTTGACAGCATGAATAGCAGGGACTTGGTGTCCTGGAACTCAATAATTAATGCTTATGTCGAAAATGGATCTCACAATGAAGTCATAAAACTTTTTAAAACCATGAAGATGGATTTGGAACCTGACTGTGTCACTTATGTCATGCTTCTAGCATTGGGTACGCAAGTAATGAACTTGCATTATTCAATCAACTACACTGTGATTTAATAAAACAGGGATTTGATTCCACCACAATCATTGGTAATGCACTTGTGGATGTGTATGCCAAATGTGGCAAAATGGAGGATTCCATGAAACAATTCAAGAACATGGAAATGCGGGATATAGTAATGTGGAACACTATTATTTCCGCATGGGGTCATTCAGGAGACTGTGGTTTAGGTTTAAGAATGATCAGTCGGATGAAAAAGGAAGGGATGACTTTGGAAGTGGCTACCATTTTAAGTTCCTTGCCTTTGTGTTCCTATCTTGGTGCCAAATGACAAGGAAAAGAGATACATGGATGCATAATCAGATTAGGATTTGAATCTGATTTATCAATAGGAAATGCACTCATTGAGATGTACTCTAAAAGTGGCAGTTTGAGGAACTCTGTGAGAGTTTTCAAGCTCATGAAAACCAAAGATGTCATATCATGGACCGCCTTGATCTCTGCGTATGGAATGTCCGGTGAAGGAAAGGAAGCTCTAAGAGCATCCAAGGAGATGAAGGAAGCCAGTATAGTTCCTGATCATGTTGTGTTTGTTTCCGTGTTATTTGCATGTAGCCATTCTGGTTTGGTGCAAGGAGGACGTGCTTGCTTTAATGGAATGAAGAAAGATGATATTGAGCCTAGGACTGAACATTATGCCTGCATGGTTGATTTTCTATCGCGCTCTGGGTTGTTAGCTGAAGCAGAGGATTTCATCCTTTCCATGCCGTTACAGCCCGATGCTAGCATATGGGGAGCTCTACTGAGTGCTTGCCGAGCTAGGGAAGATGTGAAGATCACCTAACGTGTGTCAGAACATCTGCTTGAATTAAATCCAGATGACCCGGGATATCATGTTTTAGCATCAAGTATATGCACTTCCTTGGGGAAGTGGGATCAAGTAAGAATGATAAGGAAATCCTTAAGAGCTAAAGGATTAGAAAAGCATCCTGGATGCTGTTGGTTGGAAATTCAAAATAAGGTTTACATTTTTGGCAATGGAGAGAGGTTCTTTGTACAGTACAAAGAGGTCTATGAGTTATTGGAAATTCTTGATGATGTAATGGCCAAGGAAGGTTATGTTGCTGGTTTGAGATTTGCTTTGCATGATGTGGAGGAAGATGAGAAATTAGACATGCTTTGTGGGCATGGTGAAAGGCTTGCCATAGAATTTGGATTGTTAAACACGAAACCATATGTTCTCCTCTGCAGATAACGAAGAATCTACGAGTCTGTGGGGATTGCCACACTGCAACCAAATACATATAAAAAATTGTGAGGCGAGAAATTTTAGTAAGAGATGCCAACCACTTTCATATATTCAAGGGTGGCATGTGTAGTTGTGGAGATTATTGGTGATAAGTTGTTTGGTATGCACATTTTCTTTTCTTCTCTCTCTCTCTCTCCCCCCCCCCTTTTTTTTTTTTTTTTTTTTTTTGGAGGAGGAGATCTCTGCGAAGAAAAATTCAGCTTCAAATAATTTGTTGTTTGTTCAAAATTTGTTTCATCTGCGACATGGGCATTTAGTTGAGGAAGTTTGAGATTCAGTATGTGTTAGTTGTATATTGGTTGGTATTTTCACCTTTGCTTCTTCCGTTTTCTCTTTTCTTTGGCAACAAAGGGTTTGTTAGCATTCAAGAGAGTGTGCTGCTGATGCAAATGAAATAACTTCTAAATATTTTCAATCCAAGTTCTCTTATTTCAAAAGACTAAAGGCTTACTTTTGGATCATTGTCATTGCAGATGATCTCATCAAGTACATTGGTGGGGGTTGCAAACATATTGACATGGAGAATTTGTGTTAATTCTTTGAGCTCTCAAGGATTTTGAAATAGCTTCATTATGGTCCAGCCGCAGGAAGATGCTTCTCACGTAAGGCCTGGTATTTGGTGATCATTTTGTCTCGAGGGGGCCAGCATTCTTTAATCACTGGAGCATCTGAGAAATTTTCAATCCAAGCTGATAAGAGTGGCAATCTCTCTGGATCCACCAATTTCACACCTATTATTTCTCCTAGAATATCAGGTAAGTTTCCCATCCAACCATATACAATGTCTAGGTACCCTATCGTCTCTCCATGGAAGAATTTCTTCTCTTTTAGCTGCTCTTCGATGAATTTTAGATCCTCCAATAATTTTACAATTGCTTGCTCTTGCTCTTCCTTTTTCGCAATGAACGCATCCCATATTGATTGGAGGACCTACACTTGGCAAAGCATGAAGTTAGTAAGAGTCTTTGTTTTGAGGAAATTCAATGGATTGCCAGGCATATCCAAAAGCAGGCATCAAAGTGCAGAGTTTTATTTCAAGTAGTGGAGCTTGTGAAGTAAACTATCAGGGAAAGCAGAAATTGTCATACCCTTTCCTCTCCAAATTTTGCCCAGAAACGCGCCATGGCTTTCTCATGAGGATCCTCAGGTAACAAGGGATTTTCCTTCCATGTCTCATCAATGTACTCAAGAATCACAAGTGACTCACAGACTGGTTTGCCATTGTGCACAAGCACTGGCACCTTTTTGTGAACAGGATTGTACTCCAGGAGTGAAGGGCTTTTGTTGGTAAGATCCTCAAATACGGTTTCATACTCTATTCCCTTCATCTTCAGTGCCCAGACGATCCTTAAAGCAAATCGACTAGACCATGTTCTGAAAAGCTTCAGCTCTGCTGCCATAATGTTTTGTGAAGTGAGCAACCTCTAGTGCAGAGCTATACTTATAGGAAAATTCTAGTATAGAGAGGTATACTTAATAGCACAAGACAAGTTATATCCGTCATCCATTACGTTGCAGGTCTCTCCGGATGCCTACTCTTCCATTTTGAATTTTACGTATACTGTCTTTGTCAATAAGTCTCTATTATTTAAATTCAAATTCATTTAAAAAAATCTATTTTTTAAAAAGTAAAGAGAGACGTTGATGAATGAATGTATTGTTCTATGTGGAATATACTTCTTGACACCTATCTGCTAATTAAAGTTCTTTAATTTAATATGGTTTGTAAATATATGTGTAGAATTGAACCGATCCGGTCCATGGTCAGTGGTTGTGGTTTGGGAATTTTGGAGTCGTGAACCAGCAGAATCAGCTCCGGGTTCACCATTTTTTTTCGTTTTTTAAAAAAAAATTCAAAGTAATTTGTCATTTAATTTTAGCTAAAAGATAAGGGAAGCAAACTTAAGAAAAAAAAAAAAAAAACTTTTAAGAGAACATGTAATTTTTTATTGGCAAATCAGAACCAAAACGGTGATTGCTAGAACCATGACCGGCCGGAACTGCCGGTATTCAGCCTTCAACCGTGACCGCCCCAGGCCTTCACGTGATCTTGACAAAGGCTATTTTGGTATGCGTTACTGGAAAAGTTGAGTGGAGAAGTTAAAGAGGTACTCTTCCTCTCCATAATTTAGTCATTTTCAGAAATCGTTATCAGGAAAAAGATCGAAAAACTCACTGAAAAAGAAAAAAAAAAAAATCTGTGAGGGTAAGAATAAACTGTGGTACTGTAAATTTAAGAACCTTTCTTGCTCTTTCCTCTTGTTCTAACTATTTTTTTTTTCTCATATCTATCACTTTTTTGAGAATAATATTAATTTTTTAACATTTTAATAATATCAAAATATATTATTTAATAATAATATAAATAGTTATAATTCTATTGCACCATTCCATTATTTTTCTTTATGAATAGTTCACTTTGGCATATTTGTATACTTTTATATAAAGATTGAAAATTTTCAAATGTTATCAGTATTTGAGAGGAACCTTATCCACATTTTCAAGTGTTGAGAATCCTATTTAAGTTGTTTACAACAAAGCTAGAATTAAATTATAAGAAGGGTTAAATTCAAATCTTTTTAACCTAAATTCATACCTTTATTATTAATATTTATCAATTGGACAAAGATTTCTTTTTCTATTCTCATTTCTAATCAACTATGATACTTTTTTTTATACAGATTAATTATTTTAATAACAAATAATTTGTGGAAGTCGAACGACTACTAATTATATTTTTTTCTCTTACACTATATTTGATTCATAAAAGAGGAGGGGGAAGAGGAAGAGAAGGAGGGGAGGGGGAACTTTTACTTTCATCTAGGGGTGAAAAGAAAGTAAATGATGGTTTACATCTTAATCCGTTCAAATTTAGACGGATTATTTTTCTGACATAGAGGGAGAGGGCTTCCTGTTCAATTTACTTCATATCTATTTTTTCTTTTCAATCAAATGATGTAAATTATCAATTTACGTCCAAATTTACATTTCATCCACTTTTCTTCCTGTTTTTTAGCGTAACCAAACATACTGTTAATGTATATTCTCAATAGTCTTTTTTTTCTTTTCCTTTTCCTTTTTAATCTTTGATAAGTCTTCTATTTTATCAATGTTTAATCTATTAATAACATATATAATTTTAAAGACAAATAAATTAATAGTTTTTTTAATCAAATAGAAACTTACATTATTATTATCATATACTTTTACAAGTTTCACAAGGTATAAAGGAGAAATGAGGATGAATAAAGCTTTCAGTATATGATAAATATATAAAATTCAATTCTTGTGCAAGTAATTATTTTTTAACAATTTAATTCGTACATAGTTTTATATATTTAGATTAATTTGATATTTACTCAAAATATATAAAATAAAAATAAAATAAGATTTTAAAATTAGAAAAGGAGAATGATACTTTTGTCTATTTAACGGATATTAATAAATAGAAGTATGTAGATTTAGGTTAGAAAGATATTGATTTAGCCCCTCGCTTAAATGTTTCCTCCGCCTTAAAATATGTCTTTTTAAAATTGTTTTCTCTCATCAAAATATTATATTAGTTTCAAAATATCTTTTGCTATCACATAAATCACACAAATTAGGGAAGTTCAAATATCTATGAAGTTTTTAGATGAAAAGATTGATGGAGAGTTGTTTTAAAAATTGACAATCAATTAATGTTAGGATTTATAAAGTAGTAAATCACTATCAGAAAAACATGATTTTGCGATCGAAATTTACGACCGATTTAATTCGGTCGCAAATTAGTGACTGGATTGCGACCCATTGGTTAATACCCTTGAATTCTTGGTGGGAATTATTCCCGCAAAAAAAAAAAAGATCAAATTGCAACAATTTTGCGACCGACTCAATTTGATAGCTATTTAATCGCTAAACCCTATACCCTAAACTATTGTCGTTAAATACTAAACCATAAAACCTAGATCCATCACTAATCGATGGCAATTTTGCGACCGATTTGTGACTAAATAAATTTGTGACTGATTTGTGACCGATTTGTAACTGAATTAATTAAAATTTCAATTAATTAATTAATTAGTTGCAATTCAGTCATTGTTTGGTTGTAATTCGATAACTATTTAATTAATAGTTTATTTTTAAAAATTTTATTAGATGATTTTTTTAAACCATCAAACAATATATATTATAGATATGTTTTTAATATATATAATTTTAATAGTTTTTCAAATAATGACTTGTATTATAGTTGAGTATTGTATATATTACGATATGTCGATAAATACGTTGAAGGCCGTAACAAGAATTAAGAGTAATTCAATTTTTATCTAAATTTGATATTTTTTCTCCAATCATATTAAGTAATAATAAGTTTTTTTTTTTGGCACTTAGATACCTTTTACAATATTTGATGCTTTAATAAATAAATAACATAAAATATGAAAACATATCTAGATTAATTGCTCGTTAATTAAGTTTTAATTTTTACAAAACAAAAAAAAAAAAATAGCAACATACATTGATAAAAATAAACTACTCAAATATATAAATATATATAAGAGAATAAAAAATTATTTTTCATTTAACCATGGATATTAGTACAATTTTTTTCTTTAGAATTAATAAACTATTATAATTTTTTATTCATCTCAAATTCTTTATTCATTTTTTTTACTTCATTTTAAACTTATAATGAATAATACTTTTAACAATATTTGATGTCTAAGAAATAAATAATACAACTAAAAAGATGAACACATATCTAAATTAGTAATCCTCTATTTAATTTTAATTTTTATGGAATAAAAGAAAAAAACAACCTATCAAAAAAAAAAAAGAAGAAGAAAAAAGCAACATTATTTAAAAAAGTATTTAATATATAAATATAAAAAAGAATAAAAATAATTTTTATTTAATTATATAAAAAATAATAAAAGATAATTGTCATTTAATTGAAAAATATTTTTAAAACTGTATATCACATCTTTTCTTTTAAATTAATAAATTATTATAATTTTTTATTTGCTTAAAATACATTCAATTTAATATTAAAAATATTTATCAATAAGTTGATAATTGAAAATGAAATGAAAAAAAAAGTCGTAAATATATAATAAATATAATTTATGATAACATTTGACACAACAACAAGTTTGGTAGGATGGCAAAGTTCCACACATTGTGGAAAGTTGGTTGTGCGGTCGAATTCCAACAATGGCAAATTACAGGCATTTTCCTCGCACCGAATTGCGCAATTTAGTGAATTATTTTACCTTTTTCTTGTAATGAATGATAAGGGAATAAGGAAACAAACAATAAATATATTTTTGGTTTTACAAGATGAAATATATTTTGAAATGGAGGGAGTGTAAGTTTTTCTGTAAATTTCAATTTGGATTAATGACCTTCTTTCAATATTATCCATATTTTCATCTAATCTAATTTGTCTCTTTTTCTCATCATAAATATTATATTTTCAATCAACTAGATAGGTTGATTAAGCTCATTTTAGATAATTTGACTCATAAAATATTTTATTTTAAAAATTATTAATTTTTACATATAAATTTAAAAAAATCTTTACTATGAGATCAAGAAATATAAATAATATAATTTTAACGTATAGGTCAAGTAACAAAGATAGAAGAATTTAAAATTTTAAAAGGTTGACTTTTTAGTTTTGAATCCTCTCGCGGGAAACGCCGTGAGAATGGTTCTTCTGTCGGTCGCCACCACCACCGGATTGCAGGGAAAGATAGTACTATCTTAAAGAAGAGCCATTCAAGGAGGGCATAGCGTTCCATGCCGGCGAAGAGGAGGGATTGTAGCAGGAGCATTAGCTCTTGGGTAATTCAACATTGATAGTTTCTTCTGTATCTCTTCCATTTGCTTCGATGCCATTCTTCAGCCTTCCAATCCGAAATTGCAATCCCAAATTGTACTGCAAACAACTCCGGATTCGGAATTTGCTTTCGAAACTATCTTGCACCCTCTCTCTCACTCTCCCCTCTCTCTCTAGAGTAAGAAGTTGGGTTCAGTTTACTGTGTTTGAATATTTTTGTTGCGGTAAAGTTAGCAATTGTAATATTCTTGTCCTTAATTTTTTTTTCCTGTTTTTATGTGCAATAGGAAAAAAAATTATTAAGATCGAAAATATTACAAACTCAGAACTTTAAAGATTAAATATGTTAATTTTTTATATTTGTAATGTACAGTAAAATTATGGATAATAGTTTTCTTTTTCTTCTTTTGGGTGGGGGGTAATTTTGTCACAATAATTAAATAAAATTTTTAAGTTTAATCACTTTTGATTTGGATTAAATTTAGTTTTATTAATTTGCTATTTGAGTTTAGATCCTCAATAAGGTTTACCAAGGATATTTAAATTATTGATGGTTTATGTATCAATTTTAAATATATAAATCATATTCAATACTAATATATAAATAATAAAAAGACGAAATATTATGTTAACTTACTATTTTAATTTTATTTTAAAATATTTAAATCATTCAACCTATTTTCGTAATTTGAGATTAAGATGCTCTTTCTTTTCAATACTCACTCCACTTTTGATCAATATAAATAGATGAGAGAATAAAAGTTAAATTTTAAAAAACTTTAATTTAATTTTTGAACGACAATAGCTTTACTGTCCCGTGCCAACAATAAAAAAATAAATCAATTTGAGAATCTTCAAAATAAAAAGGCCTATAAAACAACGACCAAGCACACAAAACGCAGAGGCGACCAACCACAAGAGGTGGTAGGGTTTAAGTTTGAATGTGCAAAGAATTTTGCTAGGTAAATTCATCCATACAGACTTAAATTATTTGCTATTAGAAGAAAAGCTCATGAAATTGCTTCATGATCATATCGCTGGCTAAAAATGGATTAGGGTTTTCAAATGTTATTGATTTTTCTTGGTTTTTTGACAGAATTGTTAGAAAATAATTGGTTAAACTAATATCTAAAAGCTTAGAATGACTTGATTATCCTTTGATATGAAGAATTTTATTTTGCAATGACTTTATATTTTAGTCATTTGCACCATGTGATTCATCGATTCTTTTTAATACTAAGGATTTAGAGTGAATTCGGTAAAAATTTAACTTACTTTTAGTAGTGAATAATTATTTAATTCTAAAACATGATATTGATTATTGGTAAAAATCACCTAATTTTATACATAAAAAGAAACGTCGACCTTGAGCTATAATCATTTATAATAGAATGCACATAATTATTAATACTAGATCCATCAAAAAGTTCACAACAATCTCTGTATAATTGATTTTTTTTCCTTGCCCTAATTTGACCCATTTTGTCTTTGTTTTTTATACACCAAAGGGCAGGTGAGAAGAAGGATAATGTCTAACTCAGCTGAAACTGCAAAGAATTACTGAAACTAGTAATTCATAATTTCATATAGAAACTTATGTTTTGCATCCGAGTATGGTTGAAATTCTATTGAAAAACTTCATTGTGCATAGAGATGATAATTTTCTCACTCAAATTGGGGATTTGACTTGGTCTAGCCTTATTAGACATAGAATTCTCTGATTTAAGTAGGGATAGAAATAGGAACGAGTCTTGTTCCTCAGCCCACTTGGTAGAGGCAAGTTAGAGATGAAAATTGTATTGTCCTTGATCTGTATCAATCTCTCCTTGTTCATCCCTTAATTTTTTATATATGTTATCTTATGTAACATATACACGCGAACATTAATATATATATATATATATATATATATAATTATTATTAATATATTTTAAATGCATATTTTCATAATTTAAAATATAATAAATTATCAAACACTTTTAATTTTTTTAAAAATATATATGATAACATATATTTTAAGAAAGACGTGATATATTTTAAGATTAATTTGAATTGTCATGATAGTATTTTATTTTTTATTTTTATAATAAAATATAAAAATTATTTTTGATGTTGTAAATCAAACAATCTTCATATTTGTTTTTTTTTTAAATTTCATAAGTCTTATTGAATCTTATATTGGAAATTTTAATTATTCAAGTTTATACACGTGATGTTACGTCTCATAATGTCATAATTAACATGTATGCAAAGTGTGGTGATTTATGGCAAAATATGTCAATCACTCTTGAACTTTTATAAATTTTGATTTTTACCCTCGAACTTTAAAATGTGTGATTTTAGTCCTCGAACTTTTAAAATATCTAAAAAATAGCCCTTTTAACAATAAAAGCTCAAGTACAATATAAAATTACCAAATTTTAGCTCTCATTCCTCCGTTTTTAATTTTTAAAATATTATTCTTCAACTTTAATCTCGCTCTATTCTCTTCAAATTTCTTAATTTTTTAACAACAATTTTAAGATTTAACTTCAAACTTTTTATGCGACTCAATAATCTTGAGATTACTCTTTCGCACTTTTTCGAATCTAACCATATAACAAAAATAACATGTTTTTAACCTTTAATAAACAAAATTAAGATATAAAGATGAAGAAGAAAAAAAAATAATTCAGTTCTTAACGAATAGTAATTTTCTTAGCATCTCTACAGGAAGGAAGAATAATTTTGAAAGCAGAAGTGAATTATCAAAAAAAAAAAAAAAACTAAAAGAGAAATGAGAGACGCGCAAGTCGTAGTAGTCTTTTCCTGTCATATATAAAAATTATTTTATAAGAATTAGAAGGATGACATCACATTGTGAGAGTTGAGTAAATGAAAATACCTATAAAATAAGTCATGTAGAAGTCATGTGATGAACTTCCGTGAGCACTTGATAATTTTAATTGATGGAAGAGCTAATTCGAAGAGAAGAGAGTGAGATTAAAGTTGAAAAATAATATTTTAGAAAAAAAAATGAGAGAATGAGAGCTAAAATCTAGTGATCTTGTATTATACTTGAGCTATTATTGTTGAAAGGGCTATTTTTTATATGTTTTAAAAGTTCGAGAGCTAAAATCAAGTATTTTAAAGTTCAAGGGTAGAAATTAAAATTTGTGAAAGTTTAAGGGTGACTGACATATTTTGCCCTAAAGCTTTTTAAAACCATGAAGATGGATTTGGAACCTGACTGTGTCACTTATGTCATGCTTCTAGCATTGGGTACGCAAGTAATGAACTTGCATTATACAATGCCACAACAATGTGATATAATAAAACCGGGATTTGATTCCACTACAATCATTGGTAACGAACTTGTGGAGGTGTATGCCAAATGTGGCAAAATGAGGATTCCATGAAACAGTTCAAGAACATGGAAATGCGGGATATAGTAACGTGGAAAACTATTATTTCCGCATGCGGTCATTCGGGAGACTGTGGTTTAGGTTTAAGAATGATCAGTCGGATGAAAAAGGAAGGGATGACTATGGAAATGGCTACCATTTTAAGTTCCTTGCCTTTGTGTTCCTATCTTGGTGCCAAATGACAAGGAAAAGAGATTCATGGATGCATAATCAGATTAGGATTTGAATCTGATTTATCAATAGGAAATGCACTCATTGAGATGTACTCTAAAAGTGGCAGTTTGAGGAACTCTGTGAGAGTTTTTAAGCTCATGAAAACCAAAGATGTCATATCATGGACAGCCTTGATCTTTGCCTATGGAATGTACAATGAAGGAAAGGAAGCTCTAAGAGCATTCAAGGAGATGAAGGAAGCTGGTATAGTTCCTGATGATGTTATGCTTTTTACTGTGTTATTTGTATGTAGCCATTCTGGTTTGGAGCAAGAAGGACATGCTTGCTTTAACGGAATGAAGAAAAACTGATATTGAGCCTAGGACTGAACATTATGCCAGCATGGTTGATCTTCTATCGTGCTCTGGGTTGTTAGTTGAAGCGAAGGATTTCATCCTTTCCATGTCGTTACAACCCAATGCTAGTGTTGAAATGAAAATGCAGAAAGATTGCAGAAGAAACATGAATCAACTTTCTTTGATTTTATTCATCAAAAACATTAAAAAGAACAGATTATATTAAAATGAACTTATATACACCATCTGGATCCAAAAAAAACTATCAACTAAAACTAAAATGAAGTTACATCCAATAATTAACAGTTGGCAATAGAGCATGTGGAACTGATTGTTTGTTGCCAATCAGTTTGTTGCCGCCAAAACATTTCCAAATTAGTTAACCGAGATAAAAAATAAATGTGGAGTAAGGCAATGAGCTGGCATGCTTAATTGCTGATTTGGCTGCTAATTGAGCTGCCAACTGAGCTGCTGACTGGACATCAGCATCAGCAATAGCAGATTTCTGTTTCTGCTTCTGAACTTCAGCAGCTGCAACTGCATATTTTCTCTTCTGATCTGCACACTTCCTCTTCTGATCACAGTTCTTCATATGAGCCTTAGCATCCCCCCGCAAGCTGGATGCAGAGAGAACCCCTAAATAAGATAATAACAAGGAAAAAGCAGCAGGAGGTAATGCTTTGGTAAAGATATTAGCTAACTGTTGAGCATAAGAAATTGGCAAGGGCTTAATGCAGCCAACTTGAAATTGATCTCGAATAAAGTGACAATCAATTTCTATATGCTTAGTTCGTTCATGAAAGATAGGATTTTCAACCAAATGAAGGGCACTTCTATTGTCACAGAAAAGAGGAACTGGTAAAATGCAAGTAAAACCAAGCTCTTGAAAAAAATGCAGAATCCACTACAATTCACAAACAGACTGAGCCAATGCTCTATATTCTGCCTCAGCTGAGCTTCGAGCAACCACTAATTGTTTCTTGGATTTCCATGACACAAGAGCTGAGCCAAAATAGACACAAAAACCAGTAATTGATCTTCTAGAATCCTGACAACCTGCCCAATCTGAATCAGCATATACTTAAAGACCAAAATAAGTATCTACTAGAAAATGCAGACAAAAATCAATGGTGCCTTTTAGATATCTCAAAAGTCTATACATAGCTTGAATATGCAAAACTATTGGAGTATTGAGATATTGACTCAACTGCTGAACTGCAAAAGTAATATCAGGTATGCTATGATTCAAATATAACAATTTTCCAACCAAACTTCTGTACAGAGAAGCATCTGGAAATAACTCTAAGTCTCCAGCAGATAACTTCAATTTACTATCTAAAGGGGTGGACACTGGTTTGCAGCCAAGATAACCATGTGTATGAAGCAGATCTATCAAATATTTCTGTTGATATAATACAATGCCATCTGAATCTCTATGAACCTCAAAACCAAGAAAATAATGAAGATCACCCATATCTTTGATTTTAAACTGATGATGCAATTGATTTTTAACTTCAATAGTGGCATCTAAATGATTACGCAAAACAAGGATATCATCAACATATACCAAAACTTCAATGAACAAGTTAGGGGTTCTTTTGAAAAACAGACTGTAGTCACTCTTGGACTGATGGAAATCAAGTGAAATCAAATAAGTAGTAAGTTTTGTATTCCATTGCCTACTAGCCTGTTTAAGCCCATACAATGATTTATCTAGTTTGCAGACCAAAGAAGCATCATCAGTTGAAAAACCTGGAAGCATATCCATGTAAACCTCTTCAAACAAATCTCCATGCAGAAAAGCATTATTCATATCCAATTGATGAATACCAATTAGACTTTGTAGCAAGGGCTAACATTAGTCTAATAGTGGTAATCTTTACAACAGGTGCAAAAGTATCCAAGAAATCTACTCCTTCTTGTTGTATATATTCTTTTGCAACAAGTCTTGCTTTATATCTATCAACAGTTCTATCAGCCTTATATTTGATTCGATATACCCATTTACACCCAATTGTCTTCTTACCAAGTGGCAGAGGAACTAAATGCCATGTTTGATTTGCTTCCAAAGCTGCAATTTCAGATTTCATTGCTGAACACCATTCTTTGATTTTCACAGCCTCAAAATAGTGTTTAGGTTCAAAATGTTGATTAGCATTGTTAAGGAAAGTTGAACAAACAATGGAAGAAGGTAAGAGAAGTGGTGTAGTGAGTTTTTGCACTTTGGAGCAAATGCAATTAGAAAGATGAGCAGGAGCAGTGATGGTTCTTGTAGATCTTCTAAGGGAAAATTTAGGAATAGAAGAAGACAAATGAGAATCTTGTTGAGAAGAATTCTGAGGTGGATGAGGTGGATAGATTGAAGAAGAATATGGCAAAGGTAAAACAGATCTATCACAAGTAGAATTAGATGAAGGCTTATAATGCACAAAAGGAAAACAAGACTCTATGAAGGAGACATTTCTGGACATGAAGACCTCTCTGGAAAAAAAATCTAACAAAAGAAAACCTTTTGTAGATGAAGAATACCCAAGAAAAATACAAGGTTTACTTCCGGGATCAAATTTATTTCTGTGTGGAAATTGAGTACAAGCATAAGCTAAGCTGCCAAACACTTTGAGGAAACTGTAATCTGGAACCTTTTAATATAGCCTTTTAAATGGTGTTTGTTGATTTAAAACAGGTGTGGGAGTAATGTTTATCAAATATGCAGCACGTTGAATGCAGTAACCTCAATATGTAAGAGGGATTTGAGACTGAAATCTTAAGGCTTTAGCCACAGTCAAAATATGCTGATGTTTTCTTTCAACAATGCCATTCTACTCAGGAGTATAAGGACATGACGTTTGATGAATAATACCTTTTGAATGATAAAATTCAGCAAGTTGAAATTCAAGACCATTATCAGATCTTAAAACTTTGACTCTTTTAGTAAATTGAGTTTCAACATAAGCAATAAAATTTTTGATTAAGAGTCTTACTTCAGATTTCTGTTTCAACAAAAACACCCAAGAAAATATGCTAAACTCATCCACTATGGTTAAAAAATACTTGTGACCATGAGTAGTACTGGTACTAAAAGGACCCCAAACGTCCATATGTACTAAGTCAAAACTAGAAGCAACACTTCCTTGATGTAAAGGAAAAGGCAATTTGTGTTGTTTAGCTAAAGGACATATTGGACAAAACACTTCATCAACAGGTAAAGAAATAGAGGAATCAATCTTTTTAATTCCAATCAACTGCCTTGTTGATAAATGGCCAAGTCTAAAATGCCACAACAGATTCTTATTGTAAAATGCATTAGTAGTTATATCATAAATTGAATTTACAATGGAAGTTGGCTGGTGTAGATCAAGATGATAGAGACCCCCAAACAATCTAGTTGATCCAATCATCCAACCATGATAAGGATCCTGGATAACACATGAATCATTTTTTAAGGTTATGACAAATTTTGATTGCTGAAGAAGCTTACTCACAGAAATTAGATTAAAGGAAAATGTAGGAATGTATAAGACTTGATCTAGAATCATAGAAGATGTTAATTGAATTGTGCCTATGTGTGAGACATGCACTATATCTCCAGTTGGTAGCTTTATAGACACATTTTGAGCAGGGTGATATTCAGAAAAAAATTTAAGCATGAACAAATATGATCTGTAGCTCCTGAGTCTAGAATCCAGATTGAAGAGCATATACCTGTGTTTTGAGCTTGATATGATGAGTTTGAGAAGTTTGGTAGAAGAGTTGCTTGGTTGATGGAATGAGCATGTTCAGACATACTACTGGCTTTGGGAGAAGAAGAGGAAGAGGTAAATTGTGTTTGAATCAGTTTCAACAGTTGTTGATATTGCTCCTGAGTCACATATTTTGAGGTCTGAGAATCTAGTGAATTGGTTGAACAGCCTGACACTGAGTTTACAACATTGGAGGCATTTTGAAAATTGCTACTGTCAGCAACAACATTTGCTTGTGACATAAAACTGGAATTCCCCATAATCCTATTTTTGTTTTTGTAACTAGCTGGAAATCCATGCTTTTTATAACATCTATCTATTGTATGCCCCTGCATTCCACAAAATGTACACTGCAACTTCCTGTTCAGATTGTTTCCTTTTCTCTATCCTTGATATCCACCATGTTGGACAACTTTCCTATTAACATTTCCAACTGCATTTAGCATAATTTCATGTTTGGGAACATTTCCAGATTGTATGGATGAATATGTCATAGTATTCCTGGTGACAAACACTTGAGGATTTGATGAAGTTGTACCATTAGAATGTGTATTGTGATAATTGAGTGACCTTTCGTGAGTGGAAACCATTTAAAAAGCCTGATTTACAGTTGGAAAAGGTTTAGTCAATAAGATCTGAGATTTGACACCATTGAACTCTTCTTTCAGCCCTTTGATAAATCTGATTACAAAATCAGCATTCATTATTTGTCTTAACTTCAGGTAATGCTGGACATTGAAACTTTGGATCACAGTGACAAATTGGAAGTGGCCTCAAATTCAACAATTCTTCCCACAATGTCTTCAAATTTGTATAGTATTCATTCACAGTTAATGTACCTTGCTTCAGATTATATATGTCTTCTTGGAGATCTGAAATTCTAAAAGAATCTCCTTGTGAAAACCGTTCACACAGATCAGTCCATACATCATAAGCATTATCCATCCAAATTACACTTTGAGCTATAGAAGATGAAATTGAATTGAGGATCCATGATAAAACCATATTATTGCATTGTTTCCATGCAGCATATGAATTGTGAGTACGAATTGGGGCTTTGATACTGCCATTGACAAAACCTAACTTGTTCTTAGAAATCAAGGCCATTCTCATTGCTCTACACAATTGATGGTAGTTTCTTTCAGTCAAAGATGGTTGAACCAATACTAATGATGGATTCTCATTCGGATGCATATAGAATGGACTAGAAACTGTAAAATCCTAAGTAGCCATTGTAACTCAATCCAGGATTTATCACCAATCACAATCTAGATAACCACAGATCAAAAAACCAATAGAGATCACAGAATCAAAATGGAGATTACATTTTTGTTCTTTACCTCAACAACAAACAGTTGTATATTCTCAGTTGATTTGAATCATACTTTCATCTTCAAATTGGAATCATCTGTGAATTATGGCTCTAATACCATGTTGAAATGAAAATGCAGAAAGATTGCAGAAGAAACATGAAGAAACTTTCTCTGATTTTATTCATCAAAAACATTAAGAAGAATAGATTACACTAAAATGAACTTATATACACCATCCGGATACAAAACAAACTACCAACTAAAACTAAAATGAAGTTACATCCAATAATTAACAGCTGGCAATATAGCATGTGGAACTGATTGTTTGTTGCCAATTAGTTTGTTGCCGCCAAAACATTTCCAAATCAGTTAACCGGGATAAAAAATAAATGTGGAGCTAGGCAATGAGCTGGCATGCTTAATTGCTGATTTGGCTGCTAACTGAGCTGCTGACTAGACATCAGCATCAGCAATAGCAGATTTCTGTTTCTGCTTCTGAACCTTCTGCTTCTGAACTTGAGCAGCTGCAACTGCACATTTTCTCTTCTGATCTGCACACTTCCTCTTCTGATCACAGTTCTTCATATGAGCCTTAACAGCTAGCATATGGGGAACTCTACTGAGTGCTTGCCAAGCTAGGGGAGATGTGAAGATCACTGAACGTGTGTCAGAACATCTGCTTGAATTAAATCCAGATGACCTGGGATATCATGTTTTAGCATCAAATATATACGCTTCCTTGGGGAAGTGGGATCAAGTAAGAATGATAAGGAAATCCTTAAGAGCTAAAGGATTAAAAAAGCATCCTGGATGCTGTTGGTTGGAAATTCAAAATAAGGTTTACATTTTTGGCACTGGAGAGAGGTTCTTTGTACAGTACAAAGAGGTCTATTAGTTATTGGAAATTCTTGGTGATCTAATGGCCAAGGAAGGTTATGTTGCTGACTTGAGATTTGCTTTGCATGATGTGGAGGAAGATGAAAAATTTGACATGCTTTGTGGGCATAGTGAAAGGCTTGCCATAGAATTTGGATTGTTAAACACGAAACCATGTTCTCCTCTACAGATAATGAAGAATCTACTGAGTCTATGGGGATTGCCATACTGCTACCAAATACATATAAAAAATTGTGTGGCGCGAAATTTTAGGAAGAGCTGCCAACCGCTTTCATATATTCAAGGATGGCACGTGTAGTTGTGGAGATTATTGGTGATAATTTATTTGGTATGCACATTTTCTTTTCTTCTCTCTCTCCCCCTCTTTTTCTTTCTTTTTTTTTTTTTTGAATGGACGAGATCTCTGCGAAGAAAAATTCAGCTTCAAATAATTCGTTGTTTGGTCAAAATTTGTTTCATCTGCAACATGGGGCATTTAGTTGAGGAAGTTTGAGATTCGGTAAGTGTTAGTTGTATATCGGTTGGTATTTTCACCTTTGCTTCTTCTGCTTTCTCTTTGCTTTGGCAACTAAGGGTTTGTTAGCATTCAAGAGAGTGTGCTGCTGATGCAAATGAAATAACTGCTAAATATTTTCAATCCAAGTTCTTTTATTTCAAAAGACTAAAGGCATACTTTTGGATCATTGTCTTTGCAGATGAGCTCATCAAGTACATTGGTGGGGGTTGCAAATATATTGACATGGAGAATTTGTGTTAATTCTTTGAGCTCTCCAGAATTTTGAAATAGTTTCATTATGGTCCAGCCGCAGGAAGATGCTTCTCACGTAAGGCCTGGAATTTGGTGATCATTTTGTCTCGAGGGGGCCAGCATTCTTTAATCACTGGAGCATCTGAGAAATTTTCAATCCAAGCTGATAAGAGTGGCAATCTCTCTGGATCCACCAATTTCACACCTATTATTTCTCCTAGAATATCAGGTAAGTTTCCCATCCAACCATATACAATGTCTAGGTACCCTATCGTCTCTCCATGGAAGAATTTCTTCTCTTTTAGCTGCTCTTCGATGAATTTTAGATCCTCCAATAATTTGACAATTGCTTGCTCTTGCTCTTCCTTTTTCGCAATGAACGCATCCCATGTTGATTGGAGGACCTACACTTGGCAAAGCATGAAGTTAGTAAGAGTCTTTGTTTTGAGGAAATTCAATGGATTGCCAGGCATATCCAAAAGCAGGCATCAAAGTGCAGAGTTTTATTTCAAGTGGTGGAGCTTGTGAAGTAAACTATCAGGGAAAGCAGAAATTGTCATACCCTTTCCTCTCCAAATTTTGCCCAGAAACGCGCCATGGCTTTCTCATGAGGATCCTCAGGTAACAAGGGATTTTCCTTCCATGTCTCATCAATGTACTCAAGAATCACAAGTGACTCACAGACTGGTTTGCCATTGTGCACAAGCACTGGCACCTTTTTGTGAACAGGATTGTACTCAAGGAGTGAAGGGCTTTTGTTGGTAAGATCCTCAAATACGGTTTCATACTCTATTCCCTTCATCTTCAGTGCCCAGACGATCCTTAAAGCAAATGGACTAGACCATGTTCTGAAAAGCTTCAGCTCTGCTGCCATAATGTTTTGTGAAGTGAGTAACCTCTAGTGCAGAGCTATTCTTATAGGAAAATTCTAGTATAGAAATCTGGGTATAATTGCCTTGCTTTAGCACAAGACAAGTTATATCCGTCATCCATTACGTTGCAGGTCGCTCCGGATGCACCTAGTCTGATATGTCAAAGTTTTCCATTTGGAACTTTATGTATGCTGTCCTTGTCAATAAGTCTCTATTATTGATGAAAGAACAAGACAAGCAACTTCGTTCCTGCCTAGTATATATTTCTTAAGCAAAAATTAAAAATGTTAAACTGGTTAAGGATTGTCTTTTGATACAAATATAAAATTTAAATTCAAATTCATTTTAAAAAATGTATTTTTAAAAAGTAAAGAGAGACGTCGATGAATGAATGTATTCTATGTGGAATATACTTATTGACACCTATTTGCTAATTAAAGTTCTTTAATTTAATATGGTTTGTAAATATATGCATAGAATTGAACCGGTCCATGGTCAGTGGTTGTGGTTTGGGAATTTTGGAATCGTGAATCAGAAGATTCCGCTCTGGTTTACCATTTTTTTCGTTTTTTAAAAAATTTTCAAAGTAATTTGTCATTTATTTTTAGCTAAAAGATAAGGGAAGCAAACTTTTCGTATTCAACCACTTGGAGATGGTTTGACGGTGGGGATGATTTTGTTTCTAAGAAGTCGGGATTAGGGATCTCCGTCTCTCCTTCAATTACGAGAATGGATCAAGGATGAGATAATATATTAAAAGTTAGGGCGAAATCGAAATTTTTAATTCCTAATCCATTTCAATCCAATTGCCATCTCCATGTGCATAGGCATTTGGTGATATCTTTTTTGTCACTTCAATACATTGTTGGCTGATCTACTTTGGCTTTTACACAACTCAAAAACATGGCTTAGTGTACATTTAGTTAATAAATTTACTTAAGCTGGATTCGATTGCATTTTTAAGTTATCAAGTGATTCATGAAGTTGAGGCAAACAGTTATGAATCCAAACAAGTTAAACTGCAACAAAGCAGCAATTCGACACCTATCTCCATTTGATGATGAAGTATGCCCTCTTTCAAACCCAAATTTTAATTTTGATAAGAACTCATGTGAAACCTAGGTATCGTATGGTAAGTATATACCTTAATCATTCAAACTCTCTCTTAATCTTGATCTGCATATTGACTTATTCTTTCAATGCTCAATGAGTTTGTGATAATTAAATCTCAATTCTCAACTTTTTCATCTGATCATTTTAGGTATTTCCTCCAAGACTACATTCTTATCTTCCTTCAGCAACAGGTTCAGCAATAACAATTCCTACAACAATCTCATGTCGTGGCAAAACATCGGAAACAAACCTTTGTGTAGATTCTAAACGAAAAAGGTTGAACAAGAATTGGAAAGCATTTGTTGTTGCCAAATGATTGAAAGCAGGAGATGCATTATTTTGGGAAGTACTAGGAAGCAGCAATGAGAAGGTCGATTTTAGAGTTCAAGTTGTCAAAGGTGACTTCCCGGCTGAATTGGAAGCTAAAGTCAATGGCAAAACTAAAGATACTCCAATTATTATTGATTAGAGTCTTCAATCCTAGCAATGAAGATATAATGGTATGAAGCTGTTGTCTGAAGAATAATGCTTTTGTGGCAATAAACCTTTGTAACTTCAACCCTTATGTGGTTTTAAATGCTTGCTTGTTTGGATACGTTGTGTTTTGTGGTTTGAACTTGATGACATTTATTGAAATGATTTTAGTAGTTGATGAAGGGTTCTTAATATTTTAGAGACATTCATTCATGCTCTTAGCTTTAACTGTTCTTTTTTTTTTTTCTTCATTTTACTTTTTATTTTCTCCCAATTTCTCATGTACAAATTATGGGATATATAGATAATTTTGCAAATGCTGAATTGGATCAATAGCGGATGTATATTTGGTTTTAGTAAATAAAATAAAATGTCTATTCGTGTTTTGGAATCTTTTCTACTACCACTACCGTTTAAATATAATTAAACATAAGTTCCTGAAAGGATTTCCTTCAAGAATAAAAAAGGTAGGAATTTATGTTTATAATTTTATGGTTCTGTTGCATGAAAAATGAGACACCTACTGTATCACATCATGTTAAGAATAAATATTGTTTGAGTGCCCACGATTTCGTTTTACAAATAATATAGGATTTGATTATCAAATTTTTTATTTTTTTTCAAAGGTAAACAATAAAGTTTTATTAATGAAAAAAATACATTATATGAATAATAATCACATTATAAATTTATTAATGCGATGTCTCTAACTATGGAATATGGATAATTCGATACAAATTAACGTCAAGAGAATATATACTCACTTTTGTCGTCAACCTCAGTATTCAAGCAACGAAAAGTAGTGATAAATCTAAAACATGATTACATGAAAAAATCATACTCGTTTTTTCCCCAAAAAGAACTTTAATTCATATTTGGACTTTTAAGAATTCCATGAAAAAGTTAATAAATTGATTGTTTATTAAATAATTTTTTAAATAAAATGTTGATTAGATAATATTGCTATATAATAAAGTGGACTATACGGTTATAAAACCTGTTGTTTTCTCTTAATTCAATAAATTACTTGCCAGGTTTTTTGTCGTGATACATCCTTCTTGTAATGTGGTACACTAAAGGTTAGGGACTACAAATGCAAACAATTAGAACTTTTGGTGTCGCTGGGAGATTGATAAAACTTTTGGGCACGTTTTAGTAATTTACTTGCCTTGCCTAGAGAAATAACTCCACAATCAATGAGTCAGTATATTCGGACTCGATTAGACTCGAAATTTGTTTCTTCTAGATCTGCTATACCTATTTTATTATCTGACTCGAAACCGTTTAACTTATATAATTACATTTGAGTATGAAACTGTAATATCCGTATCCATTTACACAATTACTCGATAATTTAAATCTTATAATATATATAATATATGTATTATATTATATTATCTGAAAGAGGTTATGACACGCTATTAATTGATCTCTCCTAAGATTTTAAGTTTTGTAAATTATTTCTTATTTATTCTTAGTCAACAAGTTCACTATTAAAAGTATTACCTCTGCTCAAGTGATAATTGTCTCATTTCTATGTTTATAACTTCTACTTTTGTTAGTTAAGTTTGTCTAGTATGTTATTAAAATAAAGTTTTTGAGACTTTTTCATATACTTTGTAAAAGGTTCAACGATAATATTTTTTGAATTTGGGTTGCAAAAGTTGCATACAATAATTTGTGCGGCCATTTCATAACCTAGATAAAAAAAATCAAAAAATCCAACGTACAAAGAAGTGACTGCGTGTAAAAAAATTTTAGTAGAATTACGTTGTTTTGATATTTATATAATTGTGTAAAATATTTATATAATTATATAAAATATTTATAAAATCATGTGAATTTATTAAAATGACTGTGCAAGTTCTATACTCCAACTTGCGTGGTCCGAATCTATATTTTTTTATACATACTTGTATTCGAGATTTGTAATCAAAAATTTTCCACTCTTTCTTACGAGTCTATGACACATGGAAAATATTTTAAATGTGAATATTTTTTGGTTGCATAGGCCAGATATCTATGAATTAGGTATAAGTCTCTTTAAATCATACCTAACTTAAGACGGATTGGTACGGATGATCTGTATGCCACCCGGTTACAGCCCTAACCGTAACCGTAACTATAACCGTAAGTATAACCATAACCGTAACCGTAACCACCAGCCCTCCCCGCCGTCTACCCCGGCCCCCAACCCCGGGAAAAAGAAAAAAAAAAAAAAACCATCGCCGGTATTTAAACCTCTTCGTTTGAGAAACCGGGGAAAGGTTTTAGCTCTGCTTCCATGAGCACCGCGATGCTGTACAATTTATGCCTGAGAAGCCAAGACTTCGTCTACGCTTCGGTTTCGAAATTGTTACATTCTGCTGCAAACCCAAGAGAACTGCAGAAAGTCCATTGTCGGATTATTGTTTTAGGCCGACAACAATCTGTGTTCTTCTTAGGTAAACTCATTTCCAAGTACTCCCAATTCAAAGACCCACTTACTGCATCATCCATTTTTTCCCAGAAATCGTCAACTAATGTTTATTTATGGAACACTATAATTAGAGCAATGACCCATAATGGGTTATTCTCTCGAGCATTAGAATTTTACGGTCAAATGAAAGAATTGGATATTAAACCTGACAACTACACCTTCCCTTCGGTTATTAATTCCTGCGCAAATTTATTAGATAAAGAGATGGGAGAAATCATTCATCATGATGTTTTGGATATGGGGTTTGAATCAGATTTGTATATTTGTAATGCTTTGATTGATATGTATTCTAGGACGGATGAATTGGATAAGGCACGAAATTTGTTTGATGGAATGCTTAAAAGAGATGTGGTTTCTTGGAACAGTTTAATATCGGGGTATAGTTCAAATGGCTACTTTCATGAGGCATTGGAAATTTTTCTTCAGTTGAGGGTGAATGGTGTTGTGCCAGATACATATACAGTGTCAAGTGTCTTACCAGCATGTTGTGGTTTAGTGGAGGTTGAAGAGGGTACAACCATTCATGGGTTGATAGAGAAGATTGGGATCAAGAGAGATGTGATTGTTAGTAATGGGTTGCTTTCAATGTATTTTAAATTTTATAGGTTAATTGATTGTCAAAAAATATTTGATGAGATGGAAATTAGAGACACAGTTAGTTGGAACATTATGATATGTGGGTATTCTCAGTCAGGTTTATTTAGAGAATCAATCAGATTATTTTTGCAAATGGTGCGTGATTTTGAACCTGATCTATTAACTATTACATCTGTATTGCATGCTTGTGGTCATGTTGGAGACTTGGACTTGGGAAGATATATTCATGACTACATGGTAAAATGCGGATACACATGTGATGTTACGTCTTATAATATCATAATTAACATGTATGCAAAATGTGGTGATTTATTGTCATCAAGGATAGTTTTTGACAGCATGAATTGCAGGGACTTGGTGTCCTGGAACTCAATAATTAATGCTTATGTCGAAAATGGATCTCACGATGAAGTAATAAACCTTTTTAAAACCATGAAGATGGATTTGGAACCTGACTGTGTCACTTATGTCATGCTTCTAGCATTGGGTACACAAGTAATGAACTTGCATTATACAATGCAACTACACTGTGATATAATAAAACAGGGATTTGATTCCACCACAATCATTGGTAATGCACTTGTGGATGTGTATGCCAAATGTGGCAAAATGGAGGATTCCATGAAACAATTCAAGAACATGGAAATGCGGGATATAGTAACGTGGAACACTATTATTTCCGCATGCGGTCATTCGGGAGACTGTGGTTTAGGTTTAAGAATGATCAGTCGGATGAAAAAGGAAGGGATGACTTTGGAAGTGGCTACCATTTTAAGTTCCTTGCCTTTGTGTTCCTATCTTGGTGCCAAACGACAAGGAAAAGAGATTCATGGATGCATAACCAGATTAGGATTTGAATCTGATTTATCAATAGGAAATGCACTCATTGAGATGTACTCTAAAAGTGGCAGTTTGAGGAACTCTGTGAGAGTGTTTAAGCTCATGAAAACCAAAGATGTCATATCATGGACAGCCTTGATCTCTGCCTATGGAATGTACGGAGAAGGAAAGGAAGCTCTAAGAGCATTCAAGGAGATGAAGGAAGCTGGTGTAGTTCCCGATCATGTTGTGTTTGTTTCTGTGTTATTTGCATGTAGCCATTCTGGTTTGGTGCAAGAAGGACGTGCTTGCTTTAACAGAATGAAGAAAGACTATGATATTGAGCCTAGGATTGAACATTATGCCTGCATGGTTGATCTTCTATCGCGCTCTGGGTTGTTAGCTGAAGCAGAGGATTTCATCCTTTCCATGCCATTTCAGCCCGATGCTAGCATATGGGGAGCTCTACTGAGTGCTTGCCGAGCTAGGGGAGATGTGAAGATCACCAAACGTGTGTCAGAACATCTGCTTGAATTAAATCCAGATGACCCGGGATATCATGTTTTAGCATCAAATATATACGCTTCCTTGGGGAAGTGGGATCAAGTAAGAATGATAAGGAAATCCTTAAGAGCTAAAGGATTAAAAAAGAATCCTGGATGCAGTTGGTTGGAAATTCAAAATAAGGTTTACATTTTTGGCACTGGAGAGAGGTTCTTTGTACAGTACAAAGAGGTCTATGAGTTATTGGAAATTCTTGGTGATCTAATGGCCAAGGAAGGTTATGTTGCTGACTTGAGATTTGCTTTGCATGATGTGGAGGAAGATGAGAAATTAGACATGCTTTGTGGGCATAGTGAAAGGCTTGCCATAGCATTTGGATTGTTAAACACGAAACCATGTTCTCCTCTGCAGATAATGAAGAATCTACGAGTCTGTGGGGATTGCCACACTGCAACCAAATACATATCAAAAATTGTGAGGCGAGAAATTTTAGTAAGAGATGCCAACCGCTTTCATATATTCAAAGATGGCATGTGTAGTTGTGGAGATTATTGGTGATATTTTGTTTGGTATGCACATTTTCTTTTCTTCTCTCTCTCTCTCTCTCTCTCTCTCTCTCTCTCTCCCTTTTTTTTTTTTGGATGGAGGAGATCTCTGCGAAGAAAAATTCAGCTTCAAATAATTCGTTGTTTGGTCAAAATTTGTTTCATCTGCGACATGGGCATTTAGTTGAGGAAGTTTGAGATTCAGTATGTGTTAGTTGTATATCTGTTGGTATTTTTCACCTTTGCTTGTTCTGTTTTCTCTTTTCTTTGGCAACAAAAGGTTTGTTAGCATTCAAGAGTGTGCTGCTGATGCAAATGAAATAACTGCTAAATATTTTCAATCCAAGTTCTCTTATTTCAAAAGACTAAAGGCATACTTTTGGATCATTGTCATTGCAGATGATCTCATCAAGTACATTGGCGGGGGTTGCAAACATATTGACATGGAGAATTTGTGTTAATTCTTTGAGCTCTCAAGGATTTTGAAATAGCTTCATTATGGTCCAGCTGCAGGAAGATGCCTCTCACGTATGGCCTGGAATTTGGTGATCATTTTGTCTCGAGGGGGCCAGTATTCTTTAATCACTGGTGCATCTGAGAAATTTTCAATCCAAGCTGATAAGAGTGGCAATCTCTCTGGATCCACCAATTTCACACCTATTATTTCTCCTAGAATATCAGGTAAGTTTCCCATCCAACCATATACAATGTCTAGGTACCCTATCGTCTCCCCATGGAAGAATTTCTTCTCTTTTAGCTGCTCTTCGATGAATTTTAGATCCTCCAATAATTTGACAATTGCTTGCTCTTGCTCTTCCTTTTTCGCAATGAACGCATCCCATGTTGATTGGAGGACCTACACTTGGCAAAGCATGAAGTTAGTAAGAGTCTTTGTTTTGAGGAAATTCAATTGATTTCCAGGCATATCCAAAAGCAGGCATCAAAGTGCAGAGTTTTATTTCAAGTGGTGGAGCTTGTGAAGTAAACTATCGGGGAAAGCAGAAATTGTCATCTCTCCAAATTTTGCCCAGAAACGCGCCATGGCTTTCTCATAAGGATCCTTAGGTAACAGGGGATTTTCCTTCCATGTACTCAAGAATCACAAGTGACTCACAGACTGGTTTGCCATTGTGCACAAGCACTGGCACCTTTTTGTGAACAGGATTGTACTCAAGGAGTGAAGGGCTTTTGTTGGTAAGATCCTCAAATACGGTTTCATACTCTATTCCCTTCATCTTCAGTGCCCAGACGATCCTTAAAGCAAATGGACTAGACCATGTTCTGAAAAGCTTCAGCTCTGCTGCCATAATGTTTTGTGAAGTGAGTAACCTCTAGTGCAGAGCTATTCTTATAGGAAAATTCTAGTATAGAAATCTGGGTAGAATTGCCTTGCTTTAGCACAAGACAAGTTATATCCGTCATCCATTACGTTGCAGGTCGCTCCGGATGCACCTAGTCTGATATGTCAAAGTTTTCCATTTGGAACTTTATGTATGCTGTCCTTGTCAATAAGTCTCTATTATAGATGAAAGAACAAGACAAGCAACTTCGTTCCTGCCTTGTATATACTTCTTAAGCAAAAATTAAAAATGTTAAACTAGTTAAGGATTGTCTTTTGATACAAATATAAAATTTAAATTCAAATTCATTTTAAAAAATGTATTTTTAAAAAGTAAAGAGAGACGTTGATGAATGAATGTATTCTATGTGGAATATACTTCTTGACACCTATTTGCTAATTAAAGTTCTTTAATTTAATATGGTTTGTAAATATATGCATAGAATTGAACCGATCCGGTCCAGTGTCCGTGGTTGTGGTTTGGGAATTTTGGAATCCTGAACCAGCAGATTCATGTCCGGGTTCACCTTTTCTTCGTTTTTTTTTTTTAATTTTAAAGTAATCTGTCATCTAATTTTAGCTAAAAGATACGGGAAGCAATATTATTATTATTATTATTATTTTAAAGTTTTGAGAGAACATGTAATTTTTTATTGGCCAACCAGAACCAAAATGATGATTGCTAGAACCATGACCGGCCGGAACTGCCGGTTTTCAGCCTTCAACCGTGACGGCCCTAGGCCCATACAGGATCTTGACAGAGAGTATTTTGGCATGCATCCCTGGAGAAGTTGAGTGGAGAAGTTAAAGAGGTACTCACTTGGGGGGGGGGGTGGAAAATATATGTTATAAGAAGGGCTAAATTCAAATCTTTCTAACCTAAATCCTTACTTCTATTATTAATATTTGTCAATTGACCAGAGATGTCTTTTTCTATTCTCACTTCTAATCAACTATGTTACTATTTTTTTTTTTTGTATACAGATTAATTATTTTAATAATAAATAATTAGTAGAAGTTGAACATCTATTAATTATATATTTTGTTTCTTACATTATATTTGATTCACAAAAGAGGAGGGGTAAGAGGGAGAGAAAGAGGAGAGGGGGGACTTTTACTTTCATCAAGGGGAATATATAATTTACTCTCGTTTTGTTTAGTTGGGGTGAAAAGAAAGTAAATAATGATTTATGTCTCAATTCAACCAAAATTTCGACGAATTTTTTTCTTGACGTAGAGGAAGAGGGCTTCCCCTCCAATTTACTTCCCATTTACTTTTCATTCTTAACCAAATGATATAAATCATCTATTTACGTCCAAATTTATATCTTATCTACTTTCCCTCCTGTTTTTCACCATAGCCAAACATACTATTAATGTGTATCCTCAATAGTCTTTTTTTTTTTCCTTTTAATATTTGACTAGTCTTCTATTTTATCAATGTTTAATCTATTAATAACATATATAATTTTAAGAACAAATAAATTAATAGTTTTTTTAATCAAATAGAAACTTACATTCTTATTAGTATATATTTTTACAAGTTTCACAAAGTATAAAAGAGAAATGAGGAGGTATAAAGCTTTCAATATATGATAAATATATAAAATTCAATTCTTGTACAAGTCATTGTTTTTTAATAATTTAATCCATCTATAGTTTTATATATTTAGATTAATTTGATATTTACTCAAAATATATAAAATAAAAAATAAAACAAGATTTTAAAATTAGAAAAGGAGAAGGGTATTTTTGTCTATTTAATGGATATTAATACCTTAAAGTGTGTAGATTTAGGTTAGAACGATGTTGATTTAGACCCTCCCTAATATGTTTCCTCTGTCTTAAAATATGTCTTTTTAAAATTGTTTTCTCTTATCAAAATATTATATTAGTTTCAAAATATATTTCACTATCACATAAATCACACAAATTAGGGAAGTTCTAATATCTATGAAGTTTTTAGATGAAAAGATTGATCTAAAGTTGTTTAAAAAATTGATAATCAATTAATGTTAGGATTTATAAAGTAGTAAATGATAATAGGGAACAAGTAAACAAACAATAAATATATTTTTGGTTTTACCGGATGAAATATATTTTGAAAAGGAGGGAGTATAAGTTTTTCTGTAAATTTCAATTTGGATTAATGACATTCTCTCAATATTGCCCATATTTTCATCTAATCTAATTTGCCTCTCTTTCTCATCCCAAATATTATATCTTCAATCTACTAGGTAGTTTGATTAAGTTCATTTTAGATAATTTGAATACTTTATTTTTAAAATTATTAATTTTTATAAATAAATCTAAAAAGACCTTTACTATGAGATCGAAAAAATAAATAATATTACATCACGATGACTATATATATTACGAGATTAATATGGATCATCATTCCACTACCTGCATACACAAGTAAAACAGCGCAGGCAATTAGGTTACTGGAAAAATGCACCACAATGATCATATCCATGGTCAGAAAATCTCAACGAAGATAGAGACAAGATCAACATTATTTCATTTTTCCTTTGTGGGCATTTCAGGGTTTTGAAAAAAGCTTCTATGTAGTGAGCACAGAAGATGGAAGGTACTTTTCTCTTATAGTTTGGAATTTGCGGATCAGTTGGTCTCTAGATGGCCAGCACTGTTTAATCAGTGGATCATTCAAGAGATTTTGCATCCATGCTGATGAGAATGGGAATCTCTCTGCATTCACAAGTTTCAGGCCGGACATTTCTTCTAGGGGACAAACTACCTCCGGCATCCAACACAATGCAAGATCAAGGTATCCAATTGTCTCCGTTAAAGTATTTCTTGCTTTTTATCAGCTCCTCAGTGAATTCCAGGTTCTGCAAAGCTCCAAGAATTGCTTCCTCTTGTTCTTTTCCATGTTTAAGGAAAACTTTCCACACTGATGCCACAAGCTTCACTTGGAAAAAACTGAAAACTTGTTGAGCAATAAAGTCTCAGCCTCTGATTATAGACATTAATCGACAATCAGTAAAAACAATGCAGGGAAACCAGAGGTTCTTGTACCTTTTCATCTCCATATTTTGCCCAAAAACGAGCCTTGCCTTTCTCGTAAGGATCTTCAGATAAGAGAGGATTTTGCTTCCATGTCTGATCAATGTACTCAAGAATCACAAGGGATTCCCAGACAGATCTGCCATTGTGCAGAAGCACTGGAATCTGCTTATGGACAGGATTGCTTTGGAGTAGTAAAGGGCTCTTGTTGCTGAGATCTTCAATTATCGTTTCATACTCTACTCCCATGATCTTCAACGCCATGGCCACCCTTAGAGCGAATGGACTCGTCCATGTTCTCAAGAGCTTCACTTCTTCTGCCATAACTACTCCCAAACTGTTTCCTGAACACTTTGATTTCTTCTAAAGGAACTGCCATTGTATATGTAGAGTTGGCTCCTGAACATCTTGTGAGCTTCTGAGTGTCATGTTGCAGGCCTGAGGCCTGCAACGTTTTCTTTATTCTTAGTGTATTTCGGCCAGCTATCTTTGTATGTTGGCTTAGTTTGATGACAGAACTGAAATGCCACAAAGGATCTAGCGAATTTAGATACTCTAAATAATTGTCACTTTGGAAAATATATATCCAGTTAGAATTTTAAAAATATATTTATTATCTTTTTAATTTATATCTTTATTTTAAAATTTAAATCCGATATATTACCGATGATTTGTTAGTATGCTAAAATGTATTGGCATTTTTTTTATTTTTGAAAATTTATAATTTGAATATCAGCAACCTCACAAACAAATCAATGAAATTTCCAGGGGGAAAAAAATTGACCTATTAAAAGTTGAATATGGGCTTTGGAAGAGATGTCACAGAAATATAGAGAAGGGTGTTCCACAATGGAGCTCGAAATTTGAAGATTCCAACAGACTCTGGGCTTCTATTTAAAAAAGGTTTTTTTTTTTTTAATGCTTGAGAAGAGCTTGGCCCAATCACAATTTGCCAAAGTTAACTCAGGTAGAATATATTTTGAGGGTGCGCAAAACAATATTGTTCGATAATATTCAACCATAAAAGATATTTCCAACCAAATTTCTTGCGAACACAATAATAATAAAGAAAATTAAAAATAAAAAAGTAAATAATTAACACACATTATTTATGTATTTCGATTAATAGAATTCACGTTCATAGATAAAGAATTTTTTTTAAATAATTATAAAAAAATTAGTTGATTACAATATTAAACTTAATTTAGAGACATATCTGCAGCTCCAAAACTTTGACACTTCGAAAAAAAAAACTCGAACTTGAATAGGTGGAGTGGTTTAAAAGGATATATATTTTGGCATTAATTAGTTTGTTTTTGAGGTGGTTCACCAAAAAAGGGGCTTTTGGAACTCGCTTTTTCTTCCAATTCTTAACCACTTCTTTTGTCATATTCAAACAGAAAGTTTTCCTTTTCGCATATTTTATGTGGCTTACTTTATCTGTGCCTTTGAGATAAGCAAAAGTGCTTTGTTATCACTCATCTTTTCTCTTTTGGACAGGCACAAGTATTCTTTATGTATGCTTTACCAAAGAAACTTTGTCCGTGCATTCATATACACCTTATAAGCAGATGGAAGACGGAAGGGGCAAAAAATATCAGTAGGGTGGAGCAGTGTAGCATGATTAAAATGTCTTCCTTTTAACTTGGGAAGAAAGCATAATCTGGAACTGCATTATCAGTAGGGGACCTGTTGCACGTTTAAGTGAACAAAAGGTAAAGATAACTGTTGATGCTTTATACTGGTGACTGCAGAATAAGGTGCTATTTAGATGTGATCTTGAATATTCAAAAAGTTTGCAAATAAAAAAGACGACATTGAGGTACTTTCTTGCTGCAACCATTCTAATTACCAACAAGAGTAGCAGAGAGATAGTGCAAACTTTTTGACCATAAAGGCTAAATGATCTGTTGACGCTTTTAGGAAGGAGCAGGAATCGAGAGCAGATGACACCAACCTGCAGCTTTTGCCATAATCGATCCTTAGCTTACTGCAGATATGGATAACACAAAGTCATTGCCATTCACCTTCGCACACGCTGCATTTCCTTATAGGTCTCTTGCTGTGCCTTGTTTGTTTAAGAAATTTAGCCTAAACCGCACCTGTGATGCAAAAATGGTATGGTGTATGGTGGATTGGATATCTTTGGTGTCCTTGGCTGGTAACAAACCCCACATCAAAACAAGATTATATAGAAAATATTATGAAGACAAAGACTACAAAGCGAGAGGTCAAAATAGACAGGATTTTGGGTGCCCGAGTCATTTGTACTGTTGATATGCCACAAAAACAGGAGTATGGAACTCGATCGATGCTTTACTGCAATGATTGGGATTCTAATTAAGTTCATATAGAGAACAAGGAAAAAGAAAAGCTTTAGTCTGGCACTGAATTAACCATTACGTACTGAAGCTTGAATCTAGAATACAATGGTCGTGGCCAAGGGCCATTCATTAGTCATCTGAGTGACTCATCCTTGGCAAGATATGAACGGCAACCACTTCCATTTCTGGGGGAGAATTCACAACCCAAATTCTAGCAGGCTTGCTGGCCACATCCACAACTGTTATTCGTGGCGCGCCACCAGCACAAACTGCACAAACTCTTCCTCTTCCGGCAGCTATTTGCTGAGCACCCTTCAGATGCTCGGCGGACTTGATTACCTCTTCCCATTGATCATTATCAGGATCGTACCTGCTCAGTGCCCCATTTGCCTCATCTACCACATATATCGCTTCTTCATCATCCATTAATGCTGCCGGTCCATTCCATCCTGCAAGCATTCCCTCAGGCATCTTCTCCCATTGATTCATCATGATATTGTATACAGCCCCATCTTTGACAGCATTACCCTTTACATTGACCATGCACAGCTTCCCTTTATATCCAACTGCTTCAATTGCTTCTCTACTGAATCTCCCATCTTTAAAGGTTGCCATCTTCTCCCAGTTCCACTCAAGTTCCGTGATCTTCATGTTCCATTTCTCAACAGACCGCGCTACATCACTTTGGTAACTCGAACCCACTCCACTTACAACGTAGACGGCTCCACCAGCAGAACCGATGATGCACCAACGACGCGGAGTGTTCAGTGGAGGGCCAAAGAACCACTTTTTTGTTAATGGATCAAAGCCTAAAGGACGCTGGAGGGCTGGGAGAAAATTATGAGTTGTGGCAGCCATAAGCACTAATCGCCCTGAGACTGTTAAAGATTGAATAGGGAGGATTCTTGAAATGAAGGATGGATGCCGATGGAGCAGGCGTAGGGGTGGATCTGATGGAGGACTTGGGAGAGAGTTCCATGTCGATGAAATAGTATCAAAGCTAAAGAATTCAACTGAATTTGATGAGCTTCCGATAGATGATGTTTGGGAAAGAAGACCATATAGAGAGAAGAATGGAGGAAAACTAACGGAATAGATAAGGCGACGCCATGAATGGCAGACAAAATAAAGGAGGAAGGGATGAAGAGATGACAGACAATGCTGTGCTAGATGGTTTGGCAGCCCAGGAATCAGTTCCAATTCATTGCAGACGTCTGTTTGCTGGCTGCTAACTCTATCATCATCTCTGTCTTGTTTTTTGCAGATTTCATCATCAGGAGCTTTCATTTTGTTGTTTTTATGAGGCTTTCGCAGAAGAATTTAGGGAGAATCTCTTGTGGCCATGGTCCCGGCGTGGTTGTATACATGTATCTTTTTCTCAAGAACAAGCATGATTGATTCTTGGAGTCTTTATTCATTCTAGGCTTGTATCTATTCGGAGTGAAATTCCAGCATTCAACCACTCAAAACTAAAGAAACACAAAAGGCAAGCAGAACGGACCACCACTTTACATAATAATGAAAACTATCTCGAACTATTAGAATCATACGAACAAATTTAACAAAGAAAAGTTTGTACTTTACTAAAAGGTGGTATCATGAATATATGAGTAAAGGTCAAGATAAGGTTCTGCAAAAATTATGGTGCAATGGCTAGCAACATCCTTTTGTTGTATTTTTATTTTGTGAGTGGATTAAAGCAATGGACTTCTTGGCAACTTTTATAGACCTATGAATATTCTGCCTTTGTTGAAGAAATAAATTGTGGCGTGTTCTTTTCACTTGAAAACCACAAGCCATCTCAGCTGCATGCTTATACTTTGCACTATAATTTACCCAATGTTTGGTTGACAAAGGAGGAGGGAGAGGGAGATTGAGAAAGAGAAGGAGGGACCTTTACTTCGAGGAGGGAAATAAAATTATTTTTTATTTTTATTTTATTTTGTTGGAGTAGAATGAAAGTAATTAAATAATAAATAATACTATTTTATAATTTACATTTTAATTTATTCATATTTAGATGAGTTATTTTTTTGACACGAATGAAAAAATTTTCACTTATTAATTTACTTCTCTTTTATCTCTTTTTCTGATCTGACTAAATCACATAAATTATATATTTATATTTAAATTTACATCCTTATTCCTTTTCCTCTCTCTTTCTATCTCCAACCAAATATCATCTTTAGTATGTTGAATATTAAGTTTTCGGCCACTATTGTTCTCTTTGTTTGCACTATTGTTCTCTTTGTTTGCGATGTTGATAGTTTTCATATTTGATATCACCTTTAACTATAACAATTCTTTGTTTCTATTTTTAAGAGTGTACTATAAATTTTTTATTGCTCAAAAATGATATAGTTAAATGCTGCTACACGAGTAGTGAAACGGTAAAAACATAGAAGTAACGGATATTCAATACTACTTAGTTTTTAGAAAAAAAAAAAGAAATAAAATAAGGAAAGTCCAAGGTATATACAAAATTTTTTTCCCCCTAAAAAATGAGCTATAGAGAATTTTTCAAACTTCGGGGAGAAGCTGTCATCATGGTTTGGAATGATGTTCCACTCACTTGTCTCCGGCCTTTTTAAGTTGGTTTTTTGTTGGGGTTATATCGAAGTTTTTGTCTTCTTTCACTTGGCATCACGTTCATAATCTCGTAGTGCTGATATTACTCTATGAATCTCTAATCTCCAAGGTCTTTTGCATTACATCTATTCGGCCAAAAGGAAAACAGGAAAGAACAACGGTGGCTGCTGCTAAATCCTCCAAGCAGAAACTGCCCTGAATACATGTCAGAGGTGGCTTAAAAAACAGCATATATCATTGGACTTTGGACCTCAAAAAATCAGTAAAGGAATCAATGAATTTGGAAAGACTAAGGAAGACAGAATTGCTAAATCCAGTGTCGTTCCAGAAAGCACGAAAGGAAAGATGCTCTAAGTGGATTGATTTGGGGAGTTGTAGTGGTAACCATAGGAAGACATTATTTTTTTCCTTGGTTTTTTTTATATATTAAATACAACAACTCTTCGGACAACACTTAAATTAACACGGCCTAATTCTACCCTGCAAGGAAAAATTATTCAAAACTCATAAAAAATAATTAATATTTCAAAATAATTAATGAGTGTGAGATATTAGACATAATTTATCAAGATTGAGCATCTAGAGTATGAAGTTATTATCTATTAGTGGCCTAATATTGATTTTGATAACATGTTGAAAAATATATTTATCCAACTCTACTCTAAAAATACAATATAAAAAAAGATTATCTAAAAATAATTTATTAATATGTACGATAATTTAACAACAAAAGAAACATGGTATATTAAGGTTTCAAGAATTTATATCTATCATCATAAACTAGTTTGTACAATGTATACATCAAAGTCTGCAAACCAATGCCTCAAGGAAAAAAAAAAGAAAAAGAAAATCAACATATCTAAACATGATAACAAATCTATTTTCTCCTGTGCACTAGACAATTATAAATTGCCACTCCTCTTTTTGATATAGCCATCATAATATGCCCATTAGAATAATCTCAATATGCACAGAAGAAGCTGAATTTGTTGTCCAATTTAAGCAAATCAAGAACTAGTGCCCCATTTGTACTTGAGAATTGAAATCAATTCCTTTCTCTATATACCCATCACATGATCTCATCTACATATTAGTATAACTTTGTAAGAAAATCTTTGCCATAATTAATCCATGTATATATATAGGAGACCAATAAGCAGCCCCCCATGTTGAAGAACAAGAAAAATAAAGAATAATTAATTACCCCTTCTCTATTTTGTTTTGGCGTGCATGTCATCAAGATGAAACCGATAAGGTTAATGGCATCTCAATTTCTTTGGAGGAGGCAACAGATGATTCTCGTCCCTCTTGGCCTCCGCTGGGATCACGGCTATTTTCATCACCCTCATGGACGACGACACCACCAAAATGTACGTGTCTTCCACCATCATTTGAATCTGTCCCGGAAGGCTCATTCTGGGATTCATTTCTTCCGTTTGTGTTGTGTGACGACGTAGCAATACTCCGTCCACGGAAGCTACGCCTTGAAATTTGGCGGTCCTTGAGACTATGGGTTCGAACACAAGCTTTGATGCATGTATAGATGTAAGCTAGGAGCCAGAAGATCCATGGGGATCCTATCATGAGGAATGCAGCAACGGGAAACCAAGGCTTGGAAGAAGAGGGTACGAAAACATAGACAACAAGGAGAAATCCGCCAGCCGTCACGGTGAGGCAGAACAGGGAAGAGATTAGAGGCACCCTACAATCACCTTCCCTTGTCTCCTCCATATGTATTCTTCCTCAGCTACACATGCACAAGGCTTTCTTTTTCTTTTCTATTTTTCTATTTTTTTTTTATTTGGGGTTCTTTTTTTGGTTTCTTCTGTTTCTCCCCCTCTTCTCTTTCTTCTATTTTTATCTCATTTTCTTTGTCTGGAAGCTCAAATTTAAGATTCAAGAACCTATATCTAATTTTTGTCCCAGATCTAGGGTTCTGTTGCAAGAAACCGGCAAGAGATGGCGTAACAAATCGAAAGAAGAGAATGCAGGTAGCCTACAAAACGGGACGAGCTGAAATTTCTCTCCTATTCTCTCTTGTTTATGACAATGATTAAATCATCAATTACAAAATAATACAATTATATATATATATATATATATATATTTATTTGCTGACAACTAATTATATATTTTCCCATTTAGTTATAAGAAATTCATAAAAATATATTAGCAATTAATTTAAGAGAATTTATAAATAAACAGTTAAATACAATAATAAGTACAAAAAGTAGTAAAGCATTACGTATTTATTTCATGTTTGAATTGTGAATTTTACAAAAATAGATTCCTCAAAATTTCATCCCATGTACCAAAAAAAAAAAAAAAAAGCAAATACAATTATTAAAAAAAAAAGAAAAATCTTCCAGATAATGTATAACAATTGTAGACTTCTTTCTGTCAAGTGTCAACTCATTCTCATACCAAAATCTTTAGCTTGAATTGCCTATTAGCCCTTCAATTCTTTAAATTAATAGATATCAATTTTGCATAGAGTGTAATCTATGTCGATTCACACCAAAAACAAATGCACAAAAGTATGAAAATTAAACTTGATCGTGTCTTGTTTTGTTATCTAATTTTTGCAAATAATCATAATAAAAATTCCTAGTGTTAAAAAACATACAATTCATCATAAACTAAATCAAACTGAATTATTGTGTTTGGTTTGATTAAATTTCGTTTCAATTTGAATAGTTCTCAAACTGTAAAATTAATTTGGTTTGATTTTTTTTTTCAAATAAAAAAATAAATTCTTATAAAATATTATATATATAATAATAATAATTAAAAATTTAATTTTCTTTCAAAAACCTGAGAAGAATATTTGCAATTTATAACCTTTTTTATATTATTAACCTTCTTCTACTCCCAAGATTTTTATTTTCCAATCTTTGCATTCATACCGATATCTCTTCCCCTTTAGTCTTCTTCGTCCTACCTCTTCTTATTTGCTTCTTTACTTTGATATTTATTATTTGTATTTATTTAGCAGTTATTTATATTTATTTGGTAGAATATTTATTTCATAATTAATCTTTTATTTATTTTTATTATTAAATATATTTTTTAATTTGTATTATTATTAAAATATTTTTATTTAATGTAATATACAATTATTTATTTTTTATAATAAAAATCATTTAAATTAGACTAAACTTAATCCAATTAAAACCAAACTCAATAACTTAAATTTTAAATAATTTAATTTAATTTAAAAATGTTCAAACTATAAGTATTAATTTTATTTAAAAAATAACAAAAACAACCCCAGGCCCCCACCCCCAAGAGCAACACCAAACTGCTCCTATGCGAGCCTCATCAGTTGCTTCCCTGGAATTTAGCGTTTACTGTGCTCTTCCCACCTCCTTGTAAAGCCGATTCTTGAATATCGAAACAAGGACAGAAATCAGAAAATGGGTATAATCAGAATTCGTCAGAACAGTGTGGTTATGATCATATGGACTTTGATTATTCTGTTATCCTCCATTGAAGTTTATGCCAAGTCTCGGCATCCAATCTCCGTAAGATTCTTTTTTCTTTAAATTCCTTCTATTAGCCCCCAAAATTTTTGTCCTTCCTTTGGAGATTTTAATCAGGTATGTATGTATACTTGGTTATTCTATGGTTTGATTGTCATCTTTCTATATTTCTTGGTTTTGGTGGAGCAGGAGAACGAGATTCGCGAGAGGAAAAACCAGTGCTATGCAGACATTGAGAGGTATTTTAGTTCAAAGGGACAACTTTTTGCTCATAATTGAGTTACTTAAATTTTTATGATTATTGCTTGCACAAAAGCACACAATTACGCACAAATTGCTCTGAAGATTTTGGTGGGTATGGCTAATTGTTGTTGGGTTCGGAATTTGATGCATAGTGGACTCTGGGGTCAGCAATGTCGGTCTTCAAAGATAGCTAAGGAGAATTGCGCTTTGAGATGCCTTTCTCCAATCTGTTTTGAGCTCATTTACGAAAGTGATCCGGTAAGAACTAATCTAGTGAGAAGGATTTATCTTTTTTATTATTTATTTGTGCTTTTTTTTCATGTATGCAGTTAGATGACTTACCGCTACAACAAAAACATCATTTTCCCCCCCTCCTTCTGAATTGATGTAAATATGGGATGCCATGGGTCAGGGTATATTTTTTGTTGTCTGGTTTTTGCAAACAATGTATGTTGATTAACATTTGATCTGGGTTCAAATTTTTGGTGTATCTGAATTAGTTGGAAGAAGGAGAGAAAGATTACACCAGGAGTCAGGAGTACAAGTATTGTATGCACAAGTAAGAACGATATGCTGCCTTCTGGTTACATTAAGTTTCCATATATTCATAATTGATTGCTTTATCTCTATCTTTTGTAGTTTTTTTTTTTTTTTTCAAATGACTTTGGAAGGTGTATATAGTTTCTCTTGTTACTGGCTCTTGTTTGCACAACTTCTCTTCCATTGTAGAATAAAACATAAGATATCATTTTGTAGGCATGGTGTATTATGTGTTAACATAACACTCCACACACACATGCACATGGAGAGAGAAATCAAACTCAATGCGGCTTTTGGCTGTACGGAATATTTTCATCTTGACATTGGATAGGAATATTGAAATGTTAAATACTGGAAGCTGTTTTCTCCATATGCTTTTCATTGAAACACTTAATGAACGTTCAAGCTGAAAATTTGATTGGCCATCAGAAGGAATACTTCTACTGGTCCACCCCATATCACCTTTGAAATACTACTTGTAAGAAGAAAATTATGGCTTCCTGCTGGAGGAAGTTTTGAATCAATAACCTGGAAAACTTGGGAGAAATCCGATCTTCAAAATTCATAGGTGATTCTCTTGATATCTTTTGCACCTTTAGTGTGATGATGTCTGGGGATTACATAGACAGATATCCTATGGTACAGTAATAATAAGTGTCCTTAAACCAGAGATATTAAAAACAACAATAAGTGGAAATGTGGTACTGTATTTGAAAGATATATTAGATTTGCACAAGGGGTATTAAAATTTACCAAAGCAAGAGAGTGCTGCAAGAGAGGAGGGGTAGCACAATAGCAAAAACAGTGAGTTCTCTTCATTCTACTAGGTTAGTGTATTTCTTTGGCAACCTGAAAGTGTTAGTTTTGCTGTATTTCTTGAAATTTGTATGCAAATTAAGAATATTTCCATTTATTTGTTCTATCTTTTGGACGGATTACCCAAAAGGACAAAGAATGGGCCTTTTGGCAGTTCTGTTCTAGTTCAATTCTAAGTTGGCTTTGCCTAAAGAATGGACCTTTTGGAAGTTTGTCATTTATACAGGTTGTGCCTGGCTTTTGCAACAAATGGAAAATAAATATGTATGAAGAAAGAAGATATATGTGGAGTGTTTCTATACCTACATTAAAATATAGTAGTGTGATGGTTGAATTTCTATATCAAAGAATCTCTTAGATATGGTTCTCTTATGTTTACATCAAATTGGTTCTCCAAAATTTTCAACTGCCTTGAATGAGGATCAAGTGGCACCAATAGCCATCATCAGGACACGTTGCGCCTTGATGCTTTTGCCCCCTTTCTGTTATTTGTAGAATGTGATACTTCTTATAACTATCATTTTCTGCCTAAAAACTGTTACCTGATGATATTTGTCTAATTGTCCAGATGATCAGGTATTGATCCCCTCTAATTTTAAATGATTGAATCTCCCAGGATTTTGTCATAACAGAATTTTGTCACCCTTAAACCTCACTCTGCCAAGTGGAAACTTTAGGGTTGCATCCTCTCCCCAATTATTTACAGCTCAAACTTAAAAAGTGGCCTTCATTTGAGACTTCAGCTAAGACATAGCACTTCCTCAATGTCTTGCTGCCTTACCCAATGCTCTTTGCAACTAGAATAGCACTATTTGGACAGCACTTTGAGGGCAATATTGCTATTGCTATATGAGTCGAAAATCATTCTTAATCTGGCAAACATGATGAATAATACCATGCTTTCAAAGCCACTGACTGCTTTAGGCTGAAGTTAGAAAGTTTGTATGACTATGACACTTGTTGGGGAGGTTATATCATGTGGTTGTGGTTGCCCTTTTTTGGGGCAAAATACTGGTTTTCATATAGAAATTTATTCGTTCTTTTATTGCTTCTAAAGATTACCAGTTTTTTCCATGTGAGACTGTTTTGTTGAATTTCACATTTCTTCAAGATTGTTTACCTAAAACTAACAAGGTTATCAAGATATGTAGTTCTGAAAAAACCCCTGTTAAAGCTTCAGCTATTACTTTGGGATGAAGGGACTGGTCCTCTTAGTCTTTAGTATCTCTAAAATTGTCTAGATCTCTTTAAGCCTGGCCTTCATGTCTGGAGAGTAGGGACAGCAATCTTTTACCTGGTTTATTCAAAGAGTGTTAAGTTGATTACATTTTTGGGATTGGAGAGTACAAGGGAAATATCATTGTGCCTCCAATTTTGTTCTTTTCCCTACTGAATCAATGAATTAGACTTGGCTTAGATCTTCTGAGACACATCTGTCTAACTGTCATTTGCAGTGGTGATTCGATTAAAGTAACTTGTCTTTTGCATGGTGACCCAAACTAACTAGATGACAACGTGAAAAAAAGTTTGTACTGCATGAAATCTTTTCTTGTTTATTTGTATTCTGAATTGAGTTTTTCCTATCCCTGGTGAAAGGAGATTGAGTTGATCTTTAGGAGTAAGGATATCTGTGAGGTTCTGGCCAGAGCATGCATTACCGTCCCACATTTTTTGTTTGTGCTTCATTGGGAACTTTTCTTCTCTATGTTGCTGGCAATTTTATATTTCTGTGCTAACTTCTTGCCAATGCTGATGACATTATTGCCCTTGTAATTTTATTGACTTCTATTTGTTTCTTTTTCCATTGGTAGGGAATCTTTAGGAGAGAGCCTGGAGGGCATTAAAGGTTCTTTCGACGTGTAGGATTGCACAATGTCTGAGATTTTGAACGAGAATCTTGCAACAGTAGTATAGTTGGTTGACAACTTACTCTGCAAAGGGACATTAGCTACATACCTGTACCTGGAGGGGGATTGAAATCTAAATTCTGTCATCGATGAGTGAGATATACAGTTTGTTGTATTCAGGGATGTTTTTTTTCTTGGAATTGCATACTTTTCCCGATGTATCAAATGAGAAAGAACAGATATTTACCTGTTTGAAGTGATTATCTAAACGTTTTGATTTGGAGCCTATTCTTGTAGCACTAAAAATGTCTTTTCACCTTTTCTTGGTTGCTGTTAAAGAGCCAAATTCTAGTTTGAACATAAACCCGAGTTGCAGGACAAGCATCTGGAGAGGAGAGGACAACGTTAAACATTAATCATGTATTAACAAATTGAGCCTGAAAATGGAAATAATTTGGACATCAATTTAATGTTCTTGTCAAGTAAACCTTAGAAATACTCTCCCGTCCCAAATTATTTATCTATTCTAATCGATTATGCGAGAATTAAGAAAATAATTTTTTTAGTTAATTAAACATTCTCTTCTATTTTTACTCTTAAAATTTAATGATAAGTATATTTTTTTATATTAAAAAGTATACAAATTTTAAAATTTTGATATAACTTTAAATTACTTCTCTCTCTTATGTGTTTAATTCTTGTTAGAAAATTGATCAAAATATTATTGAGTATTTAATTCTTTCTCTAAGTTGCTATTGATATTTTTTGAGAATTAATAAAATTTGCATAAAAAGCCCAACTCGTAAAATGAGTTTTTAACTACTTCTTGCGTCTCTATATTTTTATTTGTTACATTGAAAAAATTTAGGTGTCATTAATGTTAATTTTACTACTATACCCCTTGTATTAAATAGTTTTGAAAAATAAATATGTAATAACTTTAGAGAGAGTTGAACAAATAAAGCAAGAAAATAATAGTAGAGAATATTAAATTCAATGGTACTCCTAAAATGTATAAATAAAGTTGTATGAATTTAAGACACTAACTATTTTTTTTAAATTGTGTGAAGTAGTTAATTATGACAGATAAATAAGGACAGATGAAGTATTTTTGATATATTTGTAAAATAAAAAGTTATTAAATATAGATAAATTTAGATTATTAAAATTTGATTTGAAATAAATAATTTAAGATAAAAATTAAATTAGAAAGTAAATTGATAATTTAGGATGGAGTATTAATTTGATAGCAAACAAGTCTTGGCGATCCCCCAAAACCTTTAAAAAAAAATTGTCATTCCCAACAAAAAAATGCTCAAAACATATTCCGTGGACCTCCCAATAAAAGAAAAAAGGTCGGGTGCGGTTGCGGCCCGGGGTGCCGCGGGGAGGGGTGGGGGGGGTTGGTGTTGAAGAATCCTGGCCAGCAATTCTTGGTTTTTTGGAGACCATAGCCCCCGGAGCTTCTTGTTATTACAGAGTTCTCCCCTTTCGAGAAATCAGGAATGCGGACCACTATATGATCCTCTCTGAGCGGAGACTACGGTGCCGATTCAAGAAAAGGGTGAAAAACGAAAAACCCAAGCATATGGCAACAGCTTCGTCTTCTTCACCCAGTCCCTCCAATTCAGATGCCTCGAAATCTCAGCGTGATACCCTTAAACAGGCATGTCTCTCGCTCTTTCAATGTTTCAGTGTCTGGTATGTCGTGTAGGAAGAAGAAACATTAATAATGGTCTTTTTATTCGTAACAACAGATAAGGAGTCACGAGATTGCCTTAGCTGAGCTCGGTAGTCTTTCTTCTTCAAGGGTATGTTCTCTTATTCTAGAAACAATTATTTTGTCAAGTCTCATTTTTTGCCACTTCGGTCGGTAGAGTTTATAATTTGATGAATTTGTTTAGCCCTTAAGAAGAGCAATCAATTGGGATGTCATGTGTGCATGAAAATATAGAAATTTACATTGTTTTTCAGTACGTACTAAGTAGTGCGTTTGAATTAGGAATGGAATGGAATGGAATCCAGTTGCAGACCGTTCAGGACCATATCCAATGGTCAACGAATGCAGAAATAGAGATATCTGTTTTGGTTTAACCTGTAAACAAAACAACCAACATGCAGGAAAGCAATGATATTACTCATAAACAAAGAAAATAAACAATATGCAGGAAAGCAATGATATTACTCGTAAACAAAGAAAATAAGCAAACTGAAATGTGTGGTCTAAACAACTATGAGTACTGACTCTATTTTATTCTTGAACACCCCAAAAATACTCTTTAACATTTCCTAAAATTATTCCATAAACAAAACGGAATTTATTAACTGACTCTTAAAGGATAAGTTGTAACAGTAGATTCACTCAACAAAACAGAAGTTGCACTGATTTGTGACATAACCCTTTATGCCTCTTTGCTTTGTCTTTCTTTTCCTGTGCATATTTTAGTTGTTCAGTGATGGTTTACATTTTATCCGTGAGCTTAATTATGGAGCAATTGAGAAAACTTTCTTTGATTGTATGGAACTTTAGGTACTATTTCTGTATTTGTTGGAGCTAAATACCTGCCTTTGTATATTTAGTTTGAATTCCCCCCTTCCCCCCCCCCCCCCTTGGATGGATGCTGTAGTTTTTCTTACTCAGACTAATTTGACTTCTCAGTATGTCAATTTAGATTTGAAACCCTAACTTTCAATTTTGTACTTAATGCTAAGCACCTGTGTCAAGGAGACAGAAACTTCTACATTTCCTTTTTGCTGATAATTTATTTCTATGTTATCTTTGCCTCATTGGATTGAGATGTATGTTAGGTATGAATTACAAGCTTTGTTTTGCGGATGGTTATGCTTCCTTTTTTCAACTTTTAGTTCATATGCTTTTGATTATTGTTCTAATATGAATGTTCCATTTGTCTTTAGTTGCACAAACTTGAGGTTGGATGGAGTCTAAATAAAATACCTTTTAAGAATTTTAGTAATGCAAGTTTGAATTACTATTGAAAGATTTGGAGCGTTACTCAAGCCTCGGCTCTGAGGTATATTGAGTTTCAGATGTTCTTCCCATGTTTTGGATTTTTGAGAAGTGCAATAGTTGAAAGACGGAGTTTACAAGGATTTTGTGAGGAGATACAGGCTACACGTTGTTACCAGTTTGGTTGTGCTGGTTTAAATGTTCTTCTAAAAAATGACAAGATGTGGCCTCGTTTGCTTTTACTTTTCCTTTCAGATTTGGGCTTTTGATGGAAACTTTTCATATCAACCAGAACTTGCTGTGCTTTGACAACATGGTGGCAATCAAGCATTGAAATGCTAGCTTTTATATGTGATTATAACTGGATCTTTGAAGATAAGATTATGTTGACGTCCATAGACAAATCACCTTCTAAAATACTCAAGTAAGATTCTGTAGAAAGGAGTTCCCTGTCCTTGTATGCTTATGCATATTCATTTTAGTTTGAGCATAATAGATCTTGTGAATGGAGTTGATGGACCGTTCCCGCAATTGGGAGAAGTTCCTCTTTTCCCGCTTACGTGATCCTCTAGGAATAGGAGTTCCATTTCTTTGAAGCTGTTCAACTGTATGTGATTTTCGGTTGTTCAGTAAGGAAACAATAGAAAGACCACATGAAAATGCTGTCAGTTCCAGAGTCTACCCGCTCTCTCTCTCTCTCTCACACACACACACACACACAGGAACTTTAGGCTTTATTTCCGACAATTTGAACACCAGAAGGAAGTTGTGCTTGTACACTTGCTCTCTTCCTTTTACTTCCATTTTCAACTGACTGCATAGAGAGCCAAAACAACATAATCCTGGGAAATTATTTCTCCTAATCATGTTTAACATTGCTGACCTTGAGTCCCATTGATGTGTCTTTTTTCGAAAATTTTCCTTTTACCTTGAGGCTGAGATTATATTGCTTTTACATTGAGACTTTTGAATAAAACCTACATAATCATTACTGCGACTTGTGACTTGGATTCAGGGTGTCTATCAGAGAAATGGGAATATATTTTTTCGAACTACTATACAGAAAGCAACAGCATCTGAGCAGAGTATGTCTTCTTCACTGATTGTCATGACTGCTTCATGTTAATAGCGGCCATTCTAGTAATTTGATCGTGTCTTACCATTTTTTTATTTTTAATTGCACAGAACAATTGGATCTTGCCAAAGTCAAGCTACAGAGGCTGAATGCATCTTGATATTCCACTTCAGAATATAATGTATGGTTAACGTTCTTGGAATTGAGATGAAACATACTACTTTTTACTGGTTTCCAGAATCTCAACGATTTTGTAGTAACTTCTGCTCGAGTCCCCGAGGCTGAGGGTCGTTGTTTGGGCTGCTTGATACGTAATTTTGGGCGATAGAATCTTTGCTAAAATTCCAGTTTGCCCACCAGAAAACCACTGTGTAAACACAGCTCAAAAGTTTTAATAGAAAAGATTAGTTTCATAAGCATTGTGGCTATGTTGCTTTTATTCAAATATTTGATTCTGTAGTGGTAATGATTTCTTAGGTTTTGATTAGACTTCTGGGCTTTAACAAACATATAATTTAAACAGTTTATTAATATCAAGGATGAATTTCATGTAGTTAGCGATAGTTGGCCGCTTCTTGTTCCCCCACCCAAGGAGCTCACAATATCAAGTTCGGTTCAGCAAGAGCATGAAGAAGCCTTGGTAGAGAGTACTTACCGAGGTAACAAAGGATGCAATGATGGTGCAATTACAGATACAAGTTCCCTAGTGTTTTATAGGACATGGTAAAGCCATGAAATTTCAGAGCCGAAGTTCTCAATGTTCAAGCAATTGCACAATTTTTCTTGCTCTTTTGGTCTCCGGACTCTGCCAATTGTGATCATTGCGAAATGAAAATAGCAAAAACGAGAAGAGCACTTTTCATATACGACCAATGATCTAAGAGAAACACAGAGAAAATGGTCATCTAATATTTACTAAACATAGAAGTTGTATTTGAGATTATCATAAAAAATTCTTTTCCAAATCCAGTTCCAAGATAGAAAACCTGTAACATGAGAAGCTTATCACTTTCACTAGCTAGTTCTGATGTTTTATTGAAATGATCATACCCAATAACCAGCTTGCATATCTTCTCCAACTAGAACCCTTATTATTTACATATGATGAGAGGATTGCAGTTCTATTTTTTCTCGCCTGCCTTCTGGAATAGAACAATTGCAAGAGTGACAACAGATGCATAAACTGAACTGGGCACCTTTTGAACCACTTTTCCGACTACAGGAACACCTTCTGTTGACCTCTTTGTCAGCAAAGCCACTGTTGGTGCCACTGCCAAAGTGATGATCAATCCCTGACTTACAGTTATGAAAGTATCTTTTGTTAGCTGCAGAATAAACCTCTTAAATTCTTCTCGGTCCAGCTCTCCGTCGAGGTTGATATCACATTCCTGCATAATGAGAACCATATGATGAGACAGCCTGCTGAAAAATGGAAATCACATTGTCTATGAACAATAGAATTTGACCGAAAAGTTAAATTTCAAAGAAGATGTACAGTCATCCAATATGAACAATAGAATTTGACCCAAAAGTTAAATTTCAAAGAAGATGTACAGTCATCTAAGAAACAAGCAATAAGAGAGATGGCAGATTAGCTAGTCCAATCAGTTGCAGGTAAGAAAGCTAATACTCATCTTAATGAGCAAGTTGAATGTTTCGCAGCCATCTTAAACACAAGGTACCTTAACCTAGCCTCAAAGGGACCAATCATCTTTTCAAATGACCCAGATTGAAATATTAAAGTGAAATATAGTGTTTATATGTCTTGCATGTGGTATTGATCCACTTTTTCATACCATCAGAAAAATATCCATATTTTAACATGGATTAGACAGTATAAGTTTGTGTCAATGATATGTGACATACCAACTAGAAAAATCTCGAAGCTTATTTATGGTGTTGAAAACTGAATCAACCGTCTAGAAGCTACCACAAATAAGAAGCAATGCAGGTTTAAACAAGTAACTAAGGTTTAATACATGCATAACTTTTGTGAGGCTATTGGCATAAAGATATTAAGCTTCTATTTTATGTGAAATGAGAAAAAAAAATTGTAAATCATTAGGAATCAAGACTTTAAAAGGGCTTTTACCCTTTTCCTTAAATGCAAAACACACAACAAAGGCACAAATGTTATGGCCTCCATGCTGGTTTATGTACTATGGATGCATGTAGTCAAAACATCACAAAAGGAATGCAGAAAAATCAACAAAAATCAGCAGCATGAATGGCAAGAGTGCATCAGCAACTAGCTGCCTAGCAACAACTCAATCAGCAAAATTTATAAATTTACAAGTGGGTAAGGTATTGTGACATCTTTTCTCATATATTTAGTAGCACGCGTTTACAGTTTAGAATCTTTTGGTTTGATAATATCTTAATGAAAGATCAAGTAAAAAAACTTAAGCTTAGATTTACCCCACAGAATTACTACCGTAGGTGACTGCAGAGAAAGGAGTTGCTTACAAGAAATTTCACTAGAAATGGGAGGCCTAAAAGGTTATTCATGCTTGATATATGTATACACTTGGAGAAAATCCGTGACAAAGATATCTTAAAGTATAACAATTAAGAAGTCAAGAACATACATCAATGCTATTTCACTAACTCATGCAATTAAGTCTGATACACTAACACCACCAGTTAGCCGGGTTTGAACCTAAACTATGAGAGTTGAAGCTACAGTCAGATCAAAGTGAGATGTGGCATTAAGATTATGATAAAATGAAAAATAACCAAAGACTAGAAAATAATACAAACACTTATCGTGCCTAAACGCATCTGAAACATAAGTAGATATACATATAGATTACCAATCACTGCTCAGAACATGGAAAAATGTCCTAACCAGAACAGAGCATTCTTGTGTGCTATGAGCTCAACATGAATAGTTTAACGCACCTGCATCAAGATTCTAACTTCCTCTTTTGAGGGGGGATCAAAATGAGGCCCAGGCAAGCGCTTATTGATATCACTAGGAATGAGAAGAAATCAATTGAGAATAAAATGGCAGCAAATAGAAGAAGAATAAATACAAATGAGTGTAAGTTCTCCAAAATGCATATAAACGTACGGATAATCAAGTATAGCTTCTTACTTGTATACAAGCAGCACAGCAATATAAAGATCTTCAAATCTCAAATTTGCCTTGCCTGTATCATTCTTGAAACGATCAAAAACCTTGTCTGTTATTTTTCGTATTTTTGCTTCTCTCCACTGCTTGCCTATAGGAGTTCGTAAAAAATGTGATGTACAAGAGCAGAGTATAAGTCTTGGTAATTGGTTGGGAAGTTTCCATGAATGAAAATAAACTCATAATAAATAAAAGTGAACAATTGATTAACGATCTCTAGACTTCTAGGAGACCTCAAGCCAGAATGCCATTGACAACAGCCACATGCTTTACTGAAAACAGAATATTCTCCATTCTTGATTACTATATACTATGAAGTGATATAAACAAGATATAATACGATATTTGAATGAACCAGCCTCGTTAAGTGAAAGTGGCAGAGGAAAATCCTTATGTCTTGCATTTAGAACAATTCAGTTTGTCATACAATAACAATATTGACAAAAGTGCAAGAAATGTGTGGGAAAGAGCAAAACCATTCTTGTGCAATAACTCAGACAAATGATCCAACAGTATCCACAAAATCCTAAAATTTAATGAAAGCTATGCAAAATCCTTAAAAAGCTGAATCAACCGAAGAAACAGAACTTATCATCTAAGTCCATCAATTCCATTCACACTGCTAGAAATTGAAGCTCTCACCAATGCAAACATTAAGTAGAGGGATAAGTACTGTAGATCAAGCTCTACAGCATAACTAAACGAAGCCCACTATGATATTGGATTCGGTCACATTCACAAAGAAAACCAAGGAGACAACCTCCCCCTTCCTCCCACAAGAAATAAATTAACGCTTGTGCGATGCACTACAAGGATCCGTTAGTTCTTTTAATGCCCTTTTATGTAGCTGAACAAAGACTGAGAACAGTTATCTGAATAGGAAAACAAAAAAGAAGAAATCTTGAACCAAATTGATTAATGTCCCAACGGAAATTTCTTCATGCAGAAATTGAATTCAGTCGTTTTCTGCACTAACCCAGAAACCCAACAAATGCGTTTGTGCCCATGGATTATACATGCATAAATAAAGATATCCAGAAACTCAAAGGTGAGTATATTAAGGCAGTAGTACTAAAAGATAATTGGTTTGAGATAGAAGCTTAGATTACCTTGGACCTTTTCAAGAATTTGTCCCATGGCTTTGAAGAACTGAAAGATAATAGGGAAGCTTCAACTTTTGAAAGTACAGTGGATAGGAGTACGAGTACCAGATTTAGGATCTACTTCACGTGAGATTTTCAGCCGTGCACGACGGGTCAATCTATCAATCAATGAAGCTTGGATATATTTCCAATGACCAAATAAGGTTAAAAATCTGAATTGGATGACTGTCTAGGTTGCTGTCAAATGCCTATCTAACAAATGAAAAAATGGCATATGTTACAGTAAATAATTTTTTATCAAAAAATTAGATTTAACGTAAATAAATTTCATTTGTAAAATATAGATAGTTTTATTATTAATTTCAAATATATTGTAATGTTAATTTTGATATTTATAAATTTGTTATAAAATTTATATTTATATTTATATTTTTAAAAAATTAAATATAATCTTAATCGAATATATCTTTAATTTATGTGTATATTTTTGTGTAAGATGTTTGAAAATAAATATTTATTTTCATAAATTCACTAACCATGATAATAATTTACTAATACTTAAGTATTATATCAAAATAAAATATTTAAATACGTATAGTAAGTATATGTTATTTTAAAAATCTCTTATTATGTTAAATTAATCTTTGGTGACATTGAAGAAACTTTATTCCTGTTTTAACAAAAAGAAACAAAAAACACTACTCTAGATTACCTGATTTGAGAACGAAAAAAAAAAAAACTTTATTCATATTTTTAAAAATAAAAATATAAAACATTCTTTTAGAATATCTAATTTGAGAAAAAAAATTAGAATAAGTACAAGAGTAAAATAAAAGTAAATAGAGATGTGATTCTTTATATATCAAAACAAAATGTTTTAATCAATTTAAAAAGAGCTTGTTTCCAACTTAAATTAATTTAATTCATTTGTAAATATTTAATCAAGATGTGTGTCTTTCTATTGTTTGCATGAAATTAAATGTTAAGTGGTTGACATGATAGGCCAATTCTTGGAGAAGGGAGAAACTAGTAAGTTATAAAACTTGCAAAGGGCAATTTAGTCAAATTGTTAAAGGTTTTTCAATTTTGCCTTAACCTATCTAGGCCTTTGGGGTTAAAGTAAAACTATATACTTTCATGTGGGCCAAAAGTACCATTAGGGTAAACAACAGGGACTTTATCGATATTAACAACAGTAGTAAGAAGACCCCAAAAAAATAAAAGGAAAAACAAGAATTAGGTTAAAAACTTCCTTTTGGTTCAATTCAATCATTCTTTAAAATTCCTGAAACCCTAATTCGAAAAGGGTTTTTGTTTGTCTTCCTCATCTCCATATTCTTGTACCTGGTAAGCTGAATCTCTGCCTTCTCCACTCTTTCATTGTGCATACGTTTATGTATTCAAGTACTTATATCTGTACTCTGTTTGCATTTGCTGGAAAACATATGCAAAAAATGCTTTATTGTTTCCCGTTTTCCTCTTTATGTGTTGTTTGTTAGTAGTATATGGTTAACGGAAGAAATAAAGGGTGATTTTCGTGATGGGCTTGTTGTTCTTGATTTTTTTCCCCCTCTTTATTTAAGAAAATGTTACTGGGATATTAGGAACACTGCAGTAGGAAGAGAGAGACAGAATATGTTTTAATTTTTTTTCTTTTTGGGTATCATTTTAGGATAGCACTTTAGCAAGGAGCATTCGATTTTTTTTTTTTTAATATAAAGACAGGCGTAATTCATGGTGAAGGTTTGAGACTTTACTGTGTCATGTTTGGCGACAGACAAAAGCCTTTATATTTCAATGTTATATTTAGAAGATGGAAGTTGGAAATATTCGTGGCTAGAATGTTGGTTGTATTCAGGGTCAGCATAGACTATAATTTTAAGTTGCTAAAACTTGACAAAGATATCAGCACATTCATCAGCCAATTTACAGAGAGCCACACTTACTGACTTGTGGTAAATGGTCAGGAAGCTTCCTCATGCTATATATGGGATCGTGTAATGAATTGTGAAGCAGGGGACAGATATGAATCTCTGTTCTCTAGGGCGCGCATGTGTGTGTGTGCATGAGAGAGAGTCTTTTGCTAGCGTGTTGGTGTACACTAGTGATGTGAGTTTGAGCGTATTTCTCTAAGTTGGATGTTTGAATGATAGTATTGCTATTTATTAAATATGTACGCCTAGTGAGTGTTGAAATCCTGAACTTTACACACTCAACATGGAACACTAAAAAAAAAAAAAAAGAAACAAATTTGATACTAATATTCCTTTTATCAACGTAAGTGAATTTTATTTGTAATCAATGTATGTGCTGGTTGTATTAATTTAAGGCTTTTAGAAACTATTACAATGATTTAGGGATAAGCTTTGACATTGAAACTTTTGAATTGTCAATTCACTTGTTTTTAGTAGTCTTTGAAAGATGCATATCCAATGCACCCTCAGTTGAAATACTCCTACATGCTACATCTTTGCTGAAACCTTATGGGTATGTTAAATGAACGAAAGTGTTTTCTGATTTGTATATTTGCAAAACAAGCTAAATTTTTCCCGTTCTTATTGTTGTAGGTACATTTTGGGCCAGATATTAGATGGCTCAATTTCATTTAGATGACATCATTGAGGTTCATGATGTGGATGTGGAGGGTAAAAAGTACGACAAAGGTATTGCACTTTGTTGTATCTACACTTGCTGATCTGATATTTTAATTCAATATCAGTTGGTTCCAAATTGCTTTGTTTGTGATTGAATTTTATGTTTGTAGGATTGTGTGCTTGTAAGAGACACTCTAGAAACGCAATAGTCACAACTTCTAGGCTTTCTGATTTCTCACTAACTGTTTTAGAACTGTCTTAGTTAAACTGGATTTATTAATCCTTTTTTGCATGTGCATCTGTATTTGTTAGGCTAATCAATGTTGTTTTTAATATCATCTTTTCACATTCCCCTGTATATGCATTGATATACAATAGAGCAAATTGTTGGGGTTGAGGCAGGGTATTCAACTGACATGCTGATTATATTCTCTCCCAGGTTTCAATTGTTTTGTGTATATTAGAGTGCATCACATATTGTTTTATATAATCATGTGAGCACTAACTATTTTTTTGAGATTTTTACCAAAGGTGTCCATATCCTGTTTAAGGGAGCTATGAAATTTAACATTGATCAATACCACATTTGCCTTCTAGTCAGCTCATTTGTATTAGCAAAAAAATGAAACTATTTATAAATATGACTGCTTAATAATGGTTGTGTGCTCATGGCTATTGTGGTGTGGAGGTTGATATAACTTGTAATTGTTGATAAGTACTTTGAAGTAACTATGCAGAGTGAAAAAAAAAAAGGAGGAACTTCCATCTATTTGTTGTTAATTTAAGGCTTGCAATTGGCTAGATTCAGTTGGAAATTCAATTTACACAGCTGGAAGATGGGTATTATTGCTTGATTTATAATTTAAAAGTGGAATTTAATCATTTTTTAATAACTGCATAGAGTTTTTGGACTTCAAATTGCCTTTGTGAGGTATTTAGCTTACAGATTGACCTATCTATTTCTACAGTTTCAAGGATAGATGCCAGGAGTGAAAGTGGTGAAATCTATATGCAGCTAGATGTTCACTCTGAGATATATCCTATGCGTGCAAAAGAAAAGTATAGGATGCTATTATCAGATACTTTAAGTTTGGATGGATCACCGAGCTATCCTGAGGTACTCATTTGCTTCTTCCTTCTTTTGGGATTTGGGGAGGAGTGTGGAAGGGCGCATTATCTCATTATGAGCATGTGCTTGGGCATCTGTTGATCATGAGAGACTAATTAATGTATCTTGACCCATGTTTTTCAATATGAGCATTAGTTTCCTTATGCTTGTGGAGAAATCACCATTTTTATGTGGTTGCTTGGAGAATACTACTAGTTTTAAGTAGCAAAAATATGTACTTGTTCATCTTTGGACCTATTCCCTGAATATGATTTTTGCATAATTGGATTTACTGGTTTGTTCTTGAGCATTTGAATTTCACATGTGAAATTATGCTATCATGTTCTCAAATATCTAGGACCAGGAATTTGCATATAATACAGTAGTTCTATTTGATAACTGGTGGGAAGTATTATCTTCTGATGGTATCTAATGAAGTGCCAATTTTATTTGCAAATGTACACTGGTTCTAGTCATAGCACAATTCTCTAAAAGAAGTTGATCACGTTGTATTTCATGAAGATCAGTGTATATGCACTTTTAGGGCCTGTATTGTTGCAACCTCCAAATCTTTTGAGGGCGTTGATGGGTTATAAATATTAATGCTTCTATAATTTCAGGGCACGCAGAAATCTCTTGCAGACAAATTTGAGTATGTCATGCATGGGCTGTTGTATAAGATCTCTGAGGAGAAGTCGAAAGCTGACACTAAACTGTATGTACTTCAAACCTGTTCTATAACATGTCTTCATTTTGGCAATGGGTTGGTGTAGACTGCAAAACTCAAAACTCTTTGGTAGTGTGTGTTTAGGGTTGGACGCAGGATTGTACAACCTGGGGAGCCAAACACTAGGTTTTTTCCCTTTGTTTTTTTTGGGCTGGTTAGATTGCAGAAAAAGCTAATTAATCACATTGATTTACCTTTTTTTAAATATTTTTTTGTCTTGATATGGGCTTTTGCTTATGATTGGTTTGGGTTATTTTTAATTTTTAAATTGTTTGTTATGGAATCTTTTTTAAAACTATTGTGTGCTAATTTATTTGTGGGCCTTGTGTTTTTAAATTTAGTATTAACAATAAAATATTCTTTTTTCAAAAATCATTAAATTTATTTACTTTTAAAAAATTTTATTTTTATATTTTTAACTATTAGACTATTATTTAGAGTTATTTTCAAATTTTGGTGGGGGCCAAAATATAATCAAGGACTCTTCTGGCTGCTGGCTTGCAGTTCATTCTGTCTGGCTCGTCCTGGTTGAATTCAGGAAAACTGACAGAGAAAGACTAAGCAAACAAAATGTTTGTCCAACATTTTTACCTGTTGATCATTGTCCTCAGGCTGCTGGAAATCTTGATTTAATCAATTTTGTAGTATATCCTACCATGTGCCTGCTGCCTGATACCCAACCCTAACCATCAACTTACATAACCCATTGGTCGGGTTTGGATTTACCAGAGGAGAAATTCTTCAATTTTTTTCCCTTACTATTGTTGGTTGGATTCATATTTTTCAGTTTGTTCATTTTATTCCCCCCCTTTTTTATATGGCAGGACCATATATATATCATTTGGAGGGCTTCAACTGATGTTGAAAGCTTCTAAATCGAAATTACTCAGGTTTAAGGTTGATCAGAGGTTGTTTCTTCTTTTGAGGAAGATGTGAAGAAACCCTGTGTTAAATATTGAATTTGTGGGCTGCAATGAACTTTAGAGTTGCTAGATTATCAGTTTGAATGATGTTGTAAGGATGGTATGGCAATTAAATTGTTGCAGGACCCCTAGTTTGAAGAGGAAACAGTAGCAACTGCATGTATCCAGTTTTTTCTCTGTTAATATTTCCGTATTAAGGAAAATCTAACACTTCCATTTTAAATAGCGAACTCTTGTTTCTGGCTCTTCTGTCCTGAACTGCTTCCCTTTGCCAGAGATATCTGTATTCAAAGTTACAATTCCATCGTCTGCTAATGCAAGAGAAAGCTATCCCACATGAAAATTGATATCTATGTTAGCTTAGTGTGTAGAGAATTTAGGCCTCTGATCATTGTATAATCGCTTGGATTTTAACCTCTACAATAAATAATAATACAAGCCATAAATTGAGGCTTGAAAAATGGATACATGGTGGGGCTTAGAAAACTCTCTTAATAATGGTGAATTTGAATTGAGATCATAAAATCTATGTTTTTAAAAAATATAAATAATGATGATGTGAATGTTTTATAAATAAAATTTATTTGTATTAAATTTATTTTTCATAAAAAATATATTGCGTATAAGCAGAGTAAAAAAAAATTTGTTTTAATGAAATTGATTTATTTATTATTTTGAATTATTGTTAAAAAAAATTGATACTTTTCATTAGAGATGTTAAAATGGGTTAGCTTGGTCCAACTTACGTGGACTGATAGAAATATGAGTCGAAATGGGCCAGTGGATTGTTAAATCCTAAAGCTAACCAACCCTTCTTAGTTCATGGATTGGCCCATAGGTTATTTATATATAAATAATATTTTTTTAGAAAACAAAAATTTCATACCATATTTATATTTTTTCGTTTTTAATTCTAACTCTAATACAAATATAATAAACCAAATTATAACTTAAAATAAAATATAACTATAATAAATTAAGTATATTTTATCTATTATATTTTACACACATAATTTTACATAAATTTATAATTTAAACAAGTTTGAAAATTAAATATCACAAATCACATATTAAAATTCATAACTCTCAAATATATAAATATAATAATCTAATTTAAAAGTTCAAATTTTAAAACATCAAAGTTAAAATTCAACATTTGTTTCATAATTTCATAAAAATATCATGAAATGCTAAAATTATTACTCATACTACCAGTCTGTAAAAAAGATGCACATTTTTCAATCATCTAACATTTCTTCATTGATTTTATTTGAGTCTACTGTTGACGATGATATTTTTGACATGGCTGTTTTAAGTTTGGATTGTTCATCTAATAATCACAAATCATAATAAAAAAAGAAGAATATAATTAGTATTATACTTATTAATTATTAAATAATTTAAAAAGTAAAAAAACTATTATATATTACTATCATCATCTATAATTAATATGTAATTTTGACTTTTGAAACTTTTATAATTTTTAAATTTAGAGATTTAATTAAAAAAAAAAAAAGTGGCCCATAGACCAAGCCTGACCAAACCCCACTCAACCCCATGAGGTTTGTGGGCCAAGCCAAATAGACCCGATTAAAATATGAGTCTGAAAAATTGCAACCACCTCATCCCATATTTGTAGGCTGGGCTTGACCCATGAACTTAACCCATTTTAACAACTCTACTTTTCATAAATTTTTTTAATATATTATATATTATAAAATAATTAATATATCTTATGTATATTATTTTTATATATTTAACATAAAATATTTTGAAATTTACATATTTTTTATTTATATTATATTATTATGTTATAATTTTTATTTCTTTATAAAATTTCGTACTAAAGTCAATCCGATTAGAAAGAAAGAAATATTTTATAATTTTTAAAAAATACACACACACATATATATATAGACAAAATTTTCAATTTGATCTCTTAATAATTATTTTCAGTCGATTATGGTCCCTATTCTTTTCTTTCTTTTTTTTTTTTTTATCTTTTTACATCCCTTAAATATTTTTTTACACCTCATTTAGTGCTTCCGTCAGTCACACCATTAAGTGACTATTTTTTATAAAGACAAATCTAAAACTTCACTGAATTTCTCCACTGTAAAACCCATGACTCCATTTCCACAACACACTGGACTTTGTGGGATTCAAAGATGGGTTGGCTTCAGGACAAATGCTCCAAAATTTCCTCTTTTAGCCACCTAAAGTGCCCTTTGGCGATTGCAGTAGCACTTCCATGCTGGCTAATTTAGACAACTCTTCTATCATAAATGATTCCATTGCTTCTGGTGAGGCTAGTGCTTCTTCTTCTAGTAATCAAGCTACCCTTCCTAAACCCACTGCCAAGAAAAAGCGAAATCTTCCAAGAATGCCAGGTAAGAAGATTTCCTTAAGCAAGAAATGACTAATTTCTTTCCTTAAGCAAAGTGAAAAAGAAATGACTGATTTCTTTCCTTAAGCAAAGTGAAAAAGAAATGACTAGTTTCTTTCCTTATATTTTTGATTGGGTGAAAATTAATTTTGGACTTCTAATTTGTACTTTTTCTAAATCCGGATGCAGAGGTGATTGCTTTAGTACCAAAGATCTTGTTAGGGACAAATCGATTTGTTTGTAAAATTTGCAATAAGGGGTTTCAAAGGGACCAAAATTTGCAGCTCCATAGGAGAGGATACAATTTGCCTTGGAAGCTTAGGCAGAGATCAAGCAAAGAGGTCAAGAAGAGAGTATATGTTTGCCTTGAACCCACCTATGTTCACCATGATCCTTCACGGGCGTTAGGGGATTTGACTGGAATCAAGAAGCATTTTGCATAAAACACGATGAGAAGAAGTGGAAGTGTGATAAGTGTTCAAAAAAATATGTTGTTCAGTCGGATTGGAAGGCTCATTCAAAGATTTGTGGGACTAGAGGATACAACTGTGATTGTGGGACACTGTTTTCAAGGTTAATTTTTGAATTTTCTTTTACGAAACAGTATTTGTTATTCCTTGCACGTGAATGGTGTTAGACACTTTGGATTCTCAAGCTCAAGAACTACTCTGATGATTTGTAGGAGGGATAGCTTTATCATGCATAGAGCTTTTTGCGATGCATGTGGGAGCCACCTCTAGAATCCTATGCCACCTGGTTGATCCTGGTTTGGCCCCTAAAGTATGGACCCAACGAGGACGCTTGGGCCTAAAGGAGGGGTGAATGTGAAACCCCAATCCCACATGGATTGGGAGGTGTGACATTTGGTATCAAAGAAGGTAACCAGCCCTCAGTATGGGAACTAAGTGCTACACCGTGCGCGGTGGGAGCTACCTCTAGAATTCTATGCCACCTGGTTGGTCCTGGTTTGGCCCCTAAAGTATGGACCCAGCGAGGACGCTTGGGTTTAAAGGAGGGGTGAATGTGAAACCCCAATCCCACATGGATTGGGATGAGAAGTGTGTATGATATATAAGAATGAGCCTAAGTACCCATTGTCAACTTGAGATATCCATTTTGGCCCAACGAGGACGGCAACCAAATAGTTGACCGTGGGTGCTATCAGGCCCAAAATCATGCTCCTGGGTCCGTGGGCACGGGGCGTGACATTCAAAGCCCAGCATCACCACCACCACCACCACAACCACCACCACCACCAACCGTGCCTGTCCTACCAGCTCCTCCTCCTTGCACTATTGTGATGTCTTCAACTTTACCCATTCAAACACTAGGTATTTTTGTCTTTACATTACCAATTTGGGTGTTTTTTTCGTTCTGTAATCTGGGCTTTGTCGGATTGTAATAGTTCTGCAAAACAACAAAAATCTTTTGTTGTTTCTTTGTCTACTGAACTTGGAGTCAAGTTTGTCAGTTACTCATCTTTGTTGGTATATGCAAGTTTGGTTGACCAGGATAATTATTTACGATGTGAACGAGAAGGAATTACTATAACCTAGAGAGAAAAAAAACAAATATTAATTGATATTTATATTGAGATTGAATCTATGCAATCTTTTGGTAAAGTTAGCGACGGGAATCCAACCAAAAGCTAAAGGCTTTTTCAGAAATGGTGTTGTTGGTGCCGTTGTCGGAAATGGAGTCATGGGTTTTATAGTGGGGAAATTCAGTGAAGTTTTAGATTTGCCCTTACAAAAAATAGTAACTTAACGGTGTGACTGACGGAAGGTTCAAAGGAGGTGTAAAAAAATATTTAGAGATTTAAAAAGATAAAAAAAAAGAATAAGAATCATAATCGATTGAAAATAATTGTTAAGGGACTAAATTGTAGATTTTGCCTATATATATATCTATTATTAAGTACAAGCGTTTATACCCCTCTGGACTTGGGCATGAAAAAACCCAAGGCTGGCTTTACGGAGTTCCTCATCTACTTTTCGCATCAGGTAAGAACAACATTATTGTTCTTTCTGCTAATGATTGTTTTCAATATTCATCCCATTTGTACGACTTATAAATATGTATAGAGATGTCGTTTTTTCCCTGAGATTTCTTGTGCACAACGATTATATTTTGTTCTTGCACACATGTTGTTTGATTATATGTCTCAATGTAATCCGCACTTATTTCTCGGGCAGGGAGAGCGATTTGTGAGCGAGGGATGGCAAAAGGAATTATTTGGGCAACAGCGGAAGATTTGGCAAGAAACAGAGGAAGAGTGCTCTCACTGTATAGACAAATTCTGCGGTCCCTAAACTCGCCTGCTTTGCCACTGAATTTGGCAGCAAGATTATCTAAAAAGGCCCAAGTGCGTGCCATTTTCATGCTGAGTTCTGAGGAGAGATCCCTTCATAATATCAAAGATCTTATTGATACTGGCGAGTACTCCCTATCTCTATTGAGAAAAGGCGAAATCCCCAAGTACAGCCAATAAATGAGTGATTGGTACATCTCAAAGTGTTATGTCTTAGCATTTGTAGTTTTTAGTTTGTGTGATTATGTAGTTGATTATCTCTATTGACTTTAGTATGAAGGTTGCTTTGTTTTTAGTGTCGTTCAATTTACCAATTACTGTCTCGAAGAGGTATTGCAAGCAAATTTGTCATCCTGTTGAGATTTTGGAATTGGATGGCATGGTTGCGTTCTCCTCAAAATCTTCAAGCACAAAGTTAAGACTTGCTATCATTTGGCTTACAACTGTTACAGGAATTAGCCCAAAAGTCTTAAATTTTAGCAGATTTTCTCATTGACATAGTTTGCCGCTGGGATGAATTGTCCGAATTCATTACATATGAGATATTATCAGTTAAGGATATATGCATGTATAGCTTGGTAAACATAAAGGAGGAGAAATACTAGAGACTAATCTCTGGCCTGAGAATATACCAGTATTGTACTAAGGACAGACTTTATCACAAGAAAAGGTACAATTAAATGATTTTAACATGCAGATACAGCAAATTCAATGATACGAGATTTTAACAACAGAGCCATCTAGGATTTAGACATCATTCTTGATGGAAGAACTGTATCCAGTTTGATCATCGTAGTATTTGGACCACAGCATTACACCTCCGTACTTGCTAGAATCCTTGAGTAGTGGAAGTACTTTTGAGGTAAGATCACCGGTAGGAATGAAGCCACTTCCGGCTGCATCAGGAGCTGCAGGTAACCCAAGGAAGATATTGGTGGCTGGGATTGTTATCCACTGTTTCCATGCATTTTGTAGGTTGGTTAAATCGCCATTGGAATATTGGCATGGAGGATTGTTATAGAACTGAACCCAAACATAGTCAAAAAGACCTGTTTTAAGGGCACCTCCAACCCATGCATCTGGATAAGGGCACTGAGGAGCTGCTGTTAAGTAGACCTTCTTGCCATGGCTGCTATAAGCAGAAAGATATCTAGCAAGGTCATCCCAGTGTTGGTTTGTTCCTCCTTCAATATCAAAGTCAATTCCATCCAAAACAGCATCTCCAAGTGGACGCGAAGAGGAGGATCCCCCTAAGTAGTTATCCCACAGGTAAGTTGCAACTTTTCTGGCATCTTCAGCAGAGCTAAGATAGTAACTCCCTGCTCCTCCTCCAATAGAAAGCATGACCTTAATTTCTTTTGCTTGGCAGGACTTGATGTCAGAACTTAAACCAACACAGCCGTTGCTGAACGGATCACAGTGACCAGCAAGATTGAGCTGGGGAGTTTGCCCATTGCCAAATACTGGAAGGAAAGCTATGTTAACAAAGCGATAGTTTCCCGTGGCACAAGTTTCTGCTAATGTTCCTTCATTTCCATTCTGTCCCCAGTAGATAGCAATGGCACCGGCATTTGAACTCACTGCTAGTGCTAATAACACACAGAAACAAACTGCTATCGAAGCTACTGCTTTGGATGCCATTGCAGAGCAAATATTTTCTTAATCTTTGTGAACTCTCTGTCTTCCTTTAAGTTCAGTTATGCTTATATATTCAGTATTAAGGTGTGTAATATCCGGGAAGTCCATTCTTTTCTTGAATCGCGTAGCTCCACAGTTGTTCTAATGTTTGGTTGGCGTACACGGTCTTGTGACAATGGTTTATTTCATACTTATAAAATTCAGAATTGCTGCATATTTTGACTTGTTTCAAGTCTTTTTGCGAAGTTATGTTGAGATGACATCTACTATCTATATTATCGATCCTTTCTAATGTGTAATCATAGTTTTTCAATGGCTGCTCTGTGCTTACCCACCTTGAGGAAAGGTTCATAACAAAGACTTATCATATCAAATGGTAGACGCATCAAAGCATTGAATGATATAGTGTTTACTTTATGCAGCCAATTGCTAGAAAGTGCCTGGTTTTGTAGTGCAAGTGTAATTGATAAAGTTCTTCCCACTGAACCAATAATTTCTAAGTTTGCTACTCAGAATGTGCTCTTGCTGTCTGCCTTGCTTTTCAGGAAAGTGTAGGTCCTATCAAAATTGCAATAATGCATTCTCAAATATATGAAGCAATGGATATAAAGATTCGGGAATTTTTTGTATAGATGTGAATTCGTGGACTACACATTAGAGAGTATTGTATAATTTTTATTTTATAAAATTGAATCCTTTAATGCATCTCCATATGGACGAATTCATACTAAAATTTCCGTAAAGGCTATGCAACTTAACAAGGGTCTTATTGCATCATATAATTATACTTGTAAAATAGTGGAAAGTTAAAGTAAGTTGCAAGGGCAACTTTTACCTTATTGTAAATTCAGATGAATTGTCACGTGATGTGTTTCATATTTCAGTAAAGAAATGGCATACTACTAGAAGATTCAGTTCAATCTTGCTTTACTTGAGGCTTTATAGATTATAGGAATATCTTTTTTTGAAAGAAAAAAAATTCAGTGCAGCAGGCAAAATGTAAATTGAACCTATCCATTAAATTTTCACTAGTAAAACTTGATTATTAATTAATGTTTATATTTCCACCAATAGGATAATGTTATAGAATTTAATTAAAAATGCTCTCCAAGAGAAAAAAAAAATAATTACAATAAAATCAAAACAAAAAAGGGAAAAAAAGAAGAAGAGAATAATGAAGCGCATATTGCAATTTTATTTTGAGATGGAAAAATTTTCCAGCTTATTAAAAATGGAAATCAATCCAAATGAATTCTAAATCCAGAAACAAAAAAAAAAAAGGAAAATAAAAAGGAAAATAAAAATATAGAAATAGAAATAAAATTTTTATTTTGCGCGTTAAATCGTTAAAAGCCATTGATTGAGGCTCTAACACTTGAGTGAAAAATCAGTACTACTATTATGATAAGCCTTTCTTTCCCTTCTCAGCAGAGCTCAGAAATCCATCACACCAATTTCCAGAAGTTTCCATACAATTCCCAGAAACAAAATGATTTCTGGCCCCTTCAGAAACTCCATTCATGCAAATTTGTGAAAGAGCTCAAAGTTTATGGTTAAGTAAGGCCCATCACCTCAAACCCAGCAGCTCATATGCACCAAAATCCTATCTTTATGCGCTTCAATTACTCCACCGGGAGACCTCGGCCATGTCCACTCTCTTTTCACTCAACTGCCTAACCCAAACATCAATGTTTATAACAGGCTTATACCATGATTTTTGGATTCGAGAAGTAAGTAAAGTTCCTTGATTATATTGTTGTTTTATGATGTCACATTATTCTTTTTAAATAAAAAATTTATAAATTTAAAAAATAGGATAAATATTTTTGAATCTTTTTTAAAAATATATTAAAATATAAAGAACTGTGTCTGTCAGACGCAAGTTACCTCCAAATCTGAACGCAGTTTTGGTGGAACATTTCAAAAAAGCTCTATTTTGGTCAAAAACCCGACTGATAGGATACCTTTGAAGTGTTACTTATAAATTCAATGTAGTTAAATTTTTTTGACAATGTGGTTTTTGTTTAATTTGTCCACATTACTCCTCTGAAGACATTTGCCTGTTTGAGGGGAGTAACCTTTGCAACAGAAACAACTCTAGCTTTAGGACTATATATCATACACAAGCTTAATAGAACAAAGTTGAAGTTACCCAAAATATGCAGCAATTGGATACCTTAAGTCTGTATTTGGCTTTTTCTTTTTTCTTTTCCCATTTTTTTGAGTGTTTATATGTGATTCCTATTTCATTTTTGAAACCAAATTGAAGATTGATCCTTCAATCTCAGGACATTTCCTTCATCTCACCCCAAAAGAAACTTTCAATAGCATTATGCATGTTCTCTGCTTTGATGGTCATGTCCTTTCTCCTTTAACTATTGTTGCAAAACCATGTAAAAAGTTTTAGAGATTCTAGCTTGCAGAATCTTTGTACTACATCTCTATTAAGGAGATGAGCATAAATCCTATCTATTCTTTGGAAATTCCCACCATGGGCATGATACTAGAAACCTTTGCATAAGATCTTGTACCACATGCAATATAGAATTGTGAGTATTATAAGACTAATACATTATAAATCGATATGTTTTCATAACTGAGACTCTTTTCAGCTTGGAGAAAATGGAGGGATTAGATTGGTAGATTCAAAAGTTAAAGTACTTTTTTTAGAATTAGAAATTGAACATTTGTGATTATTATTTGGACATTTTAAGCCTGTTTTTAACCTTGTAGCTTATTCCAACTTAATTTTATTCGGTGAAGTGTGTTTACTCCTTACATACTCTCTTTTCAAATTAAAATATTAGTGAGGATTGGTATGAGACAAACATTTTTGTTTTTTAAAGCATGACGAACTTCTTTTGAAATTGATGTTACATGGAGTTTGATTGAGAATTCTAAGCTCATATTTAGTAGTTAATTTCATATCTTTGTTTAAAATTCTATTTTATATGTTGAATAAGGTAGAGTTATCATTTATGGGTAACTAATCATGAGTTGTTTTATACAATTAGAAGTAGAATTGCAATAAAATTTGAGAATATGTTTATTACATTATTGATTTTGAATGATTTGAAGTAAGAAGCTTTCTATATTTTGTGATTTCTTTAGAGATGTGATCGTGTCATTTCTCGATTTTAGGGCATGATAGATAAAGTCAAATATATCTTTAATATAGAATTTCGACTTAGGTGAATTGGCTATACAAGGTCACAAGTTGTTATTAGAAAATGGTGTAACGTATATGAGGGTTGAAATTTTGCAAGGGAGAAAGAAATAGAAGAACATCTATTACTTAGATAAACATACCTTTCCAAAAAAGGAAGACAAAAAGATTGAGAAGAGAGTTCAGTTTTATGACAAAATAGAGATATATGAACTCTAGAAAACGAAGATTTTGTTGGAATTCTTTGATTTTCCAAAAATACCATGTTGGGGAGAGAAAAATAGGAAGTTTAAGGGTCCAATAAATAAGTTTTTAATTCTTATTTAGGATGAAACAACACATAAGTCATGTATTTTTTTTTTTTTTTGCCCCCCGAGAGTGGTTCAATGGATGCCGCAAAAGCTCAACAAGAAGTTAAAAATTATATCATAGAGATGGAACCTGATATAAATCTAGTATGCAAACCCCGAGCCATCTGAGGAAGTTGCTAAAGGGTTGAGTATTCCATGTTGGTCACATAAGAGTCTAACTTGCATGCTGTATTTGCTAGGAAATCTATTATTCCTTTCACGAAAGACATGCATAAAGGATATAATCTGAAAAGACCAAAGCATGAACGGAAGCTGTGTGAGTTAGAGATTGTTTACAATTTTATTAGTTAAAAAATTATAAGAGTTTAATGTAGTAAATATATCTCTTTTAGAATCGGATATGTAAATTTATTTGGTAGATTAAATTATGTTATTTTCCTCCTTGTTTTTTTTCTCTTAAATATTTATGTGTCTGCTTTCATTGTTGGTTCTAATAATATCAATTATTGAGTATAAGAGTCATGGATAATGGAGAAATTTTCAAATTCAAATTTAGAAACTTGGTTTATTTGGGGAAAAATTTTTCATAAATAATTAAATGAGTAAATGACTTGCACATTTTTAGTACATGCATTAAACTTAAAAAGAATAAAAAAATCTACAACATACCTAGTGCATTTCAGAGATATGGATGCAACTGACATTTAATCTTCCCTAAAGCCACAAGGACATCTCCCATATTTTCCCTATTTATTGGAGACTCTGTTGAACAATTCAAGGCTACTTGAAATATGGATGATATACACTTCAATTTTTCAAAAAAGTATTCTTCACCTTCCTTCAACAAATTGGCATCTACCACTTTAGCAAATGCATCAGAAACTGAACCATTCACCCATTCTCTCAAGTTGCTACCTTGATTGAACATTTCATCATTGGGTTTTTTTCTTGTGAATACTTCCATCAACAAAATTCCATAACTGTAAACGTCACATTTGATTGATACCAATCCTTCTAATCCATATTCTGAATCCAATATTATAAAATAAGAAATGTAATTGAAAAGCAAAATCCTTAGCATCACTTAGAGGAAAAAGTAATTTAAATGTGTAACAAAATTATAAATTTTACCTGGTGCAACATAGCCGAATGTAGCTAGTGTTTTGGTGTATGATTTACTTTGCTCATTGTCTAATAACTTTGCTATACCAAAATCACTCACATGTGCAACCATATCTTGGTCAAGTAACACATTGCTAGGCTTTAGATTACAATGAACAATTTGTGTTGAATTGCCAAAATGAAGATACTGCAAAGCACATGCAACATCAATCATAATATTCAACCTCTGCATAATATCTAAGAAGTAGTTGTGGGAATATAACCACTTCTCAAGACTTCCATTAGGCATAAACTCAAGTATCAATGCCTTAAAATTTGGGTTTGAGCAACTGGTGATGATTTGTGTGAGATTTCGATGGCGAATGCTACTTAATATCTGGCATTCCGTTTCGAAACTCTCAAAAGCCCTTTCTTCCAGAAAATTGAACATTTTAACCGCTACGGCTCTGCCATCATTGAGGATACCTTTGTAAACAATTCCAAAGCTCCCTGTGCCGAGCAAATTGCTCCCATTATACCCATTTGTTGCATGGAAAAGTTCATGATATGAGATTCTTTCTGCCATAATCATCGACCACAATTATGTTACATTTGTAGATTTATCTTTGTTTCTATATCTTACATACATCAAGCCAAGAGTGATTGCAGCTAGAGCAGGGGCCATGAGAAGCAAAAGAAATATATGACGATGCATCATCTTTGTCCTCAGTTTTTGGGATGGCATGTTTTGGCATGGTGGAGCATTAAACTTAGAAGGCCCACATAGTGCATCATTAAAGATAAATGATTGACTTGTGAATTTCTCAAAGGGCCCTCTCGATGGTATTTCACCTCTTAATTTGTTGAATGAGACATTGAAGTATTTGAGAGAGTGAAGGTTCTCCAGTGATCTTGGTATCATACTAGAGATGTTGTTATGTGAGAGATCCAAGAATTCCAAATTCGAGATATAACCAATTGATTCTGGAATTGATCCTTGAATTCTATTGTGTGCTAAAGAAAGATGCATTAAATATTGCAAATCAGCAATTATCTTTGGAAAATCTCCGGAGAAGTGATTCCTCATCAAGTCTATTTGGATTGCAGCCTTCAGATTTCCAACCCTATTTAGGGAACCACTAAAGTAATTTGAGGAGAGATTAAGTTTCAAGAGATCCTTGAGGTTCCACAAGCTTGTAGGTATGGTAGAAGTCAATCTATTCGAACCGAGAAAGAGACTTCTCAAAGATGTAATATTACCAATACAATCTGGGATAGGCCTAGAGATTTGATTGCCTTCAAGATATAGCTCGCCTAATTTTTGCAAATCACACAAATTTCCAGGAATAGATCCACTGAGTTTGTTATATGAAAAATCTAGGTATTGAAGATCTTGAAGTCCTTGCATTGTAGAAGGCACAGACCCAGTTAATTGGTTTCTGGATAGATCCAGCTAAAACAAATTGCTTAGATTAGCAATTCCACTTGGAATGCTTCCCTTGAATTTACAATTGCTGGCATCTATAATTTGAATTGATTTAGAAAGATTCCCAATTGAAATAGGAAGAAGACCCTCCAAAGGATTGTTATACAGCCATAGAGTTGTTAACTCTTTGCACTTCAACAAGAAAGCGAAGAATTCCAAATCTTGAGAGGAAGATTTACTTTTGAATTGATGGTTCCCAACATTCAATCTTTGGAGCTGACTTAGATGTCCACGTGTCTCTAGAATAGAACCCATGAATTTGTTTCCATTGACATGTAATTCTTTGAGTTTAGAGCAATTAGAAATTGAATCAGGTATGATACCAAGGAGGTGATTTCAGCTAAGAATTATCCTCTCTAAATTGGGAAGTCCAAGGCCAAAATTTGTTGGAAGTTGGCCTAAGAGAAAATTTTCACTAGCACTGATATCACGTAGCATAGAGAGGTTATACACACCTTTTGGTATGTGACCACACAAGTGATTCCCTCCTAAATAAAGCCCTTCTAGATTATGTAGGTTGCCAAGTTCCTTTGGAATTTCACCTGTAAAAGGTACATTACTTTACAGAAAGGTTTTTGAAGCTCTAAACCTCATTTATTTTTTGTAGTTTTCTCTATTAACATACCTGTCAAATTGTTTTCAGCAAATGCTAAATACTTCAGCATGATCAAATTACCAATTTCTTTAGGAATTACACCTACAAAATGAGTAAGTAGATAATCAAATTATTATAGCAAGACAAGAAGAAAGAATCAACGTAAAACTTTTTCCATTTTATAGTGATTTAATATTTTCTATGTGTATTACAAGATAATTAAATTCTAATATTCTCTTCAGAGAAAAGAAATTTTAAAAAAGGTTTCGAATCAATAAAGTCCACTTAAACTTAAAAATAGATTGGGATTTCTCAAAAATAGATTGGACTCATACAAAGCGACCTTTAAAAAAAAAAAAAATCGCCTCTCTCTCTGAAAGTGAGTTAAGTGGCAGAATTGCATAATGAAAATATATTTATTTTTAAAAAGTAAGCATTAAATTTGAGAATACTACGATTGCGTTTTGATTTACCATAAAATTTGTTAATTTGTTCCACTATGTGAAGGAAATTTTGACTTTTGTCCCATCTTTTTCAATTCTTTTAGCTATTTACTTAACTAGAAAAAACAAAAACAAACAATATATTCACATTACAAAAATTATTTATCAACAGTAAATATTTTGAAAATTTTATCTATTTACTTATTTGTTAATAAAAATGTACAAACCAAGAACTTTACAAAAATCAAAGTTATCCCTACCTTTCAATTTGTTAAGGCTAAGAAGGAGGTATTCAAGCATCTGCGAGTTACCAATTTCCTTGGGTAGGTATGCTTCACTGAAGTTGTTGTAGGACAAAAGCAGAGCTTTAAGCTTTGAACATTGGGATAAATTCAATGGTATTTCGCCACTGAACTCATTCATACCTAGGCCAAGCAGCTCAAGTCTTGGAAGACGACCGCATATGTGATTGGGAAGACCACCAGATAGCATATTCTTGCTAAATCCAATCCTTTCCAAAGCTGAGATGTTGAAAATCTTGAATGGCAAGGAGCCTGAAAGATAAGTAACTTCAATTGCCAATTTCTTCAGATGGTAAAGGTGACCAATCTCAAGCGGAATTGTTCCTTCCAGAAAGTTGAACGAAAGATATAACATCTATAGATTCGACAAGTTAGATACAGAAGGTGGAATAAGACCGGAAAAATTATTATATAGCATTGACAAATATCAAAATTTACTTAGTGAACCAATCTACTCTGAAATCGCTCCACTCAAATAATTATTTTCCAAATCTAGAAACTTAAGACGGTATAAATAGGCTAATTCATGGGGTAAACTTCCATGGAAACTATTGGTCCTCAAAACAAGAGAAACAAGAAATGAGAAATTTCCAAGATGATAAGGAAGAGTTCCAATTATACTCATGTTAGAAATATTTAAGACAGTTACTCTATGATGACGAGTGTCGCAAGTAATACTAACCCAGTTACAAACAGGGGAGCCAGCCGTCCAATTTCTTGACAACAATTGGAAAGGGTCTGAAGTAATGTGGGCTTTGAAAGCAAGAAGGGAAGATTGATCAGTAGTGATGTTTGGTGTCTTCATGGCTAGGCAAGCCATGATCAGACAAAGAAGCAACACAAGTAGAAGAGCAAAGTGTTTGCAGTTTCTCTCAAAATGTTGGCCAGAATTTGGTGCTTTGAGTTGCGCAATATATATATATATATATATATATATATATATATATATATATATATATATATGGTTGGTTAATTACATTTCCTGTCCATGCATATTCATAAGATTCTTAACATGACACAAGTATTGTCTTGAAACTGCTGTATACAGTTGCCCATGAAGACTGTATGTTAGTGCTTTCCATAATTTTGTCGAGTAAAGTCTATGGCTTACTCAGAGGCAGTCCCCACTTGGATTACTTCAACTTGGAAGGACCAGTGTACTTTTTGCCCTTGACCGACGACATGCAATCCTTGACATATCTATTCTCTTAAACTCTGTTTTCTTTACCAAATTTTGTTGAATTGCTGAAATTAAGCCATTATATGATATGTGTGATGACTAAATTTGACTATTACTCCATATATATATATATATATATATATATATATATATATGTTAAAAATGGCAACTTTGGGAGTTAATAATTTTTAACTCATGATTAGTTAGCCTAAAACAATTAATGGGAATTGTTCTTGACATGTTAGAAATTGTTTTGATTGTGGTATAAGCCATTTTCATGATGGGAATCCATAATTAAATGTTGTTAAAGTTGGACTTGGGCCATGTTTTCACGATCCTCTATTTTTATTTGGCCCAATTAATTAACTCTAACTTGAAAAGGAATAGGAAACATAAAATCTGGTAAGGGAGTTAGGGCTTCCTAATCCGAATTGGGTTTTAATTTTCCTAAGGCGACATTAAAAGGGAGAACAGAGCCGCCATTAGGGTGAACCCCTTTTGGTGCTTTTTTGCTTCTTGCAAGAAAATTCGCCGCTTCGGTTCTCTCTCCGCGATCCATAATTTTTGCCTTATTGGGACCGGTGAACTGAGGGGATTTTCGAGGTGATCACAGTTGGTGTGCGTCAACAGTGATCTGAGACCGTCTTATCCTGCAAGAAGAGTCGCTGTACCCATCGCACCGGAGTGGGGCGAATAGCTTCTTGAAGGCAAACCAGTATTAGACTAGTGATTCGGTCAGCAGTACAGTACGTTGCGGCGCGGCGCAGCTTGTCCAGAGGAGTGCCAGCGCTAGGTACGTTCTGGTAGAACCGCGAGCAAGTCAATCAGGTATACTATTGATTTGTTTATTAAGTGTGAATTCTGTCTAGTTACATTACGTTTGGACTGTGTGGCCTTGCCGGCATTGTTAATATTTGATAATTGCAATTATTAGAGCCCTGGTCGGGTATAGGCGGTGCTTGTTCAATTCAATTGAGTTGCCTGTCTGTGCTCGTAGGTACCCTGGTTAACTAACAGTCTTCAAGAAGCTATCCTGCAATTATCTGTGTGTGTGCAATGGTCAGTTCGTCGAGTGCTTGCATCTGCTGCGTATAAGCCTTTGGTTGACTTGAATGGTTTGCTGGACAAGTTTGGTCCGGAGCGGAATTTCAAGCGTTGGCAACAACGCATGAAAATTTGGTTGACCATGAGGGGCTTATTATCAGCAGTGCAGGTAGACAGGCCTATACCAACTGAAAGGCATTCTAGAGTCGCTAAGATTGCTGCATGGGATGAACGGAATAATGTAGGCGAGAGGGCAATCATCGTCGACATTGACAAATGCTCTCTTTGATGTCTACTGTTCTGAGTCATACACAGCAAATATGCTATGGGATGAACTGGATAGGAAATATAATACCGAGGATCAAGGTCTGAAAATGTATTATGTCTCCAAATTCCTGAAGTTTTAGATGGTTGAGGGTAAGTCTGTGACTGAACAGACTCAAGAGTTGCAATTGATTATTCATTCTCTTCATGAATCGGATATGGAACTTCCTGAGAAGTTTCAAGTGATGTCAGTGATAGAGAAATTTCCTAAGTCTTGGGAGGACTTTGGTATGTCCCTCAAACACAAAACGGAGAAGATTTCTCTAAACGATCTGATGGAATCAATATCCATTGAGGAGCAACATAGAAAGAATAGTCATATTGTACCTATGGAGTCTAATGTCCATATTGTGACTATTGGGAAGAAGAGCAATAATCAGAGGAATGTGGGGGTTAACTCAAACTCTAAAAACATAAACAAGACAAAAGGCAAGGCCAAGAAGAAACCGAAAGCAAACAAACCTTGCTGGAATTGTGGTTAGGTTGGACATTGGGTTAAGGACTGTCCGTCTAAAAAGCCCAAAGTCAAACAAGGATCAAATTCGAAGCACAAGTCAATGTGGTGGTAGAGGATACTAGTCGAGCGGAGGCTGATTTGAGTACTCACCTTATCGAGGTTTGTACCATTGAGGTTGAGGCCGGCATCACTACTTCCAATGATGATGAAATGTATGTTTCGTTAACCCATAAGTCTTTACTATTTATGAGCCACTTGAATGGCTGGTTGATACTTGGAGCAAATGTGCACGTTTGTGCTTGATAAATTGCTTTTTGTATCTTACCAGCCTATTAAAGGAAAAAGCTGTGAAGATGGGGAATTCAACTGCAGCCAATGTGTTGGGGATTGGACGCGTGGACTTGAAGTTTCCTTCAGGGCGTATTCTTTCTCTTCATAGGGTGCAATATGTTCCAACAGTTCGTAGGAATATTCTTAGTGGTTCGTGTTTAGTTAGAGAGGGTTATGAACTTACTTTCAAATGTAATAAAGTAGTGATTATGCACTACAATTCTTTTGTTGGCAAAGGTTATTTGTCAGATGGTTTATTTAAATTAAGAGTTGAACCTTTTACTTCTGATTTGAATAAAGCTTCTTCTATTGAGAATTCTGTTTATCCTATGGTGCACATTATTGAATCCACTGATGTTTGGCATAGTAGACTTGGACATTTAAATTTAGATTCTGTTAAAAGAATGATGAATTTAGACTTGATCCGTAAACATTCAATTGATAAGAAAAATAAATGTCAAGTGTGTGTGGAAGCTAAAACAATCAGGAAACCCTATCATTCAATTGAAAGGGATTCAGAAATACTTGATTTAGTTCACACAGACATTTGTGAATTCAATGGCTTATTGACTAGGGATCATAAGAAATATTTCATTACTTTTATTGACGATTGCAGTAAATATTGCTATGTTTATTTACTTAAACATAAAGATGAAGCACTTGAAAAGTTTCTCATATTTAAAAATGAAGCTGAAACTCAAACTGGCAAGAAACTTAAAAGGTTAAGATCTGATAGAGGTGGAGAGTATGGGTCTAATCCATTTGTTGAATATTGCCAAAGCAATGGCATAATTCATGAGGAGACACCCCTTATTCTCCCCGATCTAATGGGATTGCTTGAACGGAAAAATAGAACGTTTAAAGATATGATCAACAGTTTACTTTTAAATTCTGGATTGCCTAAGTATATGTGGGGTGAGGCTTTGAATACGGCTTGCCATATTCTGAACAGAGTCCCTCATAAACATAAAGAGGTAACTCCATTTGAAATCTGGAAAGATAGGAAACCTAACTTAAAATATTTCCGTGTGTGGGGTTGTCTTGCAAAAGTTCTAATCCCTGAACATAAAAGGAAGAAGTTAGGACCAAAGACTGTTGATTCCATCTTTATTGGTTATGTGGAAACAAGCTATGCCATGAGGTTTTTGGTAATTAAGTCCGAAATACCTGGTATAGATTGTAACACTATCATTCAATACCGTGATGCTACATTCTTTGAGAATGTGTTTCCCATGAAAACTGGTTTGCCTCAAAATGTTTCTACTTTAGATTCAGCCTTAACGTCTGATTCCATTCCTGATCATGTGGAAAGGATGAAAGATGTGGGGGCAAGTCCAAATAGTCCCAATACTCAAATTGAGGAATTGGAAGAACCTAGAAGGAGTAAGAGAGCTAAGGCTGTCAAGGACTTTGGAAGTGACTTTGTCACTTACAATGTTGAGGACGAACCTTTGACTTTTCAAGCAGCTATGGCTTCCTCAGAAGCAGGGCATTGGAAATGAGCTGTCAAGAGTGAGATGGATTCCATTGTCTCCAATGGGACATGGGAATTGGTAGATCTCCCTCCTGGGTGCAGCACAATTGGATGTAAATGGATATTTAAGAAGAAACTTAAACCAGATGGGACCATAGATAAGTATAAAGCCAGATCAGTTGCCAAAGGGTTTAGACAGAAAGAGGGAATAGACTATTTTGATACATACTCTCCTGTTGCTCGTTTGATTACAATCCGAGTGCTAATTGCATTGGCTTCCATATATTGTCTCACCATCCACCAAATGGATGTGAAGACAGCTTTTCTTCATAGTGATCTTGAAGAAGAGATATATATGGATCAACCTGAGGGATTTGTAGCCAAAGGAAATGAACGAAAAGTTTGTAAACTTATTAAATCCCTATATGGTCTAAAACAAGCACCCAAACAATGTCATGAAAAATTTGATAAAATAATTTTATCATTTGGCTTCAACATAAATGAGAATGACAAGTGTGTTTACTGTAAGGTTAAAGGTAATATTTGTATTGTTCTATGCCTGTATGTGGATGACATTTTGCTATTTGGGTCCAATATTGAGATAATTAATGAGACTAAATCATTTTTGAAAAGTAAGTTTGAAATGAAGGATATGGGAGTAGCAAATGTGATTCTTGGCCTAAAGTTGATTCGCTCAACTGAGGGGATAACCATTTCTCAAACTCACTATGTTGAGAGTGTTCTTGAGAAATATGGGTATCTAAATTGTAGAATTGCTAAAACTCCAAGTGACCCTTCTGTAGCTTTGTTCAAAAATGAAAGTGGAGTTCCCGTGTCTCAATTAAGATATTCTCAAATTATTGGTAGCTTGCAATATCTTGCGAATGGCTCAAGACCGGATATTTCATTTTCTCGTATCTAAGTCGGCAAGATATACAAGTTGTCCGAATCGGACTCATTGGGAGGCCTTGGATAGAGTACTAAGGTACTTGAAGGGAACAGTGTCCCTTGGGCTGCATTATGGGAAATTCCCTACTGTACTTGAAGGGTATAGTGATGCAAGTTGGATAGCCAAGAACTCGGTAGCAATGGATGCACTCTGGATATGCGTTTACATTAGGTGGTGGTGCGATCGCTCGGAAGTCTTGTAAACGAGACTTTGATAACTCGGTCAACTTTTGAGGCTGAGTTATGTGCCTTGGATACTATCGGAACGTAAGTCGAATGGTCGTATGGACTATTGTCCTCTTTGCCAATGATCAGCAAGTCCGTTATCGCTATATCTCGTGCATTGTGACAATCAAACCACAATTGCAAAGATAAAGAGTACCAAGTATAATCAAAAGACTAAGAGACACATCCAAGTTAGACTTAAGTCTATAAGGGAGTTAGTGTCTGAAAGGGTAGTGTCTGTTGATTTTGTTGGATCCAAATATAACATTGCAGACCCCCTAACTAAGGGACTTGAAACATCATTGTTCCTTAAATCCAGGTTGGGAATGGGACTGATAACCCGTAAATGATTCACCTACAGGTGGCAACCCAATCGACCAAGTGGAGATCCCGCAAGGCGATTCAATGTGGTATAAACAAGCTGTTTGAGTGAATCTGGCACCAATTCTGATACTTTTGTATCTAGGTCCTTTCCCTGAAAGCCTGTGGTGCGTTTACTGCAATAAGTAAGAGTTTTGACTCTGCATGAGATCAAGTCTTTTAGACAGGATGCTAGCAGTACATCCTTGGAGATCGCCAACTATGTGAATGTTGTTGTGTGGCCGCAACTAAAGGGAATTGAGTTTTCTCTGAATACACTCATGAGACAGGATCAGGACACATGGCCATAACGTGTCAACCCTAAAGATTATCTCCATAGCCGATAGTCTGTTGTTACCAATGGACGCCGTCACATTCAAGGTTCAGATTCAAGGCTTAAGTCCATCTGTTCCTGTGGGGGCATAAGTTGGATAACTTAGGTAGTGGTTCAAATCGGAAGGTATCATTATCGAAAGCAGATTATGTGAATCCTGAATAATCTTTAACTATGGATTTGTGGGGGATTGTTGAAAATGGCAACTTTGGGAGTTAATAATTTTTAACTCATGATTAGTTAGCCTAAAACAATTAATGGGAATTGTTCTTGACATGTTAGAAATTGTTTTGATTGTGGTATAAGCCATTTTCATGATGGGAATTCATAATTAAATGTTGTTAAAGTTGGGCTTGGGCCATGTTTTCACGATCCTCTATTTTTATTTGGCCCAATTAATTAACTCTAACTTGAAAATGAATAGGAAACATAAAATCTAGTAAGGGAGTTAGGGCTTCCTAATCCGAATTGGGTTTTAATTTTCCTAAGGCGACATTAAAAGGGGAAACAGAGCCGCCATTAGGGTGAACCCCTTTTCGTGCTTTTTTGCTTCTTGCAAGAAAATTCGCCGCTTCGGTTCTCTCTCCGCGATCCATAATTTTTGCCTTATTGGGACCGGTGAACTGAGGGGATTTTCGAGGTGATCACAGTTGGTGTGCGTCAACAGTGATCTGAGACCGTCTTATCCTGCAAGAAGAGTCGCTGTACCCATCGCACCGGAGTGGGGCGAATAGCTTCTTGAAGGCAAACCAGTATTAGACTAGTGATTCGGTCAGCAGTACAGTACGTTGCGGCGCGGCGCAGCTTGTCCAGAGGAGTGCCAGCGCTAGGTACGTTCTGGTAGAACCGCGAGCAAGTCAATCAGGTATACTATTGATTTGTTTATTAAGTGTGAATTCTGTCTAGTTACATTACGTTTGGACTGTGTGGCCTTGCCGGCATTGTTAATATTTGATAATTGCAATTATTAGAGCCCTGGTCGGGTATAGGCGGTGCTTGTTCAATTCAGTTGAGTTGCCCGTCTGTGCTCGTAGATACCCTGGTTAACTAACAATATATACATTATTATGATAAAACAGTAATTTAGTGAAATAAAAATATCTCTTCCCGAATGATAGTTGTGTGTTCAACCCACATTTCCTTCTCCGTTCCCCTTCCTGTTCCTTTTTTGTATAAAAAAAATAAAAAATAAAATAGAAAACTTAAGCATTATTCTATATCCAATAAGTTCACACTTTCATTGATACAATCAATATATATATATATATATATGCATATAAATAATAATTATTTCTTTGTAAATTTAAACACACAATTATATTTTGAACGGTTAATGATCCTTTAATTATTATAAAATTTAACTTTTGTCTTTTAATTAAAAAATATAAAATAATTTTTCAAACTTTTTAATTATCCAAATCTTGACATCCGTTAGTTAACTAACGATCTATCCTCCCATAAAAAAAAGAAAGACTAAAATTATTATTTTACTATTCTTATTTTTCTCAAATCTTATCTTTATTTTATTTATTTATTTATTCTTTCTTTTCTTCTCCTTTCACAGAAGATTAAAGCTTTTGGAGATGCAAAACTTAATGGACATAAAGAAAAACTTTTCTTCTCCATCAGTTTCTTAAGTTTTGTGAGGCGAATTGGGTTGGTGGGTGGCGAATAATGAGAAATTTGAATTTCTCACTGTATCTTAGTCAATTTCTTGGCTCTGTGTTTCTGTCAGTGAACTTTGTGTTTCAATAAAAACATCCGGGACCAAGTAATCAAGCTTTTGTCTTTGCGGGCCAAATCCCTGTCGGCATTTTATTGTTGTACAACGAAAGAAAAATAAAACGAAAAAAAAGAACAATTAAGAAATTTAAAAATATAAAAAGTCAAAAAAATAATTTTAATAAATATTTTTTACTGAATAAGAACATAATTCACTAAATTGATATTATTGTACAGTGTACTTTAAGATTAGATTGTAAACCATGGTAAAAATCTAAGTAAAAGTTCAACTCTTCTTCTTCATTATTATTATTATTATTATTATTATTATTATTATTATTATTATTATTATTATTATTATTATTATTATTATTATTATTATTATTATTATTATTATTATTATTATTATTATTATTATTATTATTATTATTATTATTATTATTATTATTATTATTATTATTATTATTATTATTATTATTATTATTATTATTATTATTATTATTATTATTATTATTATTATTTGGGAGGGGGAGGGGTGATGTTGACACTGGCTATGGATAAATTTAAAAAATGCATTATAAAAATTATTCTGTGCAACGTAGACACCAACCTAATTTCACTAATAAAAATATCTTATTAGTAAACTTATTTATTAATAAGAATAAAATTATAATTTATGTATAGTCATTTACAATTAAGTAAAAAATATATATACATTTAAATGTTTCTTGGCATCTCTTGTTAGAAATTGGCTTTGGATGCCAAAGAGATGTTCCATCGGAGTTTTAAGCACCCTTTATAATGTTTGCTATTCGGACTGAGCATCCATAATTTTAATGGAATCCAATAAGATTAGATACTCAATTTAAGGTCGGGGATAATTTCCAAGTCATTTTTCTTGTGGGAAAAAAATAATAACATTTTAAAGCCATGAATAAGTTACGGAAAACATTCAAGATGCTTTCTTAGTAAAAGTTTCACAAGAAAATGCTAAATGTCTGAAGAAATATAATTCTATTTTCATCTCTAATATTCAGTCAAGAGATTTGATTGCATTTCTAATCAGATGAAAATAAAGTCGTTTAATTAAAAAATATTCTTAATATATTCAATTTAGAAAATTAATATTGTGTTATATATTTTAAAATTAGGAAGCTACATTTGAGACCCATATGCGGAGACAGCCTGCTGAAAAATGGAAATCACATTGTATATGATTAATAGAATTTGACTCAAAAATAAATTTCAAAGAAGATGTACAGCCATCTAAGAAACAAGCAATAAGAGAGATGGCAGATTTATCGTCTAAGTAGCTAGTCCAATTGGTTGCAGGTAAGAAAGTTAATTCTCACCTTAATGAGTAATTCGAATGTTTCGTAGCCATCTAAAACATAGGGTACCTTACCCTAGCTTCGAAGGGACCAATCATCTGTTAAAATGATCCAGAAAGAAATATTATAGTGAATTATAGTGTTTATATGTCTTGCATGTAATATTGATCCACTTTTTTCATATCATCAGAAAAATATCAATCTTTAACATGGATAAGACACTATAAGTTTGTGTCAATGATGTATGACATATATACCAACTAGAAAAATCTGGAAGCTTATTTATGGTATCGAAAACTGAATCAACCATTTAGAAGCTACTACAAATAAGAAGCAATGCAGGTTTAATACAGGCATAACTTTTGTGAGGCTATTGGCACAAAGATATTAAGCTTCTATTTCACATGAAATGAAAAAAAAAAAAAATTGTAAATCTTTAGGATTCAAGACTTTAAAAGGGCTTTTATCCTTTTCCTTAAATATAAAACACACCACAAAGACACAAATGTTATGGCCTCAATGTTGGTTTATGTACCATGGATGCATGCAGTCAAAACATCACAAAAGGAATACAGAAAGATAAAATATTATCAGCAGCGTGAATGGCAAGAGTGCATCAGCAACTAGCTGACCAGCAACAACTCACTCAGCAAAATTTAGAAATTTACAAGTGTGTAAGGTATTGTGACATCTTTTCTAATATATTTAGTAGTAAGCATTTACAGCTTAGAATATGTTGGTTTGATAATATCTTAAAGGCAGATCAAGCAAAAATACTTAAGCTTAGATTTACTCCACAGAATTACTACTGTAAGTAACTGCAGAGAAAGGGGTTGCCGACAAGAAATTTCACTAGAGAAGGGAGGCCTATGAGGTTATTCGTGCTTGATACATGTATACACTTCAAGAGAATCTATTACAAAGATATCTTAAAGTATAACAATTAAGAAGTCAAGAACAGACATCAATGCTGTTTTGCTAACTAATGCAATTAAGTCTGATAAAAATACACACGTATACTCTAATACCACTAGTTACCCAAGGTTGAACCTAAGCAATGAGAGTTGAAGCTACAGTCAGATCAAAGTGAGATGTGGCATTAAGATTATGATAAAATGAAAAATAACCAAAGACTGGAAAATAATACGAACACTTGTAGTGCCTGAAAGCATCTGAAACATAAGTAGATATACAGATATATTACCAATCACTGCTTAGAACATTGAAAAATGTCCTAACCAGAACAGAGCATTCTTGTGTGCTATGAGCTCAACATATATATTTTAACGCACCTGCATCAAGATTCTAACTTCCTCTTTTGAGGGGGGATCAAAATGAGGCCCAGGAAAGCGCTTATTGATATCACTAGGAATGGGAAGAAATCAATTGTGATTAGAATAGCAGCAAATAGATGAAGAAGAATAAATAAAAATGAGTGCAAGTTCTCCAAAATGCACATAAACTTATGGATAAAAAAGTATAGCTTCTTAATTGTATACATATATGATTATGAGAACACAAAATTATGAATCGAGAACTCAAAAATGACCTTAATTTCAAAATGGTTTGCAAATATGCAGCAACTTCTTTGGAAGGGGAAAACAATTTGTCATTTTCCTCAACTTCTTTATAGTACTTGTTTATCCATGATTCATTTACATTAGATGTTCCTTAGCTTCTTCTATTTTTTTTCTCTAGCCAACCTCTAGGGACAAAATGCATCTTTCTTCATATTTATCTTGAAAGTTTATCTATTCAATGCCATCAAAGCTCTGGACTTTATTTGAAAAGCATAGGAAACTACCTTTTCTGATCTTAAATTTTAGACAAGTTTTCTTCGCATTCCATCATTGTGGGGGTGGTGGGGAGTGGGGATTTCTCCTTCAATAATGCCCAGTCAGGATTCATATGCAACAAAGGTTTGCTATACTTAAATACAACTACATTCTTGTAAGTTAGAAAATGTAATTTAAAAATATTTTCATCATATTGAATTGAAATTAATTTTCTTATAATCAATATCTATTCAAAATAAGGTCGATAATTAAAATTCCATTCTTCCTACTCCAAAAACAAACAAATAAATAAAATTCTATTCTCAATGGGACTTTAAAAGTCAAATAATAATAATAATACTCCAATAATAATAAAGAGAGAAAACACTCCCTCCCTTATTTAAACGTTAAGGACTTTTCAAATTTGCCCCACAGGAAGAAAGAAAGGACCTACCTTGATAGTTGAAAGCCGCGTACTCCATTTTCATCCCCCTTAACAATTGTCATCATCTTCCTAGTTCTCCCCTGTAAGTTTTCCTCCCTCTATTATGGAATTCTCATCGATTTGGTACTTTTCGTTATCCTCTATGATTAGCCTGCTGTTCTTGACTACTGGAGTTTACTTTCTGGATAAAGCAGCCATCCCTATTCCTCATTGGTTTAAGCATCAAATCCAAGCATGTATTGCTTCTTCTGTAATTTATTCAATCGCTTATGCTTTCCTTTTTCGACCTCCATTGGAGCATGAGCTCGATGTTGTTCGCAGACTAGTTGACTACCATGGACCTGAGCATATTAGATCAACACTCATCGCCTTCTTCTCATTTTACAACTTTTTTGGCTTCCATAACAAGGTATATTTGATTTCCGCCTTTTCCTCTTTGCAACCGTTCCTCTACACCTTTTACTTGGTCTTGAAATACTTGACCAATGGAAATGCGAACGGAAACAGAAGTCTTCTTTCTCGAATTGCAGGTCCGTTGTTACTTTATCCCCGTCACACTCTTTGCTGGATGTGTTTCAATGTCTTCATGTTCTTCCCTTTATGTTTCAACTTTGAAGAAAAATATACAGCTATTTTCCCCAATGGAGAATGCTTGTGGATTTGGGGCTTAAATTCATATTTCTATTCAGTTTTTGCTTCGATTTCTTTGCTGGGTAGTGCTATTGTCTTTAAGAGTCACTGGGTGCCAAGATCTTCCATTATCATTTATGCTTATGAACAGAGAAAAATGTTAGAAATCATAGTCGGGATGATCTGTGTGGTTCTAGCCCAGTACTTTTCTAGAGAAAAATCAGTGCCCCTAATGTTTGCCTTCTTGTCTTTTGCCATAACTGTTAGTTAATAGGATCGACATGCTTATGTGTTAACCAGATTAAATCTCGAGAATATGAGAAACGAATCATACCTTTGTAGATATCGTCTCCACCAATACGATTCTTGAAGTCTTCGGCCTTCTGGTAATGCTCCAGACCCCCAAGTCTTCTTCAATGTAATCTCCTTGGACCAGAAAATTGCTAATTGTATTTTGTTTCTCTCTTTGTTGAGGGTGGACTCACACAAAAACTGAGAGAAAAACTCCAGAGAACCACCACGATGATTCGCACGTATTATCGAAAATAGAGTCATAAACCAATATGTATTATTGACTCTATCTCCAAATACGAGTCCTGATAGAATAAGAAAAGTATAGTTGAATACAACTATCTCCACTTATCCTATTCCATTTAAAATACGATTTTTTATTTTCTGCAATTTTCATTAATAAATTATAAATAAATTATAATTTATTATTGTCCCAAAATTAGGAGCCACTGAAGGGACCTGACCGGATACAATTAGACTAAGCTCCAATAAATTATTTTGTCAATAAAAATAATTTATTAATTACGTTCCACTCCACTAAAAGAACGTAACTGCACTCTTAGTCTAATCGTAATTACTGGAGTCAATAATTATATTCATTAATTGATCGATCCAACAAATTACCCCCGTCGATCAATATAATACTTTGAATGAGGCGAGATGACCACAGTTGTCCCTCATTCAAAACCTCAATTCTCATCTTCAATTTGACAGTACCATGTGACCACGTCACACTTACAAAATGAATTCAATAGTCACTATTGAATTATCGAGCTCGCATTTAATCGTCCCTTAGAAGAACTCATGAGGAAATGATCTTGCCTATTAAAGGTGACAGATTCCATATTGCACAACAATTATTTCATATTTATTTCACTTTAATTCCCAAGATGTCGAGATATTGATTATTAAGTTAATCTCACTCTTTGGCAACTCAAGGAATTTCAAGTTAGTAAATATAAATAATTGTTTGCTCAGGATTAAGGTATTATGTACGACAATCTTTTAATATTTTATTTGTATGGTCTATTCCACAAATAAATATTGATGGTCCGTCCAATATATCAAAATATATCCTTAATTTTATTACCAAAGTCAAAGACAGACTTCAATAAAATTAAGACGATCTTCCAAAATAAATTGCCCAAATTTATCTTAGATCGCGGATAATTTATTTCGAACTAAATTATAAATCAAGTCTTTCTGTATTTAACAAATAAACACTTAATTTATAATATCTAAATAATTCGTGGACAAACAGGCTCATACATAATTCATACATACAAATATATAAAAACATACTTTATTTAATTTCAAAAAATACAACCATTGTATTTACTCGATGGGCATATCTAACAAAAATTCTCCCACTTGTCCTAGAGTAAATGGGACATGTCAGAAATATCCATATTTTCTATATGACTTCCAAAAACACTTACAGGTAAACTTTTAGTAAAAGGATCAGCAAGATTTTCAAGCAGAAGAAATCTTGCATACTTCTTTATCTCTATCGGTTTGAAAATCGAATTAGTGTAACCTATAGGTACCAATTCCGAGTCGAGTAAACTAGCATATATCCTCGAGTTCTACGAAGATACTTGAATATATGCTTGATCGCTGTCCAGTTGTTCCGGTCCCGGGTTTGACCGATATCTACTGACCATCCCAACAGCATGACAAATGTCTGGACGAGTACAAAGCATAGCATACATGAGACTTCCTACAGCTGATGCATAAGGAACTCGTTTCATGTACTCAACCTTGTTAGGAGTTTTAGGACTATGCTTCTGAGATAACTGAATTCCATGTCTGAAAGGCAATTGACCTTTCTTGGAATTTTGCATAGAAAATCTCGTCAGTATTTTGTCAATATATGAAGCTTGAGATAAAGCTATCTGTCTGTTCTTTCTATCCCGAAGGATCTGAATGCCCAGAACATAAATTTGATCGTGATTCCATTTTATCCATCTTTCCCTTTAGCACATATGCAGGACAACCCCAAATCCGTATGTGCATCAAATTAAGCTTCCGCCCATTCCACAATTCCAATGGAGTCTTAGGGACAGACTTTGATGGAACCATATTCAATATGTATGTCGCAGTTTGTATAGCATACCCCCAAAAGGATGTACTGAGTGTAGAGAAGCCTAGCATTGTTCTGACCATGTCTAACAAGGTCCTGTTTCTCCTTTCTTCCACTCCATTTTGTTGAGGAGTGCCAGGTGCACTTAGTTGAGATAAAATCTCATTTTCTGATAAGTAAGATCTAAAGTCATGGGATAGATATTTTCCACCTCGATCTGATCGAAGTGTCTTAATGTTCTTTCCTAACTGCTTCTCAGTCTCAGCCTTAAATTCTTTGAATTTTTCTAAGGCATCAGACTTATGAGTCATTAGGTAAACATATCCATATCTTGAGTAATCATCCGTAAAAGTAATGAAATACTCATACCCACCTCTAGCTTGGACACTAATTGGTCCACATACATCGAGTGCACTAATTCTAAGACTTTCTTTAACTCATTTCCTTTGGAAAGAAATGATCTTTTGGTCATTTTACCTTCCAAACAAGATTCGCAAACTTGAAGAGGTTCTACCTTTAAGTCACTTAAAGGACCTTCTTTTACAAGTCTTTGAATCCTATTTAGATTGATGTGACCAAGTCTAAGATGCCATAGGAGAGTCTCATTAGTAGGAGATAACTTAATGCGTTTATTAGTTTCAGTATGATATAATGAACTGTTGGTAGGTTTCAAAACATACAGATCATTATTTAAATTTCCACGACATATCAAATAGTTATTCAAAAATATCTCTACTGAAAATTTATAAAATTTAACAGAATATTTTTGTTTGAATAATAAAGAAACCGAAATCAAATTTCGATAAATGTCGGGAACATAATAACAATCTTTCAAAACCAAATGTTTATTATCAAAATAAAGATAAACATCTCCAACAGACTCTTGCAGTATATCACCGATCATGTGCCAACCCTTAGAGTGTGCTCTCCTTCATTGAGATGTCTGGTTACTTGGAACCCCTACAATGAATTGCAAACATGGTTAGTGGCTCCAGAATCTACTATCCAAGTATTTGTAGAATCAACCACTAAACAAGTTTCAATGTAGGATAACTCACCAGTACCTTACTTGCGTTTAACTAAGCAATCTGGGCACTGTGACTTCCAATGTCCCTTTTGCTTGCAGTGGAAACATTTGCCTTTAGGCTTTTAATCCACTCTTGCTTTCTTAACCTGCTGCTTAGACCCTTTATTATTATTCTACTTCCTCTTATTTCCTCCTTTGCCCTTAGGCTTGGAAGAGGAAGATCCAGCATGAGATAAAACAAGAGCGTTGCCACTTCCCACTTTTAGGGTAGCCTCGGCGCTCTCAAGCTCCTTCATTAACTCGTAAGAGACATCTCCATCTTGTTCATGTTATAATTAACTTTGAACCGTGAAAACATCTCTCGGAAGAGTTTCTAGAGCCATGTCAACCCGAGTCTCAGGCTTAATTTCAGCCCCTAAGACCTCTCGCCACGTTAAACCGAGCGATCAATTCTAACATATGATCTCTCACGGGCGTTCCAGTGTTTCATGCGCATATTCATTATGCGCCTCATTGCCGCTTGACGGGCCCGACGTCCTTTGTGCTCAAACATTTGTCGGAGGTTTCTCATGATGTCTCGTAGCGGTTGTCATGTTCTCATGTTTCTGCTGCAACACATTTGAGATAGATCCCAAAATGTAGCAGATGAGCCATCTCATCGTAACTCAACCACTTATCATAAGCCTCCTTTTGTTCGCGCGTGGACTGTTCAAGTAGGCTTAGCAGACACGGTTCAGCTTAGCACATATTTGAGCTTCTCAGCAGTGAGTACAATTATGAGGTTCCTTTTCCAATCAATAAAGTTTTCTCCAACCAGTTGGTTCTTTGTTAAAATTTGGGATAAAGTGTTGGAAGTCATTTTTTTGAAATTAAATAAAATAAAAACATATGAGCCATTTATCATATCATGATGCATGATCAATATGATAATATTTTAAGTAGTAATAGAACTACTATCAAAATATGACAACCTAAAACTCTACAGTAACATGTACCTCTATAGGAGATAACAATGTAACTTATAGTTAGGTCAAGATCCACAACCTAAAACTCCAAAGTAATATGCACCTCTATAGGAGATAACAATATAACTTATAGTTAAGCCTGGATCATCCCACTAAAATTAATATATCTTGCATCAAAACGCAATATTAATTTTAGTGTTATTAATATTTTGGCCATCATAGATATTATTTGGATATTCTATAGGAAGTCCTTATAATGTCTTTGATTTAAGTGTAACCCCTATATTCAAAATTTATTTTATTTTATAAAGTTTCCAATCCAATCACATCACCTATAGGGTAATTATGAATGAATTAAACTTAAAAAATAATTAAAATTTTGATGTCCAATCTAGTAACCAATAAAACGTAGCCTTCCTATAGGGAGACCATTTAAAATGGCACGAAGCAAACGTTAATTTTACTAATGGGCTAATAGGGGAGGCCAAATGGTAATTAAAATTAACCAACTCACACTTAATTTTTTTTTTAATAAATTAATAAAAATATTAATTTGTTTATGTATAACTAAATAGTACCTAGAGCGGTGTTAATGCTAACTATATGGCATGTTAACATGAATGATACATAATTCAATCAAAATTAAATAGTAAAAAACTATAAAATAAAAATAAAAATAATTTTATGGTCAACCTAAACTCAAAAATAAAACTACAAAATTACAATTGAAAATAATAATTAGCTAACAATATAGCTAATTCTTCAATCTTCTGCAATATCAATTTGTTGCAGCAATTTTGAGTCACATGTTCTGCAGTGGACTAGTGGTTAGAATGCTGCACATCCAAGTTTGAGGTCCTGGGATCAAATCCCACCTTTGCCACTTTCTCCCCCTTTCTTTTTAATTAAAGGGAGTGGCTTGCAAATGGGCCAATCTGCTGGCCTCTGGGCCCAAGCAGCGCCCAGCCCAAGTCGCTGGGCTGCTGCCCCAGCCCACTTCGCGAGCCCAGCCCACTTCGCTTTGTCCAATTCCTTCTGTGTAACTTTGCTTTGCCAGATTCTTCTTCGTGCAATTCGTCCGCCAGCATTCAAGAAACAGACTGTTCGGTCATCCGTCTTCAGTCCATGCCAAGCTTCCAATTACAATTTTTTTTTTTTATAACATAAAATAACAACATAAAAAAAACTCAAAAGGGAAACGTGGAGACGTAATCCACCCCTTTTGTTACAAGACTCGATAATGCTTATACATATTCACCGAATCATAAACTATAGCCATAAAATTATTTTGAACAGAATTAATCAAATCATTCACCATGAACATATATGCATTATTCCTACACCGCTCAACTATATATATGCATAAAAAAATTTAATCTTAACACATAAACACATATCAAAACCAGTCTCTGATACCAATTGTTAGTTAATAGGATCGACATGCTTATGTGTTAACCAGATTAAATCTCGAGAATATGAGAAACGAATCATACCTTTGTAGATATCGTCTCCACCAATACGATTCTTGAAGTCTTCGACCTTCCGGTAATGCTCCGCACCCCCAAGTCTTCTTCAATGTAATCTCCTTGGACCAGAAAATTGCTAATCGTATTTTGTTTCTCTCTTTGTTGAGGGTGGACTCACACAAAAACTGAGAGAAAAACTCCAGAGAACCACCACGATGATTCTCACGTATTATCGAAAATAGAGTCATAAACCAATATGTATTATTGACTCTATCTCCAAATACGAGTCCTGATAGAATAAGAAAAGTATAGTTGAATACAACTATCTCCACTTATCCTATTCCATTTAAAATACGATTTTTTATTTTCTGCAATTTTCATTAATAAATTATAAATTATTATTGTCCCAAAATTAGGAGCCACTGAAGGGACCTGACCGGATACAATTAGACTAAGCTCCAATAAATTATTTTGTCAATAAAAATAATTTATTAATTACGTTCCACTCCACTAAAAGAACGTAACTGCACTCTTAGTCTAATCGTAATTACTGGAGTCAATAATTATATCCATTAATTGATCGATCCAACAATAACATGGCTGGGAAACATTGCCAATGTTCAACCTCGCACTGACTTGGGAATTTTCCATTTCTTTGTCAGTTCAAGTGTGGAATGCGCACTAAGTCTCTTTGGTCTCCATGCTTACACTTTTCTTGTGCTCTTCGGTTGTATTGTTCTTGAGATTCTGAGATGGAAGATTGAATATGTGTCTTTAAGGCATACTGCAATAACACAGAGTGTTTTCTTGGATTTGGTATCTTTGGGGCAGCCACGAAGCACCACCGCGGGTGTGGCTCCTGGTGAAGCAGAGCCACCGCCAGAGGGAAGTCAATAGGGGAATCCCCTAGTCAGTAAAAAATGCAATTATATGTTAAAGCGCGTGAGAATCTTCTGTGCCAGCCCATAACAGTGGCCGAAAAATGTAAGCAAGTAGGGTTGAGTGGCTTGAATATACAAAAATGTAAAGCATGCATTTACATAGTTAGTATTGAGAGTATAGAACCATTTGAAAAGTTCAAAATATTATGCTATGCAAATTTCTCCTAAGAATAAAAGCAATTATGTATATTTTAGTCCGTTTTAGTCACTTATGTTAATAATTACACACAAATATAATAATTTATACATAAATAAATATAATTACTTAATTAATAAAATATTCATCATCAATATAGAAGAGATATAAAGGATGTGGAAGTACGTAGGAGTAGCAGTAGTACAATTAGTGGATAAAAATCACTCATCAAAACTATTACAATTTATAATTTCTATTATGAAAACATAAAGGATCCAATATCCATTAACATTAAAAATAAATAAATTAATAAATAAAACCTACACCCATAACCATCAAGTATATAATTAGAAATGATTAGTAAAATAATATCTTTCATTATTAAATTTTCTCTTTCCTTTTTCTATATTTTTATGTTTTAATATTTTTTTAAAAATAATAAATAATTAATGGGTAAAATTTGAAAAAAATCATACTGTTACCATTTCTAGCTTCTTAATTGTATACAAGCAGCACAACAATATAAAGATCTTCAAATCTCAAATTTGCCTTGCCTGAATCATTCTTGAAACGATCAAAAACCTTGTCTGGTATTTTTTTTGTAATTTTGCTTCCCTCCATTGCTTGCCTATATTAGTTGGTAATTGATTGAGAAGTTTCCATGAATGATAATAAACTCAAAATAAATAAAATTGAAAAATTGAATAACGATCTCTAGACTTCTGGGAGGACTCAAGCCCAGGAATGCCATTGACAACAGCCACATGTTTTACTGAAAACAAAATATTCTCCATTCTGGATTACTATATATTATTAAGTGATATAGACAAGATATAATACGATATTTAAATGAACCAGCCTGTTAAGTGAGAGTGGCAGTGGGAAATCCATATGTCTTGCATTTAGAACAATTCAGTTTGTCATACAATAACAATATTGCCAAAAGTGAGAGAGACGTGTGGGGAAGAGCAAAACCATTCTTGTGCAATCACTCAGACAAATGATCTAACAGTATCCACAGAATCCTAAAATTTAATGAAAGCTAAATCGATAGAAGAAACAGAACTTATCATCTAAGTCCATCAATTTCATTCACAGTGCTAGAAATTGGAGCTCCCACCAATCCAAACATTAAGTAAAGGGATAAGTACCATAGATCAAGTTCTACAGCATAAATAAATGAAGCCCACTATGAACGGTTATCTGAATACCAAAACAAACAAGAAGACATTTTGAACCAAATTGATTAATGTCCCAGCAAAAATTTCTTCAAGCAGAAATTGTATTCAGTTGTTTTCTGCACTAACCCAACAAATGCATTCAAACGATAATCAGTTCATCCATGGATTAAACATGTACAAATAAAGATATCAAGAAACTCAATGGTGAGCGTGTAAAGTTAGTACTAAAGGATGATTGGTTTGAGATAGAAGCTTAGATTACCTTGGACCTTTTCAAGAATTTGTCCCATGGCTTTTCAAGAACTAAAAGATAACGGGGAAGCTTCAATCTTTGAAAGTACAGTGGATGACAGGAGTGCCGGATTTAGCTGACAAAACGTGTGCGTAGGATCTACTCCACGTCAGATTTTCAATCGTGCAAGATGGGTCAATCTATCAATCAATGAAGCTTGGATATATTTCTAATGACAAAATCTATATATTATAAATATATTTTAATGACAAAATTTATATATTAAATAAAAGTTGAACAGGAAACCTAGTATTATACTACAATATATGGAAGCATCATAAGGTATATATATATATATATATATATATATATATATATATATATATATATATATATATATAAGCCGAAGAGGATGTTTAGCATTACAAAACGTGAAAATATTATAAAGTGATACGTGATTAAATAATTTTTTTAAAAAAATAAAAATTATATTTGAATTTATTTAAAATTTTAATTAATTAAATTAATAAATAATATATATTTAATATTAATATATTGAAATATATGATTTTTTAATACTATTGTATTTAATATTAATACATTAAAATGTGTGATTCTTTGAATGTTATTTAAATTTATTTTAAAATATTAATTAATTAAATAATTAATTAAATTAATTAATAATATATATTTAATATTAATATATTGAATCTTAATAATATAACAACCCGTTCAACGTACGAAATATCAACCTATTAAGATTAAAAACATGAATTGGATTATTGTCTAGGGTGCTGTCAAGTTATTATGGAATCCTCTTTTTTTTTTTAAATTATAAAATACAAAAACATACTTATATTTTTTTTAAAAAAAATTAGATATAATCTTATTCAAATCTACCCTTAATTTATGTATATATATTTTTAGCAAGATGTTCGAAAATATAGATTTATTTTTAAAACTCTAATAATCAATTTAAAAAATAATAACTTACTTAATACTTAAATATTAAATCAAAATAAAACATTTAAATACGTATCGTAAATATATGTTATTCTAAAAAGATTTTATTATATTAAATTAGTCTCTAATGACATCGGAAAAACTTTATTCCTATTTAAAAGAAACAAGAACACTACTCTAGAATATTATTCAACATAACTTGAATCTATTTATCCGTTTAGTCTATATAATTAGATCCGAGTATGAATATTATAGTCTCGTATCCATTTACTCGATTAGTTTAAATAATATATAAATATATTATATATTATTGTATTTGTATAAAATATTATATTATATATTATTATATATATATATTATTGTATTTACCCAACTCGGATCCAATACCATGTTTTTAGGTATGTGTATTTTTATATTATACCTCACGGATATTCGAGTTGGGTCAGGTATACAATATTATTAATCGAGTTGGGTAAGAAATAGGGTGATTCAGACTCGATCTAACCTGTTTATATCTTCAATTGTCTAGGTTGCTGGCAAGTGATTATGGAATCTTTTTTTATATATAAAATACAAAAACATACTTATATTTTTTAAAAAAATTAAATATAATCTTTTTCAAATATATCCTTAATTGATGTGTACATTTTTTAGCAAGATGTTTGGAAAAAATATTTATTTTAAAAACTCCAATAACCAATTTAAAAAAATAATAACTTACTTAATACTTAAATACTAAATCAAAACAAAATATTTAAATATGTATAGTGAATATATGTTATTTTAAAAGACTTTTATTATATTAAATTAGTCTCTAGACATCGGAAAAACTTTATTTCTATTTAAAATAAACAAAAAAAAATCCACTCTAGATTATCTAATTTAAGGGGGGAAAATAACTTTATTCTTATTTTTAAAATAAAAAATAAAAACACTTCTCTAGATTATTTAATTTTAAAAATTTAAATAAATACGAGGATAAAATAAGAAGAGATAGAGATGTGATTCTTTGTATGTTAAAAAAAAAATTGTTTTGATAAATTTAAAAAGACCTTCTTGCCAACCTAGTTTGATTCAATTCATTTGTAAATATTTAATCAAGATGTGTATTTTTTTTATTGTTAGCATGAAATTAAATGTTAAGTGGTTGACATGAAAGGCCAATTCTTGGAAGAAATTAATAGGCGTAAAACTTGTAAAGGGCAATTTAGTCAAATTGTTAAAGGATTTTGCCTCAAAAAATATATATGCCTTTGGGGTTAAAGTAAAACTATATATTTTCATGAGGGCCAAAAGTACTATTAGCGGTAAACAACAGGGACTTTAGAGATATTAGCAATAGTGAGAAGACCACAAAAATATAAAAGGAAAAACAAAATTTGGGTTAAAAAATTCCTTTGGTTCAATCATTCAACGGAAGAAATAAAGGGCGATGGGGTTGTTGTTCTTCATTTTTTTTTCTCTCTCTATTTACCGGGATATGAGGAACACTGCAGTAGTAAGAAAGAGACAGAATATGTTTTGTTTTTTTTTTCTTTTTGTGTATCTATCCTATTATTATTATTTTATATATATATATATATATATATATATATATATATATATGTTATGAATTATTGGAATCTCTATTAATTAGTATAGGTTCCACTAATTATGGATTTATGTGAATTATTATAGAAGATTTTTATGGATGTCCATCATTTAGTGGAGACACCACTAATTAAGATTAGTGAAAGATGATGTATGCCATGATGTAATCCACTAATTAGAGCTCTATAAATAGAGCTATTCTCTAAGCTTGTAATATACCATTATTTTGTAAAAGAAAGATTAGTAAAAGAAAGATTAGAGAAAATTGTGAGAGAAAAGAAAGAGAAAAATTCTTGTGCAAAGAATAGTTAGAATTTTCTTAGTGTGTAGTGTGTAGATTTTATTCTAACACTACCCTAATTTTATAACACGTTATCAGCACGAGTCTCTACCAGTACAAAAGCCAGAAGACTAAGCACGAGTTTCTGCCATTACCAAAGCCAGAAGACAGGTACGCATTTATTGATCTCTATGGCTAACCTCGCTAAACTCGAATTTGTAGCCCTTGATATTTCTGGAAAAAATTATATGTCATGGGTTCTCGATGCAGAAATGCATCTAAATGCTGAAGGCCTTAGTGAAATTATTCAAGCAAATAATAGTGCATCTGCACAACACAAGCCTAAAGCTTTGATTTTTATTCGTCGTCATCTCGATGAAAATTTGAAAATGGAATATCTTACCGAAAAAGATCCATATGGCCTGTGGGTAAATTTAAAAGAAAGATTTGACCACCTGAAGATGGTCGTACTACCCACTGCACGGTATGAATGGTTGCACCTGAAGTTGCAAGATTGTAAAACCGTGAACTCCGTGATGTATAAAACTACATCTTAGTTAAAAATTTTACAGAGAAAAAGTTACTGATGAAGTTATATTGGAGAAGACATTCTCCACTTTTCATGTCCTACAGTAACAATATCGAGAAAAATGGTATCCAAAATTGACAGCTTTAACATGAGTTATTATTGAGAAATCATGAAGCCAGATGAACTGGCTCAACAGCACTTCCAGAAGTGAATGTTGTTGGCTCCAGTAGAAGCCATCGTTATAGTCGTAGTTGTGGCGTGACCGTGGTTATGGTCATGGACACACTCGATATTTCCCTTATCACAGAGAAATACTGGCCACCTGAAGTGGAACAAAAAAGATAATAAGGGAAAAAGATATTTCCATTAATAATAAGTATCACATCTTTTATTCATATCACTAGTGTTCATATGAATTTGAGGATACATGCTTATAGTTGCTCTTTTGTAATTGAGCTGACAAATGTAAGATGAAGGTTTGTAATTGTTCTTTTTCAATATTTACATTAGAGGACGACAAACAATTAGTAATTATGGACTCCAGACTCCTCTTTTTCGACATCCTCCTCCTTTTCTTTCCCTTTTGAGCTAACATCGAGACTACCAGCAGAATTAGCCGTAAAATTACTGCGAAATGAGTCTTGGGATTTTATGATCTCCTTAAGTTTATTATAATTAAATTTCTTATTATATTTGGCCTTGAAGCATGCTTGTCTCAATTTCTGTGTTTGGTCCTCTAACCGCGTATTAGGACTTTCTTCCACCAACCGTTTTTCACATTCCAAGTATCGCAATGGCTTCTTTCAACTTCTTCTCACCCATATGTCCTCCTTCTTCTTTATTTTGCATCTCCCGTAAATCGAAGTGATATCATCGGTTATTTACTTATAAATCTTTCATAGTTTTATACTTGTAAATTATAAGTATGTATGAGAGAGAACTCGAACATTCTTGATTATGGTCTCCAAGCTCACCAATTTCCCGTGAGGCCATCGACGAATTCCTAACTCCCTACATCTTTTCTTGAGACGGGTTATGCCAATATTCAGCTTCTTTGGCCGCGCTCTTGATTGGTAGGTAAAAGTACTGCGAAATTGTTTCTCTTGATAGTGTCTCGGGAGTTATTGCCCTTCTTCTCTCTCTCGCCTCTTAATCATCTTCTTCTCCCCAGGAATTTTGTCTCGCAATAATATCTTGAACTTCGATATTATGCATTTCATGATTACTTACTCCGACTTCGTTGCCAAGACCACTCATTATTTCTCCTAGAAAAAGAAAATAATATCGAGAAAGGTAATACCATTCAAAATCCATGTTTAAATGTATAATAACCTGGAAACATATTCTCGACTTTGTTCAAAATCCATTAGAGAGTAGAAAGGATCATGCACAAGCATATCCTCATTCAAAGGAATAGCATCAAGAGGAACAAGATCAAAAGTAGTCTCTTGTAGAGGCGGATCAACTTGGTCCAAAGCAAGTATGTTCAAAACTTCCACCGATTTACATAAAAAACAAACCAAAAGAGAGTTTAATTTCATTATCAAGCATACTAAAAACAAATGGAAGCCCTCAAAGGTATCTCACCCGAAATTAGGAGGAAGCGGTTGGTTTGGAAAAGAAAACATATCAAAATCTTCTCGCATTCGAATTAGGCGTAGCGGTTGGCTTGGAAAGGAAAACATATCAAAATCTTCTGCGTTCGAATTAGGCAGAAGCGGTTGGTTTGAAAAGGAAAATACATCAAAATCTGCTGCAGAAACCGAGTCAAAATTTGACCATGTCTCAAATGAATTACGAGTCTCCATATCTGGCTTTGGGATTTTTGTTTTTATTTTTACTAATTGATCGATGACGGAGATATATATCGATACATATATATATATATATATATATATATATATCTGTATGAGGAAGAAGAAGAGGTAGATGATAGGTAGAGGGTCGGAGGAGAAGAAAAGATAAAAGAGGAAGAGGAAAAGTCGGTACCGGGAAGAGTGAAAAAGAAAGGAGATATTTTTCTTGGCATTTCCTGCTTGTCATCATTTTCTTATATTTCTTTTCTTATTCTCTTGTGAAATCATTATTCCCTAAATTAGGGGGAGAACAGAAACAGTACAAGAAAATCTTGATTGGACAACATCATTAAATTATCTTGATCCGCATACAAGCGCGTGTGAACTTGACATTCAAAAGATAATTCATTTGCAAAGTATTGCAAATCAAATGCCAGACGCTTTTGTTGACTCCAGAAGAGTAATAAAATCGCATATGCCAGCTATAATTGCTCTTATTCTAATTGAAGTTCCAGCAGAACAAAAGATTTGACATATAGCTGCTGAGCCAAAAGTATGCCAGAAGTATGGCCGACCTCTTGGTTCTAAAGATAAAAATCCTCGAAAGAAAAGAGGATTAAATGATCCAGAAGATCATATTGAAGAAAAGAATGATAAAGACCAAGAGAGAACTGATGACAAAGAACCAGAAGTTGATGAAAGTAACACTGAAATTTCTATCAATTATACCACTTCCGGTAGAAGTTGGAATCGGATAGAAACTGTTATTGATAATATATTTGCATACAATATATCTCTTGATGTTACACAGGATAATGATGATCCTGAACCAATATCAGTTGATGAATGTCGGCATAAAAAAGATTGGCTGCAATGGAAAGATGCGATTCAATCGGAGTTAAATGCACTGACAAAACGTGAAGTCTTCGGACCTGCAGTCCGAACACCAGAAGGTGTAAAACCTGTTGGCTACAAATGGATATTTGTGCGAAAGCGCAATGAAAAGAGTGAAATCGTTCGATATAAAGTGCGATTAGTAGCCCAAGGTTTTTCACAAAGATCAGGTATTGATTATGATGAAACTTATTCTCCTGTTGTTGATGCTATTACACTCCGATATATTATCAGTTTGGCAGTACATGAAAAGATAGATATGCGCCTATTAGATATTGTCACTGCTTACTTGTATGGAAATTTAGAAAATGATGTTTATATGAAAATCCCCGAAAGATTTCATATGCCTGAAGCATATAAACATCATCCTCGTGAAAATTACTCCATCAAGTTGCAGAAATCATTATATGACCTGAAGCAATCTGGGGCGCATGTGGTTCACACGTCTTAGTGAATATTTATTGAAAGCGGGATTTAAAAATGACCAGTTATGTCCATGTGTTTTTATTAAGAAATCTGGTTCTAAATTTGTAATATTAGCTATATATGTTGATGATATTAATCTTATTGGAACTCTTGAAGAGCTCCAAGAAACTATTGATTATTTAAAAAGAGAATTTGAAATCAAGAATTTTGGTAAAACCAAATTTTGCCTTGGTTTACAAATTGAACATCTGGAGAGTGGAACATTTATTCATCAATTAACATATACATCAAAAGTGCTAAAAAGATTTTACATGGACAAAGCACATCCATTGAGTATTCCAATGATCGTCTGATCATTAAATGTGGATAAAGATCCTTTCCGACCTCAAGAAAATGATGAAGAACTCCTTGGTCCTGAAGTACCATATCTCAGTGCAATTGGTGTATTAATGTATCTTGCTAATAATACACGACCTGATATTACTTTTGCTGTTAATTTATTAGCAAGATTTAGTTCTTCACCAACACGACGACATTGGAATGGAATTAAACAAGTCATTCGATATCTCCAAGGTACAATTGATCTCGGATTATTTTATTCAAATAAAACTAGTCCAACATTGATAGGTTATGCAGATGCTGGTTATTTATCTGATCCACATAAAGCATGTTCTCAAACGGGCTATCTATTTATATGTGGAAATACTGCTATATCATGGCGTTCTATGAAACAATCTATAGCAGCTACTTCTTCAAATCATGCTGAAATTATAGCTATTCATGAAGCAAGTTGAGAATGTGTATGGCTAAAATCCATGATTCATTATATCCGAGAAAGTTGTGGATTATCATCAATCAAAGATATTCCAACTCCTCTTTAGAAGACAATGCAGCTTGCATAGCTCAATTACGAGGAGGATATATTAAAGGAGATCGGACAAAACATATTTCACCAAAATTCTTCTTTACTCATGAACTCCAGAAGAAATGTGAAATTGATGTGCTACAAATTCGGTCATGTGATAACCTCGCAAATATTTTCACGAAGACTTTACCGACTGCAACATTTGAGAAGTTGAGATATAAAATCGGTATGCGTCGGTTTAAAGATTTAAAGGAATCATCTCATCAGGGGGAGTAATAAACAGACATATAGAATAGTGTACTATTTTTCCTTCACTAGATTTTTTTTCCCACTGGGTTTTTATCTAGTAAGATTTTAACGAGGCATATTCTTTATGTAATGGATGAACATCTAAGGGGGAGTGTTATGAATTATTGGAATCTCCATTAATTAGCATAGGCTCCACTAATTATGGATTTATGTGAATTATTATAGAAGATTTTTATGGATATCCACCATTTAGTGGAGACACCACTAATTAAGATTAGTGGAAGATGATGTATGCCATGATATAATCCACTAATTAGAGCTCTATAAATAGAGCTATTCTCTAAGCTTGTAATACACCATTATTTTTTAAAAGAATGATTAGTGAAAGAAAAATTAGAGAAAATTGTGAGAGAAAAGAAAGAGAAAAACTCTTGTGTAAAGAATAGTTAGAATTTTCTTAGTGTGGAGTGTGTAGATTTTATTCTAATACTACCCTAATTTTATAATAATATATATATATTAAAAGATAGGCGTAATTGATGGCGAAAGTTTGAGACTTTTCGTGTAATGGTTGGTGACAGACAAAAGGCTCTATATTTGACTTTTCAACGTTATTGTTTAGAATATGGAAGTTGGAAATATTCTTGGACAGAACGTTGGTTGTGTTCAGAGTCGGCATAGACTCTATAATTTTAACTTGCTAAAACTTGATAAAAGAATCAGCACATTCATTAGCCAATTCACAAAAAGCCTCACCTAGACTTGTGGTAAATTGTCAGGAAGCTTTGTCTACCTATGCGTGGGATTTTGAAATCAAGTGTGAAATAGGGATCTTGTATCGTTGTCTAGGGCGTGTGCGTACATGTGCGAGAGAGAGAGAGTCTTGTGCTAGTGTGTTGGTGTACACTAGTGGTGTGAGTTTGAAAGTATTTCTCTAAGTTGGATGTTTGAATTATAGTATTGCTATTTATTAAAATATGTAGGTCTAGTGATTGTCGAAATAATAAATTTTACAAACTGAACATAGAACACTAAAAAAAAGAGCAAGTGTCTAAAGTTTCTCTCCATGATTCTCTCAAAATGTTGGCTAGAATTTGGTGCTTTGAGTTGGGTAGAATATATATGTATATACACTGATGCATACAAGACTTTATGTAAGTGTTTTCCATAATTTTGTTAGGTAGAGTCCCCACTAGGATTACTTCAACATGGAAGGACCAATATACTTTTGACCTTAACCGACAACATGCAATCATTGATAGTATATATAACGCGTTGTATGTTATATATATATGTATATATAACGCGTAAGAAAGAAAATACAAAACTTCGACCCTTTACTCGAGGCAAGCAACCATTTTTCCTTCGGAGAAAATGCCTGCGCTCTTTCCTGTCTATTCCCCTGGCGACCGAAAGTGGTGTTTTTTTTTTTTTTTTTTCCAGGATGAATTACCGAAAGGGGTGCTATTTATTTACGCGGTCTGCTCCGTTTTGTCTGCCACTTGTTTGTGAAAATGTCTCCGTTCTCATCGTTTTGTGACTCGAGCAAATAAAAAAGTAGTAGTGAAGACCTTGTCAAGTCTCAAGCCTTCCATTTTCAATTGACAGGGCGAGGACCTACTCCGCTCTGCCCAATTCTTTCCCCTTTGTTGATAGTATATGAAACTATTATGCGTTTAGTTGGTGCCCTTGGGGCTCCACACTATATACCATGGCGGCATGGCCCTCGCTTTCCCATTTAAAAAACAACTATTGGGAAAAAAAGAATTGACTAGTCTCCTCCTTAACTACTAAGTTAGCTTGTTTTCCTTTTTGTATAAAAAAGGAAAAAATAAAATAAAATTATAATAAAATTAATCTCCTACTATGATCTTTAATACGTGTTTTTTGTTATGAATTATTAGAATCTCCATTAATTAGTGGAGGCTCCACTAATTATGGATTTATGTGAATTATTAGAAGATTTTTATGGATGTCCACCATTTAGTGGAGACACCACTAATTGAGATTAGTTGAAGATAATGTATGCCATGATGTATTCCACTAATTAGAGCTCTATAAATAGAGCTATACTCTAAGCTTGTAATACACCATCATTTTGTGAAAGAAAGATTAGAAAAAGAATTGTGAGAGAAAGAAAGAGAGAAGTTTGAAGAGAAATTCTTGTGCAAAGAATAGTTAGAATTTTCTTAGTGTGTAGTGTGTAGATTTTATTCTAACACTACCCTAATTTTATAACACGTTATCAGCACGAGTCTCTGCCGTTATTAAAGCCAGAAGACAGGTACGCATTTATTGATCTCGCTAAATTCGAATTTGTAGCCCTTGATATTTCTGAAAAAAAAAATTTATATGTCATATAGAAATGCATCTAAATGCTAAAAAAAGGAGATCCATATGTCATGTGGATAAAAAGAAAGATTTGACCACCTGAAGATGGTCGTACTACCCACTGTACGGTATGAATGGTTGCACCTGAAGTTGCAAGATTGTAAAACCGTGAACTCCGTGATGTATAAAACTACATCATAGTTAAAAATTTTACGGAGAAAAAGTTACTGATGAAGTTATATTGGAGAAGACATTCTCCACTTTTCATACCTCGAATATTGTCCTACAGTAATAATATCGAGAAAAAGGGTATCCAAAATTGACAGATTTAACATGAGTTATTATTGAAAAATCATGAAGCCAGATGAACTGGCTCAACAGCACTCCCAGAAGTGAATGCTGTTGGCTCCAGCAGAAGCCATCGTTATAGTCGTAGTTGTGGCAGTGGCCGTGGTTATGGTCATGAACACACTCGATGTTTCCCTTATCACAGAGAAATACTGGCCACCTGAAGTGGAACAGAAAAGATAATAAGGGAAAAAGATATTTCCATTAATAATAAGCATCACATCTTTTATTCATATCACTAGTGTTCATATGAACTTGAGGATACATGCTTATAGTTGCTCTTTTGTAATTGAGCTGACAAATGTAAGATGAAAGTTTGTAATTGTTCTTTTTCAATATTTACATTAGAGGAAGACAAACAATTAGTAATTATGGACTTCAGCTCCTCTTTTTCGACATCCTCCTCCTTTTCTTTCCCTTTTGAGCCAGCATCGAGACTAGCAGCAGAATTAGTCGTAAAATTACTGCGAAATGAGTCTTGAGATTTTATGATCTCCTTAAGTTTATTATAATTAAATTTCTTATTATATTTGGCCTTGAAGCATGCTTGTCTCAATTTCTGTGTTTGGTCCTCTAACTGCGTATTATGACTTTCTTCCACCAACTGTTTTTCACATTCCAGTATCGCAATGACTTCTTTCAACTTCTTCTCAGCCATATGTCCTCCTTCTTCTTTATTTTGCATCTCCTGTAAATCGAAGTGATATCATCGGTTATTTACTTATAAATCTTTCATAGTTTCATACTTGCAAATTATAAGTATGTATGAGAGAGAACCTGAACATTCTTGATTATGGTTTCTAAGCTCACCAATTTCCTGTGAGGCCATCGACGAATTCCTAACTCCCTACATCTTTTCTTGAGACGGGTTATGCCAATATTCAGTTCTTTGGCTGCGCTCTTAATTGGTAGGTAAAAGTACTGTGAAATTGTTTCTCTTGATAGTGTCTGGGAGTTCTATTATGCATTTCATGAGTAGTTACTCCGACTTCGTTGCCAAGACCACTCATTATTTTTCCTAGAAAAATAAAATAATATCAGTAAAGGTAATACTATTCAAAATCCATGTTTAAATGTATAATAACCTGGAAACATATTCTGGCTTTGTTCAAAATCCATTAGAGAGTAGAAAGGATCATGCACAAGCATATCCTCATTCAAAGGAATAGCATCAAGAGGAACAATATCAAAAGCAGTCTCTTGTAGGGGCAGATCAACTTGGTCCAAAGCAGTATGTTCAAAACTTCCACTGATTTACATAAAAAACAAACCAAAAGAGAGTTTAATTTCATTATCAAGCATAATAAAAACAAATGGAAGCCCTCAAAGGTATCTCACCTGAAATTAGGAGGAAGCGGTTGGTTTGGAAAGGAAAATATATCAAAATCTTCTGCGTTCAAATTAGGCAGAAGCGGTTGGTTTGGAAAGGAAAATACATCAACATCTGCTGCAAAAACTGAGTCAAAATTTGACCATGTCTCAAATGAATTACGAGTCTTCATATCTGCTTTGTGATTTTTGTTTTTGATGTTTACTAATGACTGATAACTGAGATATATATTGATACATATATATATATATATATATATATATCTGTATGAGGAAGAAGAAGAGGTAGATGGTAGGTAGAGGGTCGGAGGAGAAGAAAAGACAAGAGAGGAAGATGAAAAGTCGGTACCGGGAAGAGTGAAAAAAAAAGAGATATTTTTCTTGGCATTTCCTGCTTGTCATCATTTTCTTATATTTCTTTTCTTATTCTCTTGTGAAATCATTATTCCCTAAATTAGGGGGAGAACAGAAACAGTACAAGAAAGATCGTGATTGGACAACATCATTAAATTATCTTGATCCGCATACAAGCGCGTGTGAACTTGAAGTTCAAAAGATAATTCATTTGTAAAGCATTGCAAATCAAATGCCAGACGCTTTTGTTGACTCTAAAAGAGTAACAAAATCGCATATGCCAGCTATAAATGCTCCTATTCTAATTGAAGATCCAACAGAACAAAAGATTTTACATATAGTCATCGAGCCAAAAGCATGCCGTAAGCATGGCCGACCTCTTGGTTCTAAAGATAAAAATCCTCGAAAGAAGAGAGGATTAATGGTCCAGATGATCATATTAAAGCAAAGAATGATAAAGACCAAGAGAAAACTTATGACAAAGAACCAGACATAAATGAAAGTAACACTGAAATTTCTATCCATTATACCACTTCCGGTAGAAGTTGGAATTGGATAGAAACAATTATTGATCATATGTTTGCATATAATATCTCTTGATGTTATACAGGATAGTGATGATCCTGAACCAATATCAGTTGATGAATATCGGCATAGAAAAGATTGGTTGCAATGGAAAGATGCGATTCAATTGGAGTTAAATGCACTGACACAACGTGAAGTCTTCGGACCTGCAGTCCGAACACCAGAAGGTGTAAAACCTGTTGGCTACAAATGGATATTTGTGCGAAAGCGCAATGAAAAGAGTGAAATCGTTCGATATAAAGCGCGATTAGTAGCCCAAGGTTTTTCACAAAGACCAGGTATTGATTATGATGAAACTTATTCTCCTGTTGTTGATGTTATTACACTCCGATATCTTATCAGTTTGGCAGTACATGAAAAGATAGATATGCACCTATTAGATGTTGTCATTGCTTACTTGTATGGAAATTTAGAAAATGATGTTTACATGAAAATCCCCGAAGGATTTCATATGCCTGAAGTATATAAACATTATCCTCGTGAAAATTACTCCATCAAGTTGCAGAAATCATTATATGGCCTGAAGAAATCTGGGCGCATGTGGTTCACACGTCTTAGTGAATATTTATTGAAAGCGAGATTTAAAAATGACCAGGTATGTCCATGTGTTTTTATTAAGAAATCTGGTTCTAAATTTGTGATATTAGCTATATATGTTGATGATATTAATCTTATTGGAACTCTTGAAGAGCTCCAAGAAACAATTGATTATTTAAAAAGAGAATTCGAAATCAAGGATTTTGGTAAAACCAAATTTTGCCTTGGTTTACAAATTGAACATCTGGAGAGTGGAACATTTATTCATCAATCAACATATACAGCAAAAGTGCTAAAAAGATTTTACATGGACAAAGCACATCCATTGAGTATTCCAATGATCGTCTGATCATTAAATGTGGATAAAGATCCTTTCCGGCCTCAAGAAAATGATGAAGAACTCCTTGGTCCTAAAGTACCATATCTCAGTGCAATTGGTGCATTGATGTATCTTGCTAATAATACACGACCTGATATTACTTTTGCTGTCAATTTATTAGCAAGATTTAGTTCTTCACCAACACGACGACATTGGAATGGAATTAAACAAGTCATTCGATATCTCCAAGGTACAATTGATCTCGGATTATTTTATTCAAATAAAACCAGTCCAACATTGATAGGTTATGCAGATGCTGGTTATTTATCTGATCCACATAAAACACGTTCTCAAACGGGCTATCTATTTACATGTGGAAATACTGCTATATCATGGCGTTCTACGAAACAATCTATAGCAGCTACTTCTTCAAATCATGCTGAAATTATAGCCATTCATGAAGCAAGTCGAGAATGTGTATGGCTAAGATCCATGATTCATTATATCCGAGAAAGTTGTGGATTATCATCAATCAAAGATATTCCAACTCCTCTTTATGAAGACAATGCAGCTTGCATAGCTCAATTACGAGGAGGATATATTAAAGGAGATCGGACAAAACATATTTCACCAAAATTCTTCTTTACTCATGAACTCCAGAAGAAAGGTGAAATTGATGTGCTACAAATTCGGTCATGTGATGACCTCGCAGATATTTTCACTAAGTCTTTACCGACTGCAACATTTGAGAAGTTGAAATATAAAATCGGTATGCGTCGGTTTAAAGATTTAAAGGAATCATCTCATCAGGGGGAGTAATAAACAGACATATAGAATAGTGTACTCTTTTTCCTTCACTAGATTTTTTTCCCACTGGGTTTTTATCTATTAAGGTTTTAACGAGGCATATTCTTTATGTAATGGATTGACATCCAAGGGGGAGTGTTATGAATTATTGGAATCTCCATTAATTAGTGGAGGCTCCACTAATTATGGATTTATATGAATTATTAGAAGATTTTTATGGATATCCACCATTTAGTGGAGACACCACTAATTGAGATTAGTGGAAGATGATGTATGCCATGATGTAATCCACTAATTAGAGCTCTATAAATAGAGCTATTCTCTAAGCTTGTAATACACCATTATTTTGTAAAAGAAGATTAGTGAAAGAAAGATTAGAGAAAGAATTGTGAGAGAAAGAAAGAGAGAAGTTTGAAGGGAAATTCTTGTGCAAAGAATAGTTAGAATTTTCTTAGTGTGTAGTGTATAGATTTTATTCTAACACTACCCTAATTTTATAACATTTTCTATATTATTATAAAATTTGACATATTGATATTCATTAATTAATTTCTATGAACCACTAATATCTTTGCCCAACTTTCAACTAATAATAACTAAAAATTTGATTACAAAACACATTATTACTACAAAATCACCCAAAAAAAGTAGAAAAAGATGGATAAAGACCGCCCCCCCAAAAACTCAAATAAACAAGTTATAAATATTATCTAATCAAATATAAAAGTAAAGATAGTTCATTTGCATCAGAAGTCTTTCCGAAATAAAGGGGAGATGTTGAATTGAAACAATAAAGAAGAAGAAAGGCTGAATTATATGAAGAATTCTGTAGAGTCAATGGTCTTGGACAAAGATCACAATAGGAAAAATCGCGATTTGCGACGGCCAAAAACCCTCGCAAAATCGTCGCTGACCGTTTTTGTGACGGTTTTAGCCGTCGCAAAAAATGACGTCGCAATTTGCGACGGCCATGGGAAACCGTCGCAAATTACGACGATTTTGCGAGGGCAAAAAAAATTCGTTGCTATTTGCGACGGTTTTGCGACGGTTTTGCGAGGATTTTGCGACGAATATTTTTTGGTCAAACTTCACCAAAGGAACAAATTTGCGACGGTTTTGCGACAAAAAACATTGACCCTCGCAAAACCGTCGCAAATTTGCGAGGGTTTTGCGAGGGCCCAAGCAAGCGAGGGTTTTGCGAGGGCCCAAGCAAACCCAAGTAATGGCCCTCGCAAAACCCTCGCAAATTACGACGGTTTTGCGAGGGGGTTAATCCCAAGTAATGGCCTTCGCAAAACTCTCGCAAATTGCGACAGTTTTGCGAGGGGAGAATTAACCCCCAAGTCATGACCCTCGCAAAACCCTCGCAAATTGCGACGGTTTTGCGAGGGCCCAAGCAAACCCGCGGTTTGGACCCTCGGAGGGCCACGGGTTGGCCCTCGCAAAACTGTCGCAAATTGCGACGGTTTTGCGAGGGCTACAGCTTGAGCCCTCGCAAAACCCTTACAAATTGCAACGGTTTTGCAAGAATTTTGCAATAATTTTTTATTTTATTATTATTATATTTATTTTAAATTATTAATTCCCTATAAATCAACCCTGAAACACTATACAAATAAATGCCAAAATTATGTTCATAATCCAAAAAAATACTATAAAAAATTAAAAATAAGCCCAAATAAATATAATTAAAATACTAAAATATAATATAATATAAAATACATAATAAGTATCTAAAAAAGTAAAATAATTCACAAAAATAAGTAATAGTGTATAAAGAGTATAAAAATAAATATAACAAGTCTATATAAGTAATGAATGAGCAGCTGCAGAAGGGGGTGGAGGAGGGGAACGAGAGCCCCTACGTGGGCTCGGGTGCTCATCAGCTGGATCAAATCCATCGTTAGCATTTGGATCTTCATCTTCAGCATTAACAGCCACAATGCGCGCTTCTATCTCCTCTATGGATGGCATAGATGGTGTAGGAATACCCATCTTGTCCGACATAGCTGCCATCCAACCACCAAATGTAGACTGCTGTTGCCTCATGAAATCACGTACATCTTGTATGTGATGAAATTTAAAATAAAAAATGTTAAAAGATTTTGAAATGTAAAACAAATAATAATAAGGATTGAAATTATGTAATAAAAAAATTTAAAATTTGACATGAGATAATAATGATGTAATAGATTTAAGGAATCTTTCACCATTAACTATATAAATTGTGAGGGGGTCACATAAGAAAAATTGCAGCAATTACAGCCATTTCTATGAGTAAATTCATTTTCCAACATTCAACACAAAATTATACTTTTACTCTAAAATAGGGGTTAAAATCATTTACTTAATTAATTAAGGAAACTATTTTATTTTAAAACATAAACCTCCAGTTCAAAACCTACATATGTTAGGTGATGCCACTCATGTCAAAAGTACACATAAGAAAAAAGGATAAAGTCTAACCTCTGTTAGGATTGCGAGGAATGAACTCGGCATACAATCACCATCAAACCAATATCTGAGAACAGGAGAATGGACAAGTTATATACAAGTTAAATTGGTCTCACGTATTTCTTTGAAATAGACAAAATGAAGTTATCTAATGCACACAAATTACACTGACATAAATTTTTCGCAGTCTAATTAATCAAAGAGTAGTAGCAGCAGTCAATCTGAACAATATAAATTTTCAATAGTCTTTGAGATATTTGTCTTTAAGGTTAATCTGAACAATTCATATAGTTCAAATGTGGAAGAAGCTGACTTGGAGTTTGCTTTTAGGTTTTTATTGATTAACCTTGGTGTATCAGAACCCCTAACTAAGGTTCTTCCCAAGGGTAAGTGTTTATTTTGCAGATTCTGATATAGTATTTTGCAAATGAATGAAGGTAAGCACGGAAAAGATGAAAACAAACTTTCAAGTGCCTAATATAAGACTGATAAAGCTTTTGCATGGTTTTGGATGAAATTAATAGTAGAACTGCTCTTAGTACTTTGTGCATTCTCCTTTAAACTCTACCAAAAGATATATTTGTAGTTATAGTCATTCTTATCAGTATTTTTGCATGCTCATGTGTAAATTTCAGCCACCAAAAATTAGCCTAAAATAGTAACACAAAAGATGAAGAAGGAGGAGGCAAAGAAAGAGAGAAAATGCTCATTATCTTTGTCCTTAAGCATACTTAGATAGAAGATATATTGTACTTTAAAATCCTTGTTTCTAGCCTATAGGAAAAACAAACTAACATTGAAGCATCAAACAATTCCAATTACACCAACAACTGCCAAAACTATGCATCTTCAAATAATTCAACTCAACAAAAAGCCATAAATACATATAAAAATGATCTTTGTCTTGCACTGCATTGAACAATAAGTTAGCTAATAAGAAGAAAACTAATAGCTTCTTTTTTCCTTTATCCATCCAACTACAAGGGAGAAAAATATCCTTTGAGAAATTATACAAAATATCACCTTGTGAGAAACAAAACTCATATGGATGCCAACAAGCCTCCGACAAAATCTCAAGTAATAGTTTAGAAGAAAAGAAGAGAGCCAGAACAATATTCAATAACCCTTACCAACCTATACTCAACATAAACTGCATATGAGCCAGTCTAGAACCAAAACTCAGTATGGTAAGAAGAACAGCAAACACAGTTAACTTGGAGGGATGGACACGACGATGGCAGAGGGTAATCAACTTATTTAGAGCATCAAGATGCCAAAAAAAAAAAAAAAAATCGGCATAGTTTCCCCTGTATGCTGGACGTTTCTAGGCACAAAGCCACCACAAAATTAACAACATTTGAAAAAAAAAAACATTAACTGTCACAACAATAAAAGGGTAATCACCCATTACCCATGGGGAATGATCACCCATCACTCACGAGGAATGATAACCCATCACTCACGGGGATCCATTCTTATAAGTTAAAAAAAGAGAAAAAAAAGATGATAACAGAAATGCAAAAAATACAACAAAACAGAACAAATTTAGTGGCTCCAGCATCAACAAGCAGCAACCACATGTTCAAGCATGCAGAATTTGTTTCACTTGTATTCATGTTATACAATGAGTAAAAGAAAAGAAAAGAATGAGAAATGTACCACAAAGCTATCATTAGTGAATAGGTGATTAGCCAAAACAAAAGTCTTTGAGAAGGTCATTGAGAAGTACATCTTTTAGGTTTATATTCTAATCATATTATCTCGGCTCCATAATGCATCCAAACAAAATTGCAACTCAAAGGATTCACTTTTTGAATCCTTTTGCGTCCAGCGTTTTCCCTTTTCTCATCAGTTCAAAGCTTTCCTTCAAGGAAAACCATTAAACAAATTTAGATAAAATGAAAAAAATAATGACAACGATTCAGATTTGTAGTATGATGATAAAGATTTTAGTTCATACCATCAGAAGATTTTAGATAGAAGAATGCTTAAAGTTAAGTATACTTACAAATTTGCAAACATCCTACCACGTAGAAGGTGCCAGTATCCACGAGACAAGCAAAAATGTTGTGTTTATATTGCACAAAATGAGGAAATATCTAATGGCTTTGAAGACAATCGGATAGACAATGAAAACCAAAACTCTATTAGTAGACTAGCCTTGCAAATTACACCAAATGCTAAGTACACATTAAAACTGAGCTACTTAAGAATTACAGCCTTCAATTTAGATATTCATCCACTTTTAGGTAATAGGAAGCCATGCAACCACAACCCTACCAACACCAAACCCCACCCCCACCCCACCACCTCCCAAACCAAACCCACAAGGAAAAAAATGAAAAATAATGGAGTATCCCAACTTGAGGGTAACACGTGAAGGCAGCATGGAATAACAAATCGCAACTGTGAAGCTATCACTAGCATCATTATGTAGCAATTTTTCCTCTTCCTTACTTCTCTTTTCCCTTCTAATTTCCAGTTATGATCTTTAATCATGACAGTCCAAAAATGGATAATCATCATTACTGTCAAAATTGTTATTTCCCACTCCACATTATGCAAGTAAAAAATCACTCTTTACAAATTCTATTAAAAATCATTCTTTACTGTTTTTAGAATATAAACATAAAAAAATACTGCAAATTCAATATTTGTACTCACCAAGAACAGCAAATGAACAAAATCAAAAGTCTTCCAACAAAACTTCGTCTTGGGGGCCGGTGGGAGCTATAGGGGGCAGGCGAAGGGGCTGCGGGGGTGGGGGTTACGGGGAGACGGCACTGGGAGGGAAGGGGAGGGGGTGGTCGCACGGGGGGGGGGTCGCGAGGGGGCTGCGGGGGAGAAGGGGAAGGGGAGGGGGCGGCGGGAGTTGAACGGGGGGAGATCGGGGGGGTGGGGGGGACCGGCGGGAGCTACGGGGGTGGGGGAAGGGGCTGCGGGGGTGGGGGGTTGCGGGGAGAAGGGAGAAGGGGACGGGGAGGGGGTGGCGGGAGTCGGACGGGGGGGAGGGGGAGGGCCGGCGGGAGCTACAGGGGTGGGGGAAGGGGCTGCGGGGGTGGGGGGTTGCGGGGGAGAAGGGAGAATGGGACGGGGATGGGGGCGGCGGAAGTCGGACGGGGGGGACCGGCGGGAGCTATAGGAGTGGGGGAAGGGGCTGCGGGGGTAATGGGTAGTAGTAGTAGAAGAAGAAGAGTGTGAGGAATAAGGAGGGAAAAATAAAAAGGAGGGAGTGAAAATTTTTAAGAAATTTTAAATTTTTTTAAAAATTTTTAGTTATTTCGTCACAATTTGTGACGAAAAAATTAAATTTCGTTAATTTCTTATAAATTGATAAGAATAATATTTATAAATCAATCTCTATATTATAATTTTTATTTTTTTTAGTAATCTCAATAATAATAATAGTATTTAAATTATTTTTCTTTATATATACATACATGTTATAATATATATATATTAAATCAAAGAGATATTTATATATATTGTATACTATATAAGCATATCCATATACTTACATATTCATCAATTTTTTAGTGACTTAAACAATAATAACAATATTTGAATTATTTTTCTTTATATATTTTACTTTATACATCACTTAATCAAAGTGATATATAAAAAAATTAGACATATATATACATACATACATGTTATAATATATATATATATATATATATATTAAACTAGAGAGATACTTATATATATATTGTATACTACATAAGCATATACATATACTTATATATTAGAGTAAGTATATAATATAATAGAATTAACTATATATATTACAAACTAATCTCTACATTATAATTATTACTATTTTTTTTACTGATCTCAATAACAATAATAGTATTTGAATTATTTTTCTTTATATATTTTACTTTATACACCACTTAACCAAATAGATAGATAAAAAAATTAGACATATGTATATACATAGCTATATAGTATAATATATATTAACATGTAGGGGATGAAGAACATTACAAACTGATATCTACATTATAAATTTCACCATTTTTTTAGTGATATTAACAATAATAACAGTATTTGAATTATTTTTCTTTATATATTTTACTTTATACACTACTTAATCAAAGTGATAGATCAAAAAATTAGATACATGTATATACATAACTACATGTTATAATATATATATTAAACTAAATAGATACTTATATACATTGTATACATATACTTATATATTAGAGTAAGTATATAACATAACATAATTAACTATATATATTTACTTATATAATACATTAGGTGTATAACATAACATAATTACATATACAAAATTATAATAAAATGCACTAATTGAGACATGTTATTAAAAATATTTTAGTAAATTTGTCAAAATACACTACCACACAAATACATAAAGAAAAATTTTAAAATTTTAAAAAATATTGATTAAAACCCTATTTTGTCGCAAAACCCTCGCAAATTCGTCGCAATTAGTGACGAATTTGCGACGAATTAGGGTTTTGAATTTTTCAATTTTTTTATTTATATATTTTTTAATTAAAAATAATCAACCGTCGCAAAACCCTCGCAAATTGCGAGGGTTTTGTGATGAACATTCAAAAATTTTTGTAAAAATATTTTTTTTTAAAAATAAATAGCCGTCGCAAAACCCTCGCAATTTGTTAGGGCTAAAGGCCGTCGCAAAACCCTCGCAAATTGCGAGAACTTTGCGATGGACATTTAAATTTTTTAAAAATATTTTTTAAAAAAAATAATTTTTCATTGCAAAACCGTCGCAATTTACCAGGGTTTATTGGCCGTCGCAAAACCCTCGCAAATTACAAGGGTTTTGCGATAGACGTTCAAATTTTTTTTAAAAAATATATTTTTAAAAATAATTGGCCGTCGCAAAACCCTCGCAAATTGCGAGGAATTTGCGATGGACATTTAAATTTTTTAAAAATATTTTTTAAAAAAACAATTGGTCATCGCAAAACCCTCGCAAATTGCAAGGGTTTTGTGATGGATGTTCAATTTTTTTTTAAAAAATATATTTTTTTAAAATAATTTGTCGTCGCAAAACCCTCGCAATTTGCGAGGGCTTAAGGGCCGTCGCAAAATCCTCGCAAGTCGCAAAACCCTCGCAAATTGCGAGGATTTTGCGATGGACATTTAAATTTTTTAAAAATATTTTTTAAAAAAATAATTAGTCGTCGCAAAACTCTCGCAATTTGCAATGGTTTATTGGCCGTCGCAAAACCCTCGCAAATTGCAAGGGTTTTGCGATGGACGTTCAAATTTTTTTTAAAAAATATATTTTTTAAAAATAATTTGTCGTCGCAAAGCTCTCGCAATTTGTGAGGGCCGTCGCAAAACCCTCGCAAATTACGAGAGTTTTGCGATGGACATTTAAATTTTTTAAAAATATTTTTTTAAAAAACAATTGTTCGTCGCAAAACCCTCGCAATTTGCGAGGGTTTATTGACCGTCGCAAAACCCTCGCAAATAGCGACGATTTTGCTACGAATTGCGACGAATATTTTGGCCGTCGCAAAACCGTCGCAAATTGCCACGGTTTTGCGACGGTGTTGGTCAACTCGCGAGTTAATTGAAAATCGTCGCAAAATGGTCGCTATTAGCGACGGTATTGAAGCCGTCGCAAAAAATTCGTCGCAAAATGAGATTTTTCCTGTAGTGGACTGTCTCCGGGGGGGATGACTTAAACATTTCTTTCCACTTTTTGAGTAAACTCTTCAGCCTTTGGTCCACACGGAAAGATTGATAGATATAGAAATTGGCTTTGGATGCCAAAGAGATGTTCGATCGGAGTTTTAAGCTTTAACCACCCTATATACTGTTTGCTTTTCCATAATTTTAATGGAATCCTTTTATTCCCTCAAAAGTAAAATTAGTATTCAATTTGAGAAGAAAGAAATATTATTCAACTACTTCGTCTTGACTTTGACTTAAATCCTTTCAAATGTTTAATATAGGAATTAGAATGAAGAATGGGATGGAGCTCTTTCTTTAAGTCAATATATGTTTATAAGCATTATATAACTGAGTTTTCTGGAGACCATAACTGATTTAATTTTTTTTTTCTTCTTCTTGAGAACCAAAATAGTTGAGTTTTTTCTTTTTTTTTTTTTGCAGCTTAATAAAATGATCATTCCTTTTTTCCGGATGAAACAACCTTTTGCTTAATGAGATTCATTTCTTTGATTTCAACTCGTTAAAGAAATAGAGGGCTCCACATATTGTAGAAATTTGGAGCTTTCCAATTGGAATACAGTAGACTTTAAACTCACGGATAATTTCCTTTCACTTGTTTGGTATAGTCGTTTGTCTTGTGGAAAAAATATATATATATTTTTAAAGCCATGAATAAGTGGGCATTTCCATCAACCTGTTATCTTCACTAAGAATTTTGCTTTAGTGGACAAGCAAATAGTTCAGAGTTCTTTCGAATTTTGAGGCCTTCACAAATCTCCGTCATTTACTTTAATTGTACACTTATTTGGTAAAATCGTGGGTATTTCTTATGTGGAGATCAAATTGAGCCATAATAAATGTGGTTCAAGTGTAGTTGAAGATTATAAAAAATCTAATATACCTTTTATTATATTAGAGAAAAATTCACATATTTCCCTCCATTGTATTTTTCCTCTTCTCATATTCTCTCATATTGGATTTTACGTATAATATTTCTAAGACGTCTAATTCCCATGAAAATCTTAGTTTTACACTATTCTATCAGATTAAAACTCCAACTATTACATTACATCTAGTTTCTTATTCTTCATTACTATTTTGTCATATAATCATAGTTCACACTTCTTCCTTATTCTATCAATATAGCACAATTATATTTGATACTTTTATCTTATACTATCAATTAATATGGAAAGATATATTCAATTGGAAAACATAATACAAGAAGAAATAGAGCATAATCAAGAATACATATTTTAAAAGAAGAAAATATGATAAATGCGGGACTTTTTCATTTATAACCTTGTTTAAAAGATTCAAAAAGTGATTTCGGTATAGAATAATTCTCTTTTAAAAAGAATACATATCACAATATACAATTATTTGTTTAATTAGTGTAAAATATTACTACTAACATAAGACTTCAAAAGTTAAAAAAAGACTAATATTAAAAGCGAGGATTTTCTTTTCTTTTTTTTTTAAATTACTATTACAATTGTGAAAAGAATATCAGGACATTCATCAAAGCATGACTCGAACCCCATACCTTACAATTATAAGTGAGACAACTTTACTTCTAAACAAGACTTTTTTAGAAGAATCTATTTTGAAAGGAAAATATAGTATATAATTATTTTTTAATTAATTTACAATAGTACTTTTAAGATTGCCTTATTTATATAATCTAAATACTTATTATGTATTAAGATTTTATCTTATTTATCATCTAAATTCTTACGTAATCTTAATTTTGTCTTATTAATGACATTATTTGTGTATAAATATTTTGAATTAAAATGAATGGCCACATGTGATTATAAAAAATAGATAAATATAATAAGAGAATATGTTAGTATAACTTAGAAATATTTTAAAATAGTAACGTCCATAAATAATTTAAGTACAAATTATATTCATCATATTTTATAAGATTAATTTTGTATGCTTTTAAGGTGATTTTTTATATAATATTTGTAAAAAATTATAGCAATATCTATCCGAAGTGTCGTATTTAATTTTGAATAGATTTAATGTATATTGTATTATTTTTATCATATTTTAAATTAATGACGAAAAAACCCTCATAATTCATTATTAAATTACCAACTATTAAAAGAAAGACTTTTTCTTATTATATTAGTTGTAATTCATTAGTAAATTACCAAATAATATAAAAATAAAGCCCACCAAAGAGGATTCGAACTTGCATTAAGCTACATAACCTAGATATGCTAGCACACCATTATCAAATGTTTTGTAATTTGCACTGTTCATATCATATTTACATTTTCTCGCCATCCCGTATCTAGTAATAACATTACAACAGATATCTCATTAGATATTTGTATTTTTTTTATTTTAAAAATGCAATAATTTACACATTCTTTCCACCTTCATTCAATAATAACATTCATAATAAATGTCTCATTAGATATTTTTATGTTAATTCAAATAGCGCAATAATTTATACATATTTTTATTAAAAAAATAAGAAATTATATTTACATAAATGCAATATATATATATATATATATATATATATATATAAACTCATAAATGTAATATAATGTTTTATATGTAAATGATAATTGATTATATATATTGAATTGAATAATTTATTTCAAAGGTTAACATGTAAAAGGATATGGATTTATAGTCAATATAAGGAGACTGATAATTCTAACAATTTTTTTTCCATATAAATGACATTACTTATTTTTTATATTTATAATTTATTTGACATGTAAACTTAGCAATAATATTATGAAAATTCATTTATCTAACTTTATTCAATAAACAACCATTTATCTAATTTTAGAAACAAAATACTAAAAGGAAAGGTAAAAATAAGTTTAAAGAAAATGACATTTATTGAAAGATAATTTAGTATTCACTTAACTTTGAATATTAAACGATGGAATTATATCTTTTCTATTATGTTCAAAAATTCATTTAATATTCTATTAGTAAACTATTACTAATGTGGTATCAATGGATTACTAATAGAATTATTTTATTTATTATTATTTTTTATATTTCTATTAATACTTTATTGGTAATCTCTCAGTAAAACTAAAATTACCAATAAAAAAAAAATAGCAGAATATCATCGGATGGAAATATTTATTTTTATTTTTAATAATATTTTCAGTAATTAAAACTATTATAAACACGGAACAATTAAACTTATTAACAAAATATTGATTGAATACCAACTGATATAAATAATATTTATAAAAAAATTTATAAATCTAAAACATTTGATGATATTTTGTCAGTAATTAAAATCATTAGTATTTGTTGCCAATAGACTGAAATCCTTTTTTATTTTATATTTAATTTTATTTTATTTTTATATTTCGTTGGTCATCTATTGGTAATATTTTGGTAAAATTTAAAATTTAGACCAATTATTGATGGAATTACCTATGGACTTCTTATTTTACAAAAACTTATAATAAAAAGATTCTATTTGTATTCCAATGGTATTTAGTAGAAAATTTATGAAATAAATAGTTTTTTTTGGGTAGTTATTCGAGATATTTTGGAAATATTGAGGACACGAGGCTCAATTTTAATTTATTTATTATTGTTAAATAAAATAGTAGTAGATTATTTCAATTAGCTTAATATAGAAGCTTAATTTTAGATGATCAAAATATTTTAAAAAAATCATATCGAAAGGATTCAAAAGATTATGGTTGATTTTTTTTTTTTAAAAAAACTTTTGAGTGGATCGAAATATATAAAACAAAATATTTTAAATCTTTGCGATAGTCATTCAAAGTGTAATCATTCAAAAATAAGTGTAAGTAAATCATTAATTCAAAATTATTTTTCATTTTTTAAATCGATTGCCCTTTAAAAAAATATCAAATTAGAAGGGATAAATCTTTTAAAGTCCTAAAATATCATATTGGTTGTGGATGTAACTAAAAATCGTATATACATAGATTATTCTAAAATATAGTCAGTATAGATGCATTGAATAATCTATTGATGTTTACGTAAAAAAAACAATAAACTTATAGAGTTGAATTCTTCTTGAAGCTTTACTCAACTTTAAATATCTAATTATTAATTTTTTATATATTTTTCATTTCTTTTTTAGCTTTGTAAAATCAATGTTATGTATGAATTTAAAAATATACATTTTGGTTAGTGAATAAATGAACTTTAAATTAATAATATTGAACTCAAAAAGATACTGCTAAAATTTAATATATTAGAAGGAGAAACTGACTTAAGAATGTTAATCAATATTTGTATTTATATAGACAGATTTTAGTTGACAAATTATCTGTTTAATTGAATACTCACGTTACTTTATAATATTCTAATTGACAGTGACTTTGAAATGATTATGTAGTTAATTGTTGGTATATAAATGTACAATTGATATTTGATATTGAAAACACAAGTTTGAACTCATCATATTGGAAACATATAAATTTGAATAGATAATTGATAATATTAGTCTCACATTTGAAAAATTCAACTTTTGAATTCAAAATATATTAAAATCTTGATTGGGAATAATATTGTCAATTAACTTAAAGTTTAATAATAAGAAGACTTATATACCCCTATTGATCCAGATCAATTTGATCACCAAAACATTTCCCAATGACTAAATGGTCTTATGGATAAAATATTGAATCGTGGTCATTTAAATATGATCAAAGGATGACTAAATTTAACTCAATAAGTGGAAGATGGAGCACGACAGTAACTAACATGCTTGAGAGAAAAGCTGCAAACCCATAACACCCACAACAGCTAGAGAAAATATAAAAGATAATAAGTCTACAGAGATATTAATCAAACCTAATTGTGAAGACCGTTCAGTTATGTGAATTACAGCCACCAAGAAATGTACAGATATAAAATCACAAGGAGTTGCAACATGAGTAACAAAGAGAGCTAAGTCTACTGAAGCCTATACATCAGGCATCTTCTCATCAAAAAAGAAACATCAGGTATATGTTGATCTTAAGCAGAAATGCACAAAGTTTAATTGCCTAAAGAGCAGCGTCAACTAATTGACTCTGTATGCTATAGAGCACAGCTTTGATTTTTTTTCCCCCTCCCTTTCCAGCCTAGTGTTTGCATCCATAATTAGGTTGTATAAATGTGGATTACCCGTGCACAGAAGAAAAAGCAAAATAAGAAGACTACAAATGGTTAGATTCATTAATCCGTCCCAATTAGCGAGGGATTTGAGATGAACTTCCAAAATTTAAAAATAAATTAAAATTATTAAAATTGAATTAGCGAGAGATTTACAATGGCCATCCAAAATTTAAAATAAATTAATTTTTTAAAATTAAAAAAGCCTACACAATCTATCGCAATTAGAGATGGATTTGCGACGGATTTCAAAATTTTAAAAATAAATTTATATTTTTAAAATTGAAAAAAAATCAATCGTAAATTCGTCGTAATTAGTAAGGGATTTGAGATTAGAGAGGGATTTGCGACGGATTCCAAAAATTTTAAAAAAAATTTATATTTTTAAAATTGAAAAAAAATCAATCGTAAATTCGTCGTAATTAGTAAGGGATTTGAGACGGCTATTCAAAATTTAAAAACAAATTTATATTTTTAAAATTGAAAAAAATAAGGCCTTGCAAATCCGTCGCAATTAGCGAGGAATTTGCGACGACTATCTAAAATTTAAAATAAATTTATTTTAAAAATTAAATAAATAAGCCCTCTCAAATTCGTCACAATTAGCGAGAAATTTGCGACGGTCATCCAAAATTAAAAATAAATTTATTTTTTTAAATTAAAAAAATAAACCGTCACAAATCCGTTGCTAGTTAGCAAATTTGTTAATTTAATTGCTAGTTATCTAATTGATAGTATATAATTAGCGAATCCATAGCTAATTGCAAATTTGATATATATCTATATATATATATACATATATATATATATTAATATAACATATTTAAATTATATATACATATATATATGCTAATAAACTTTTTAATATAAAAATAAATATATACATACATACATATTAATATATTTTTTTAATATAAAAATAAATATACATACATATATATATATATATATTAATATATACATATATACATTTTATTTATGTATATATGTGTGTGTCTATATAGCATATTTAAATTATATAAATACATACATATACACACACACACACACACACATGTTAATATATTTTTAATATATTAATAAATATATATGCATACATATATTTGTGTATATATTAATATATACATATACATACATACATACATATTCATACAAATTAATATATCTACATATATATATATACATATTTATTTATGTTAGTATATATATATATATATATATGAATATTTATATATATATGTATATATACATATATATACACATTTATCTATATATATTATAATACTTTTTTAATATATTAATAAATATATATGTATATATTAATATATATACATACAAACATACATACATATATATATGTATATTCATACATACATATCCATACAAATTAATATATATACATACATATATATATATATATTTAATTGCAACGGATACATATATATATATATCATATTCATACATATATACATACATATATATACTTAATAATATCATATTTATATTATATATAAAAATACATATATATATTTATATATATGTATATATATATCAAGCTTTAATTTTTTTTTTGTGAATTTTTTAGATTAGTGACGAATTTGCGACGATAATTCAAAATTTAAAAATAAATTTATTTTTTTAAATTAAAAAATAAGCTTTCGCAATCCGTCGCAATTAGTGAGGAATTTGCAATGGCTATCCAAAATTTAAAAATAAATTTATTTTTTAAAATTAAAAAAATAAGCCATCGCAAATCCGTCACAATTAGTGAGGGATTTGCGATGACCATCTAAAATTAAAAAATAAATTTATTTTTTAAAATTAAAAAAATAAGCCCTCGTAAATCTGTCGCAATTAGCGACGAATTTGAGATGGCTATTCAAAATTTAAAAATAAATTTATTTTTTAAAATTAAAAAAATAAGCCCTCGCAAATTTGTCGCGATTCGCGAGACATTTGTGACGGCCATCTAAAATTTGAAAATAAATTTATTTTTTAAAATTAAAAAAAAGCCATCGCAATTAGCAAGGGATTTGCGAAGCCCATCCGAAATTTAAAAATAAATTTATTTTTTAAAATTTAAAAAATAAGTCCTTGTAAATCTATCGCAATTAGCGAGAAATTTACGACGGTTATTCAAAATTTAAAAATAAATTTATTTTTTAAAATTAAAAAATAAGCCATTACAAATCTGTTGCAATTAGCGAGGAATTTACAATGACTATCTAAAATTTAAAAATAAATTTATTTTTTAAAATTAAAAAAATAAATCCTTGCAAATCCCTCACAATTAGTGAAAGGATTTGTGACGGCCATCCAAAATTTAGACATAAATTTATGTTTTTAAAATTGAAAAAATAAGCCATCACAAATCCATCGCAATTAGCGAGGGATTTGCGACGACCATAAAAAATTTAAAAATAAATGTATTTTTTTAAAATTAAAAAAATAAACCGTCATAAATCCGTCGCAATTACTTGAACAAGAATCCTTTGGTATTGCCACCAAGCAGCCAAAATAGCATTAGGATGCAACATGTGGCAAATCCCTCTGCAAATGAAATTTTAGAAGCCTAAGCAACGCAGATTTTCTTTGGAAGTGGAATAACCTACAGAGAAATGGAAGAGTTGGATTAGGCTTTTGTTATGGAGGTTGTGGCTGGTTCGATGATTGTGGTGGATTTGCTGAAGGTTGAGGTTGTGATTTCTAGCCTTTTATTCTCTTTCGATCACACATCACTGCGATCAAACCCAAGCCTTAGTTCTCCAGAAAGCCTTTGCTAATGGAGGAGGAGCAAGTTGGTTCAGAGACTGTTAGTTGCCGTTCGGTTAGTTTCATCAATTCTTCCAGTCGTTTTTTCCATTTTTAATGGTGCCAATTTGGTTCCATGTCTTTTCTTATCCCAAACATTTTGCCATGTGATTTGCGCAAGTAGAAAAGGGCCAGGGTTCAGACGAGAGCAAATAATGAACATTCCAAGCCGTAGCGACATAGCAAGGCAGCCAACATTACATGCAAGAGAAAATAGCGAGGAAAAGGAGTCTTCTGATGATTTTGAAGAATCTCGCCCCAGAGCAAAGCGAAATAGGACTGCTGATGCTACACGTAAAGAGCCAAATCAGCATAGGAAACTGTTGAATCTATCATTCTCAAGTTTATGGATGCAATGTAGGGAACTATTCATGAATTTGATGCTACAAGTGGTAATTTGGTTTATTCACTTCGGGAAAGAGTACAAGGCATATTGCAGCATAAATTAGCAATGTACTTACTCCTTAAGTAGGCTATTTTTTCTTGAAATGTTTTGGTCTGGATGATATGTATGTCTGTAAATGTTATTTCCTTACTTCAAGATTATAGATATAGTTGAATTAGTCTAGGGATGAGAAGCTAATAAGTCCAAGTGAAAGTGAATTTATGAACTCTGACATGATGCTAGCTTATGTAGAAGTATTAGGAGTTCTACTACAGAGAATTATAAACAATAAGAGAAATTTGTTTAATTTCTCTAAAATTTTATGCTTTAAGGCAAATTGCATAATGTATTACATGACTGAATAAGTCTTATAAAATGCATAAACTGAGCTAAGTGAAGTATTCTTTGCTGATGTTGCTGAAGTTTTATTTCCAATCTTGATTAAACTTTATTTGACGAGGGTAAAATGATATACATAAACAATTGAAATTGTAATAGTTCATTGTCTCAATATATGGATAAAATTTCATAATGGACATAGTATACATGGTGAATGGTGAACTTCTTTTATTAAACTTCTACACTAATGTGTTATTCTTCTGACATTATAATTATCTGTAAGCTTTGTTTTATGCTATTGGATTGGGAAAAGGAACCATTCCAACTGCAGTTGCTATCAATCAGGCACTCAAGCAAGGAATTGGATATCTAAATAAAATTCTATTGTCAAAATATGGAAGGTATTTTGATATCAATCTCAAAGGTTGGAGGTTGTTTGCAGACCTTTTGGAAAATACTACATATGGAATAGAGATCTTGACTCCTGCATTTCCATATATATATTTGTCCCAATTAGTGCGGCTGCTAGAGCAGGAAGATCTGTAGCAACATGGAGCCGGGTAGTTTTGATTTGTACAATTCACAAGAAAGATGGTTCAAGATTTAATTACTAAAACTATAAATCTTTACTTGATAGGCTGCTAGTAAAAGCTATTTCTATGCTGGCTTTGCTACTTAAAGGAATTTGCTGAGGTAGTTTTCTTGTGTTGCCTTTGTGCTGAAATAGAATAAAAAATATCTTGGGTACGAGGAGTATATAGAAAGATTCTACATATTTTTCTTGCCATTTTGTTCATGATTCATTGGCTATTGATTTTGCTAAATGTTCTATGTGCAATAATATGTTCATAAAATGTTAGTGATGGTAGGTAATTACAAAAAGTGAAGCACAGGGAATGGTGAGCAAATCTTGCAGGATTACACTTGGCATGGCATTAGCTAATTGCATACAATCTTCTAATTGCATTAAGCCTATTGGAGTTAGATTTATTTACTTTGGACCGCTAGTCTTAACATTGATTTGTTTTTATCTTTTCTGTGAGTTGGCAGAATGATTTGACAATGTATATTTGATGTTGCTATAGTGAAAAATTGACAATGTATTTTTATTCTTATGACATTGTAGTAACAATATAAAAGTAATCAGCAAACGAATGTCAATTATTGTTGCTGTAGTAATAACTTTTTGCCACATCTGAACTTGCTGCAATCAATTGGTTTGCTCATCACAGGAAGACATTGTTTTTGTAACTTTTGTTTTGGCTTTTCTGCCAATCAGTTGTTTCCATCATCAAATATACGAATTTGAACTGATCATGAGTGACATATTGTTCGAGATGATTGCCGTGTTGTTAGATCAAATCAGAATAATAAGGAGTCATCTCAATCGAGTAGTAATGGCAATGGCAATGGCAATGGCAATGGCTATGTAAATCTCTGTCAGTATCCGACTTCTCCTTCTCAATGAATTCTAAGGTAAATTGTCATTTTGCCCATGGAAAGAAAAATACCTCAGTAGATTCCCCCTTTTTCTATGTCAAATTACTAAGAAATTGGTAAGCATTTATACCTGCTACTATTCCTTGGTGTGCATTGGCCTTTCGGTTTTTATTTTGAGCATATTGGGTGAATAAAGATTGTGGATTTTGGAATTCTTGATTTTCGTATTTGTTCTATATTGGGGTTCTGTTAATTTTGGAACTCATTGGTTTCCGAGAATCATGGATGATGCCTTACTACTTGGGGTTATGCTTGGGTTTGTTGTTTTTGTCTCCATTTAACCTTATTTTAATTTGTCCTTGAGCTTCATTTTCTTCTCAAATTCCATATCAACATTCAACCACAATTGACTCTATAATTGGAGTTTGATATGGAAAATATGAGTTTTTAAGAAAAGATTTCTTCATCTAGGTATCTTGCTCTCTAAATTTATTCATTTAATATAATTGAAAAAGTTAGTAGTTGGTTTTAAAATATTCATTTGTATAATCTGGTGATTAAACAAGTGTGGTTGTGTAATTGTCATGGGAATGGTATGCAGATATTTTAATCCAAAATGGCAAGGGTAAAAGTAGGCTCTTAAAGGCTGGAATGAAATTGTTTTTGGCAACATATTTGCTAATTTGCAGGCCTTTGAAGATGATCGCTTGTAGTCTGGATCTCTAGATGAAATTTCTCCTACTGAAGATAATGTAGCTACCCTTTGTAACAGCCCCTGCTAAGTGGCCTAAATGACCAGAGAATGTCGTCCTATCCTCTCAGACAAAGGGTCTTTATAACAAAGGAAGAAAAGAAAGCAACAAGATATAACTAAACAATAACTTTAAAGCGGAAATTGAATTATTGTCTAAATAAATCCCAATATAGACATACAAGGATAAAACTTTGCAAGCCAAAAGAAATCATTATACATCATCATTAGAGTATTGGTAGAAGAGTATCAAAACCTATTCTATTACAAAATGATCTGCAGCACTTGGTCTTGATAAACATACACTACCCTGAAAATCGTGGTTAGAAAAGTTATGTGAGTTTATAAATAATCTCAATAAGTCTGCAATGTGTGAAAGTGACAGTTACGAAATCAATGACATGATGCATGTGTATGAAATAAATCGAACGAATGTAATTATCAGAAAATTTGCATTTGTTCATCTCAAATCCTTTATCAAATTTTGGAGAGAAAATTGCAAAGACGATTAATTATGAAATGTGTATAAGAATTTTGTTGGGTAAACAATTAAGTCAAAATTCCTGGAACAAAAATTCATTTCAGCAAAAGTCTTGATCAACTAACCATATTGCGTATTGAGATTATAGATCATCGATACCACACAAACATGGCCACGGCATACACAATGTCGAAAAATCACATGTAGGCGATCAACCTACAGAGAGAATGCTTCTCCTTCTTCTCTCTCATACATTTTCCTCAAGTCCGGATGTCCTACATCTGTCTGTCAGAGTTCTCGAAACTCTGCTACTAGCTAAAGACCCGACTAAACTACTAGGACTGATGCCCTATTTGGAAAGGACAGTTTCCCAGAGATGACCTATCAACTGAAACTCTCTCCTAGTCTAACAAAAGCTAACCCTATAGCTTCGCCCCTTGAGTACTCAAGTCTTCAACAAAGCGATTCAAGAAATTCCTATTCCGATTTGGAATATACAATTTCGTTACCAAAACATTGTTCCAGTCCCCAAAACCATATTTGGTTTAAAATTCAGCCTAACCCAAAACCACAATTGTACATTCTCTTCAAAATATTTCCAAAATAGAAATCATGTCATCCGTTCTATCCAAATTTGCTCAAGGCACAAATAAATCAAATCAGTTCATGTCTTGCCTCAAAGGTGATATTGTTAGGAGCCAAAATCTCATGCTATGATTTTTGCAATTATATGCATGAAGAAAAAATTGTCATTAGATATAAACATTGATGCATGGCTCCTAATCATATCATAACATTCATAAGAAGATTCCCAAAATTGATCATACATAATTTTCCCAATTAGAAGTCATAAAGTACTAAGAGTGATACCAAGTGCCATAAAATAAAACTCATAAGTGAAATCATATCATGTGCTTCCTGTGACATAAACATGTATACATGATCATATGAACTGTCCATAGAGTTGTTTTGCATAAACGAGTCATGAGATGCAAGGACTTACCTTCGTCCAAAAGCTTAGCAAAAGAAATCTTTTCAAAATTCTCAAGCGTTCCTTCCTCTCAAACCAGGCTCCAAATCTAATATAAATTATACAAGAATTAATCTCTTGATCACAAGTCCATAGAGATCAAACCACATAAATCCTTAAAGAAAAAGAGGTTACTTATGCTCCAAGTAATCTCTTCTATCTTCTAACGCTAATCTCTTCTATCCCCAAGTTTGTACAGTCCGAAATTAAGTGAAAAATACAACAAAAGGTATATTTTTTGGGGTTTTAAAGTCAGGTCTCTGAACAGGGGGTTTTTTGGCAGCAAATATATACTCAACAAAACATCAAATTTTTCAAACACCAAACTCTTTTAAATACTAAAAAATGTTCCCAAAACACCATAGATCCGACAGCATATCATATACAAGCCACATGATTACCATTTGACTCAAATAAACAACATCCATAACACAATCCTTTATTTCCAGCAACACCTCTATTTTTTTCTCATACAATATTTGAGCAAAACAATATCAAAATTCCTCCAATAACCCCAATACACATATCATACTCATAAGGCATCATTTACACAACATAAATACCACACTATGTCACACAAATTCATGGGAAAAATCATTCAAATAAGGCTTCAAGCCATAAAAATGAAAATCTGGGCAGAAGCACTTATTTTCGGTATATATGCTATATAAAGGAGAGAAATGTTTTCTTTGCATACAAGATTTTACTTTACACATCATACAACATCCCTTAACATAAATATTAACATTTTCTTCACAAATCACCATCTAAAATGCTTAAATAGAGCTACGCAAAAATCTGTCTAGCCATATATAAATTTCAGCCAAGACATAAATGAGGAGGAAAATGTGTTCTTTTGCTTATCTCTTTGAAGATCTAGTCTTCTACAAGGAAAGATAGCAAGGCACAGATGTGTTCTTCAAGCTCTCGTCTCTCTTAATAATCAACCCAAAGTCACAAAAATGCTTTCTTCAATCCTCCAAGAAATGTATTAGCTTGAGAGAAGGTAGAGGGAGGCTAGAGAAAAAATAAAAACAAGAGGGAGAGAGGGAGGGGATTCCAGCCACAATGAGGAGGGAAAGGGGAAAAAATATGATTTTATACTAGGGTGAATTTTAATTCAGCAGTGGAAATGGATTCACTTAAAAATACCCTAAGTTCAATAGATAAGATTGGAGGGTGTTTTGTTGGGTTAAAAATATCCATGGGTCCAAGAAGTGAGTTTTGGATCATTTGGTGAAATTAAATCAAGAAGTCAAAATCAAATTTGACCCGAAATTTGACCAAGATTATTAGCTTGGGAAACAAGGCTAAAACCTTAATTAAAAATGAATTTGTTCAATAGTGTGCTTTGCTCCAGAGAAAAATTATTGGGATAATTTTATTAAAAAAGTGATCCACAAATTAATTTCACTAATTAATTTACTATACATAATACATATATGCATAAAATGAATAATTACTTACATATAAATTACTTACCATGGCCAAACAAAATAATTAATTTATCAAACATATTTTTCTTAGGGAATACACATAAAGAGCACATAAGATAGCCACATATAATGTATTTAATTTATGATGCAATCCCAAATAGCCATATAATTAAGCTTTCAAAATCTCAATTAAATGGGGTGTCACACCCTTTGATATGTGTGTTTTGGATGGTAGGAAAAAGTCTTGACAAAGCCACAAAATATCAAGTTTTAATTAAAATATCAAATTCCAAAAACCACATATATAAGGCAAATATACCTATAATATAATATAAGAGATCTAACGAGTATCGCATCCACGAGAACTTAGCAATTACCCCACTCCCTTTCATCTCATCGTTTGGCCAACCAATTCAAGGAAGTAAAGTAAGGACTACTACTAAAATGTAGAGATATAGAGGCATACCGATCAAATCAAACCATAAGGATATCAAGGAATAAGAAGATATCCCGCCAACAATATGCCAAGTGATGAATATACCATTAAACCAATCAATTTCTAATCTAGCATCCATAAGGATCACAATTGTGAATTTCACTCTTTATCGAGTTATAAAATTCCTATCCTAAGTTCAATTGGTGGATATCTCTACCTCACAAATCAACCTAATGATGCATTAAATTCAATCCGAATTACCAAAAATAAAAAATGAAAGATATTATATCTCTATCTCTAGGTGATATTAACATCCAATTAATTACAAAGTTATAATACTCAAATTCGTCTCTTGAGTCAATTGATGATAATAAACATTGAATAAATCAATTTGGTGCTCAAACCTCTAACTTCATCCCACGAATCCATTAAAAGGGAACTAATCAATTGAAGAAACCATTCAATCCGAAACCACTAATTCAACACAATAACACCCAAGTAATTAAGTGCTAGGAATTAGAAATTAGTAGATCATATAGCAATTCAATACAAGATAAAATCCTTAGTGTTCATCCCTCAATATACAATTAAAAACATTGAAATCATAATTGTCAAGGTAGATTTACAAAAAAATAAATAAAAAAAAAAGGAAAGGAAGAACTCAAAGACAAGTTATTCCTCTTCTTCTCTAATGAAACTTTTGTGGAATTCTCCTCCTCTTCTCCTCCTTGAATCTCCTTGCAGCCTCTCTCTTTTGGTGCTTTTCCTCTTTCTCTAGGTGTTTTCTTAGCAAAACCTATGGAAGACACATCCTTTAGGGTTAAGCCAAACATTTATATAATTTCCCCTATTCCCAGTAACAAAATTCGGCAAAATAGGGGATTTCTGTGAGACCAAGCAAACTGCTAGATAAATCAAGCAGCGTCACTTTAGAAACAAAAATTCCTTCTCTACAGTATCGAGAGATGCCACCTTCTTCACCCTGAGTAGCACCACCTACTCTCAGAATATCCAAAGGTTTTAACAAGTGCAACCAAGCAGCGCCGCCTCCATTAATCCTTGTGATGCTGCCATTTCTCCGTAGTTAAGCACTTTGATTTCCAGCATATCAAGCGGTGCTGCCTCAATTGAACCGGGTGGCACTGCTTGGACTTCATCCAAGTGTATTTTTTATTCTTTTCAGTCTTATACTTCATCAAAGTTCAATCCATGGATCCTACACAAAATAAAGTGAAAATGGTAGGAGCATGTAGTCATCTAGTCATTAATTCTTCACAAAAATAGCACAAATAGCGTAGAATATATGATCAATTCAAGCACTGATTACTCTTCTACACTTAAACTTTTGCTTAACTCAAGCAAATCACAATTACCACGACAAACAAATAGCTAACTAACAAAATGATTTGGCAAGTATGGTAAAGATATTGTTCTTCCCTATTCAACCATTCTGATATCGTGTAAACTCATGTATTATGATAAATATCACCAAGGGCATCGAAGTTGAGTTAAATAAATTTATAACTATTCAATGTGCTTCACCTACTCTTTAAGTAAAAAATATAAACAATGTGATTCATATAAATTAGGAATAATCAACCAACTCAAATTCTAGAACTTCTATTGCAATCATGAGCATTAAATTGGTGATTGGTCTTTTTTTTTTTTTTTTTGGTCTCAAGTGAGTGTGTTTTCTGCTCCATCTCACTGTGTTGGCTCTTCTCCTTTCCCCCCCTCAATGACTCATTCTTTTCACTCATTTTTTAATGTTTTGTTTCCCAAAGTTAACATAGCTAGAATTGAATTGAATTGAGTAAGTGCATTCCTTTTCCCCCATTTTTTCTCATTTTTGCAATGTAATGCGATTTAAATGGAGTAGCATTTAAGTATTGGCTTTAAACTTAAGTATTTGAGCTGATGGAATTGTTCCAAGAAGATTATTCTACCTATCTGTGAAAAGAAAACCATAATACAAAAAGAATTGAAAGGAAATAAAAGAAAAGAAAACACACAAAAATAAAAAAGAGAAGAAAATAAAGTAAACGATACTACTAAAAATAAAATCCTAGGAAAGCAAATAAACAAAAAAAATTGTAAAAGCAAATAAAGTAACGCTAGGTAGATTGGTCAATCTTTCAGATTATGTAAAGTGTTAGAGGTTCTCTCCAATTCTCTAGGATTCTTTCCATAGTAGAGCTTTAATCAGTTACCATTCATCTTGAACTTCCTTTTCTCTAGATGTGAAACTTCAACTGCTCCAAAAGGAATACTTTGCTCACTACAAATAGCCCGAACCATCTAGAGATTTCAGCTTTCTGGAAAAAAATATCTCAACCGTGAGTTGAATAGTATGACTTGATCGCTTTCCTTAAATTCCCTATTTGGCAATATGCATTTATCATACCATCTTTTTCCCCCCTTTCTTTGTAAATTCCAGAATTTTCATATGCATCATCCTCAATTCTTCAAGCTCATTCAATTAGATCAATCTCTTTCTTCTTGTACACTCAAGATCAAAAGTAACAAGCTTGATTGTCCAAAATAGCTTATGCTCAATTTTCACAGATAAATGACAAGACTTGTCTTAGACTAATCTGCACGAAGTTATGACTATAGGAGTTTTATAAGCTATTTTGTACATCCAAAGAGTGTCATCCAATTTCTGACTTCAATCTTTATGTGTCTATTTTACTTATTATCAAAATAATTAAGAAAAAGGTCACATAAATTAATTCCTCAATAATAAAAAATCTCACAAGTTTAAAAACTCGATAAAGGCATCTCATGAGTTTTAAAAATATTACAGATCTGTTGAGACCTATTATAATTTTTAACAAATCTATGTATATCCTTAGATATTAAAAGCTAATAAAATCCAGACTCAAGAGCTTTTCTTGAAGTTCCATTAGCTTTACAATGTCCTCCAACTGGTCTCTCATGCCAATGTTAGAGAATATCAAAGGTTTCAACATAATCCACACATCTTCTAATGACCTAGCTAGCACAATGATGAAACAAAAGAGGATCTTCCCAAAAATAGCACTTCACATCTAAGAGAATTTCTTTTCTTTTTTTTTTTTGTGGATTAAAATATATTGGAAGAATTTCTACTCCCAAATAATTAAAAAAATTTGCAAACCATAGAAAAGAAGAAATTTTACTTTCAACTCAAAAGAGTTGCTCATCCGGAAAAGTGTCATTGATCTTTTCTTCTTTCAATGGCTCTAAATTAGGATTCTCCAATTTTGACAAGTAATCAATAGCTAAATTTTCTGCCCTTTCCTATCTCGAATTTTCAAATCAAATTCTTGAAAAAGAAAACCCCATCTTATGAATCTAGGCTGCGAGTCATGCTTAGCAAGAAGGCATTTTAATTCTGAATGATTAGTCATGCACAATTATTTTAGAAAAAATAAGGTAAGAATAGAATTTATCAAATGTAAAAAGTATAGTAAGTAACTTTTTTCTATTGTGATATAATTCTCTTGTACTGTCGTAAGAGTTTCCTAGCGGATTCAGTTCGTGTTTGTGAACCATTTTCTTTGAAAACCATGCTGGATGGTGTGGGCTGTGTTGGACCGTGATCTGACCGGTTCGATATTGGTCCAACCAATTTGTTTTAAAAAATAAATTAAGGATGTAAAATTTAAAATCTTGTGTTATTAATAAACTAAAAATTACTTCTTTTATATTTTGTAGTTGTGAATTATTCATTTTATTGATAATATATCATTTTATTTCATTATATTAGTTATACATTTAAATATTTATACTTTTATGAACTTAAATTACACTATATTATTAATCCATTTTATTATTTATAATAATTATATTTTTAAATTTTAAATTATAATATTACTGATTTAATTATGATCTAATTGCCATTAGACTATTAAACCGTAAATCAATAAATTTTCTGACTCGATGTTCAGTCCACTTCTAAAAACATTTGTATATTAGTTGAAAGTTCTTTCCTTTAATAACCCCAATACCATATATATATTTTTCATCTAATGACAACAATAATACTAGGTGCCCCATAGAGTAAGTTAGGGTAATCATATTCATGTATATATATGAGAGAAGGAATTACCTAGATTTTAGTCACTAATTACTTTTGAGAAATCTTACAAATCCATGGCAAAAGAAATAAAATGGGCAAAAAAAGATCCAATTTTTTCTTCTCCAAATATCTATAGGTAATCATCTTAGAATTATTGTGGTTGCTGTTTTAATGCAATGTAGGACCTGTTTGGTAAGCCTAATATTGACCCAACACTACTTATTTAAATAAATAAATAAATTTTAAAAATAAATATATTCCTTTGTACTTAATATCAGAATAATTGAAGATAGTGAATAACAAGAACCAATAGAAAAAAACAAGTTTAGAAAAAGCACAAAAAAAAAATAATAACAACAATGCAAGATGGTGATGACTTAGGTCCTGCGATAGCTATGACAGTACCAAGGATTATGCTACGCTCCCTTAGATATATCCGATGGGAAAAATGAATGACAATATGATAACCTAATACGTTCAACTAAAGAAATTTATGAACACTTTTAATTTATTTTTTTAATGATTTTGTTGCCGTATGGATTTCTTTTTGTGGTTTTGTTTTCTCTAAGTTTTCTTTTCATTGCCCTTTCAGCATCTTCGTTCTCTAAATGTCTAACAAATGAGTATTATGTTTCTGCTTAGGTTCAATACTTGACAGACTTTCACCTGTTGTTCCTCTGAAGGTTCCTCTTTGATCTTTCTCCAATAGATGAATTGGTGATTGCATTGTCACTTTTTCTAGGCAAGAAATATACAAGTTAAAGGTTAGTATATGTTTCAAATATGTGTTCTCCTATTATCCCCAGACAACCCCCACCTGAATAAATGTGTTTGTAGGGTACTTGTGCCCAACAACTTACACAATTTTGTATTATATATTCAATTTAAGCCATATATAAGATAAACTTGAAGAGCACTTAATTTGCTGCAAAACTCATTTTTGTAATAGGCGTTCGCTAGTAATACATAATCACGGCTTATTCTTGATCTAGATGTTAGTTAATAGGATCGACATGCTTATGTGTTAACCAGATTAAATCTCGAGAATATGAGAAACAAATCATACCTTTGTAGATATCGTCTCCAACAACACGATTCTTGAAGTCTTCGGCCTTCTGGTAATGCTCCAGACCCCCAAGTCTTCTTCAATGTAATCTCCTTGGACCAGAAAATTGTTAATCGTATTTTTGTTTCTCTCTTTGTTGAGGGTGGACTCACACAAAAACTGAGAGAAAAACTCCAGAGAACCACCACGATGATTCTCACGTATCTTTGAAATAGAGTTATATCCTAATATGTATATTGGGCTCTATCTCATAATACGAATCCTGATAGAATAAGAAAAGTATAGTTGAATACAACTATTTCCACTTATCCTATTCTATCTAAAATACGATTTTTAGTTTTCTGCAATTTTCATTAATAAATTATAAATAAATTATAATTTATTATTGTCCCATAATTAGGAGCCACTGAAGGGACCTGACCGGATACAATTAGACTAAGCTCCAATAAATTATTTTGTCAATAAAAATAATTTATTAATTACGTTCCACTCCACTAAAAGAACGTAACTGCACTCTTAGTCTAATCGCAATTACTGGAGTCAATAATTATATCCATTAATTGATCGATCCAACAAATTACCCCCGTCGATCAATATAATACTTTGAATGAGGCAGTATGACCACAGTGCCCCTCATTCAAAACCTCAATTCTAATCTTCAATTTGACAGTACCATGTGACCACGCCACACTTACAAAATGAATTCAATAGACACTATTGAATTACTGAGCTCAGATTTAACTGTCCCTTAGAAGAACTCATGAGGAAATGATCTTGCCTATTAAAGGTGACGGATTCCATATTGCATAACAATTATTTCATATTTATTTCACTTTAATTCCCAAGATGTCGAGATATTGATTATCAAGTTAATCTCACTCTTTGGCAACTCAAGGAACTTCAAGTTAATAAATATAAATAATTGTTTGCTCAGGATTAAGGTATTATGTACGACAATCTTTTAATATTTTATTTGTATGGTCTATTCCACAAATAAATATTGATGGTCCATCCAATATATCAAAATATATCCTTAATTTTATTACTAAAGTCAAAGACAGACTTCAATAAAATTAAGACGATCTTCCAAAATAAATTGCCCAAATTTATCTTAGATCGCGGATAATTTATTTCGAACTAAATTATAAATCAAGTCTTTCTATGTTTAACAAATAAACACTTGATTTATAATATCTAAATAATTCGTGGACAAACAGGCTCATACATAATTTATACATACAAATATATAAAAATATACTTTATTTAATTTCAAAAAATACAAACATTGTATTTACTCGATGGACATTTCTAACACTAGAAACCTATAATTTTGTCCAAAAGCCGAGAAAAATTTGTGTTCAAGAATTTGTGGGATAAGCGAATAAAAATTTATAGTTTGTATATGCCACATGTTCTTCAATTAATAGAATGAATAATTTGTTTCTTTTTTAAAATTTAATGTTATCCTAGTGTCGCATCAGTCATTTATGAAGACCACTCATATAATGTAATTACCTTGTTAACACTTTGGAATTATAACAAGAAGCTTGCAGAGGTAAAAGACCCTATGCAACGCTCACACTTTAGCTTAAGTTACTACTCACAAAACATTTGTTTGTTTATACATACAGAGCATCTCTAGTATAAATTTAAGTCATGCATGTGCTTGTCCTTTACATCTATATGCAAATTTCATCTCTATTATATTGTGAAATTGAGATTGCAAACTTGCCAATCTATGTTAAAACTGTGTTTGAGAGTTTACTGTATGAGTTACAGATCAAATTCTAAAGTCATTGATAATGGATAAAATTATTCAACTAACAATGTTGTTGACTTGGAGCATTATCATGAGAGCCCAGATGATCAATGCTTTTAAGAATTCTTGGCTTTTACACGTACAACCTTACTACGGTTAGATCATGGTTGGTAGATTCATGTTATAAAGTCTTGGTCTTTCTTTTCATAGAGATGCCCAGTTTTTCCAATTGTGGTCCTCAATGTATGATTAACACGGCTATTATCTTCCAAGAATTATTCATTGAATGAATATAAAATATCAAATACACACTCGAATTATTTCTTCTTATTTTGCACTAGTTTTTCCGTTCATTGCGTGGTTGACTTGGACTACCCTCTCCATTCTTGCTAATCAAATACCAAACAATTGTAATATAAAATTCATGGTCACAGCTTTCAAAAACTTTGCTCACAGTTTACCTAAGTCTTGATCTTTCTTCAATTGTGACGTGGTCTTTCGATATTATCAAACCTTACTGTTTCATTGGAGTTAGATATTTCTTGGTTGAACATGTTGGAATATATGTTTTCTAGACTAATTTTATCTAATGTAATTATCGAATTTATTATAAAAGAATTTATTCTCAAAATTTGTTTGTGAATTTACATTTTATTTTTGCACGATTTTCGTTTAGAAAGGACCCATTGTGTTTAAGTAAATGATCCATGTGAATGGTGGTCTTTCACAGTAAGGTATGGATCACGGGTTACTTAACATATAAATGTTTGTTCTTAACTGATTGATGAAAATGAGAATCTCATCATATTTAGGTTATTGGGTTATGAATTCTAAATGAGGAATAGCTTACCTTTAGCCAGTGAGTAATCCACTCACTTCATAGCATGAGCGTATTTCGAATACGTAGAACATGACCTGTAATAGTGGTTTCTAAAAGTACTATTTAGAAGAAACCCAGACTATTACTACTACAACGTGGACTAATACTCTATCGCTTGAGTATGAGTTGGTGGTTTGACGAAACTAGAAGCATATACTTTAATATGCTGTAGTTAAGGTTCTTTCATAAAGTTTATATACTTGTATGTTGGGTATATGTGATTAGTTAGTTAAGACAGATTTGTACAAGATAGCTTCTACGCTATATTGCCTCTTGTGATTGTTTAAATGATCTAATTATCTAGGGCTATGGGGAACATGACTTGGATGTTTACTTTAGCGTAACTCTTTTGGAAAGTGGAAATATTTTAGAAGTCGTGGATCATTGGACTAGAGGTCTAAGGATGGTAGATGTCTATTAGAGAGGTGTTAGTACACTCCTCCTCTCTAAATGTACGACGATGCGTAGAGGGGTATTTTAGTCATTACACTTGTAGGTTAAAGACTTTGCTAATGTAGTGTTATCTTTGATGTCAATATTTTCTTATGGTGATATTAAGAAATATTTAAAATACAAAATATAGCTATTTATATAGTATGGGTATTTTGATCATTTTAGTAACTAAGGCGATGTATCTTTTGGTCTCCGAAATAATCCTTAAGTCCTGATAGATTTGGGTTAAGGAATTGGTCTTGATAATTATGAGTTTTATTTTATTTTATTTAAATAGTATAATTTATTATTAGACTAGAATAAAATAAAAAGTCCGAGAGAGAGTATATATTTTATCTAATTTAATTGGTTAATTAATTATTTAGGGCCCAACACTACAAAAAAAGGGGCAAATATGATGGAGACAAAAACGACGGTTCAAAAATCGTCACAATAGGTTACTTTATACGACAGTTCTAAAACCGTCACAATAGGTAGACCTAATACGATGGTCTAATGCCAACCGTCGTATTTGGTGACCAAATATGACGGTTTATACAAACCGTCGTAATAGATAGACCAAATACGATGGTTTATTGTAATTGTCGCAATAAAGTAAGTCAAATATGACGGTTTAATTTAACCGTCGCAATAGAGTAAGTCAAATACGACGGTTTATTGTAACCGTCGCAATAGAGTAGACCAAATACGATGGTTTATTGTAACTGTCGCAATAGAGTAGGCTAAGTACGATGGTTTATTGTAACCGTTGCAATAGAGTAGACCAAATACGATGGTTTATTGTAACCGCCATTCTTAATCTAATTATAACAAAGCCTCTCAAAATTATTTTAAATTTTATCTGATTATTTTCAAATTTAGTCACAATACTATTGGTAATGATTACAATAAATTTAACGGTTGGATCGTTAATTTGATATCTTTATATTTGTAAATTCTAAGATATCTTTCTATTTCATAGATATTACTGTACAAATGTGATAAAATAAAATGAGTGACTTTCAAATTTGGTTACTAAACTTGTTTTAGCTTTATAAATATATGTAATAGTTAGATCATTGATTTTTCAAATACATTTTTGTTTACATCTTAAGTTTTCATACATTGATATTAAAGAGCTTGAATTTCATTTTAATTATTATAATTAGTTATTCTTAGATATATATATATATATATATATATTATTTATATACAGTATAATATATGCATTAAAAAATTATATTAAAATTATGGTTTATTATGCATTAAAAAATTATAGTAAAATTATGGTTTATTAAAAAATTAAGTAATAAAGTAATAATATTTTTGTATACATTCTCAATACGTGACACTAATTTTGAAAGTGAAAAATTCATCACAAAGATTTTCAAAAAATTATGTGACATTTTTAGCACATTTTTTATTTTATTTTCTCCTTCTAGTTCTCCTTAGCTTACTCCTTTCTCTCTAGCATGAGTTACTAGAAATAGATCGACAAAATATTTAAGAACTAAAATAACATATCAAAAATAATTTGAGGAAAAAACTATAATTACCCTATTGAACTAAATAAATTAATACAAAATCCAAATTTTAGGATATGCTATTTTAAGATATATTTGGATTGTAATTATACTGATTATTATAGCGTTCTTAATTTTTAAGGTAATTGTGTCTGTTTGTGACTTGCTAGATTGGATCACATGGACAGACTCAACTTGTGGATACGTACAGATCACTTATATGCTATAATATTGATAAGGCCCTTCATCAAGCATTTTTTTTTATTTAAGTATTCTTTTCTTCTTAAAATATTTTTAGTCTTTAATTATTTTTATTTTAAATTATCTATTATCCTGAGAAATCAAATATATGTTCATTATTTTTTTAATTGACTTTTATCATTTATTATTTGATTAAATTATAACATTCTTAATTTTTAAAGTAAATTTTTAATTTTTAATTAAAGTAATTTAATCTTTTTCTTTAAAAATTTCATACAATAGCTTGTTGGTTTAAAAATATTCCTTCAATTTACGTCACTTGCATTACTTATTTTCATACATTTATAATTTTCTAATAGTGGTTGGAAAAAAATTATAAAGAAAATAGTAGAAATTTATTGCTTTTCTTTGACCATATCCTAATTCTTTTTTTTTTTTTTGCTAGATACACTGTATCATAATTCATTTAGTTTTCATCCAATTTCAGCTTTATACAACATTTGATTCATTTTTCTTCTTCAATTTGTCTAATGGTGTTTGTTTCCCACCGATTTTCTTTTTCCTTTGTTACTTTTGTTTGTTATATATGTATATATATATATATATATATATTATGTATATAGACATATAGATATATGTATATATGTATTATATATATTTAATATTTTAATATTTTAATATATACATATAATATATATATATATTTTATAACAATTGGTCACTCATTTTGTCTTTCTCAACCTCAAATTTTAATATAAATATTTTTATTTTTATAAAATTATAATTTATTTATAAAATATTATATTTCTCTTTTTAATCAAATTTAATTTTATATTTTTTAATTTTCTTTTGAAATTTGATTCATATCATCATAATATTTTTATATTATTAAAATTTTAATTCTTTTTAATGTCATTAATAATTTCTATTTAAATTATTCATTTATTTGTATTATTATTTTCATTTGTGATTGAATTCTCATGGGTTGATTATATTCTTTTCTTTTCTTATAATAAAAATAATTAATCAAATACTAAATTTTTTTTAAAATAAAAAATATAATTATTTTCTCATCTTACTTTTCTTAACAATCAAACAATATAGTGCTCATGACTATTTTTTTGTATTTTTAAAGTATAAAAAAATTACAATATTTTATTATTTTATTGAATAATATAATAATTTATTTTTTTAACTCATAGAAGTAAGCCGTTTAGGCAACCCAGAAGAAATAACAAAAAGAAATAGCACCTATAAGGAATACTAATAGCATATTTCAATGAAAAATTTGGTATAGTGGGATGCCACCTATGTTAATCATTACTACTGCTTTTCGTTTGCTTTGAACCATTCTTTTTCAACATTCTTTTCTTTCCACTTACACTCACAATTCTTTTTCAACATTATTTCTTTCTTCTTTTCATTTGCTTTTCATTTCCCACCCTCCACCAGATCTACCATTATTCTAATCTCAACCATGTCACACTATTTCTCCACCAGATCCCCTTCTGTTCTTATAGGAGAAGTTGGTAGTGTATATCTAATACTCGTTGGTTTCTTTTGAACAGGGCTATTGACCTCATAGGAAAGGGTTTTTGACCAAAATGGTGAGGTTTCAAAAAGAAGCTTTGGATGGGGGTACAAAATTTGGGGCACCCCACGAGAGGAGGTACCTCGTGTCTGCCAGACACGAGGAATGTCCAGCATTTCTTCAGCCAAAAAGTAGTCAACATGTCAGACAAAATTCAGCTTTAATTCAGAAAAGCTGGAAAAGCAGACAGTCTCGTGTCTGCCAGTACCTCACATTTGGCAGACACGAGGATGTCAGCTTTTCTCCACACGCCAGCCAATTTTCGTGGCTTTATTCAGTGGAATTTTTTATTCCACAGAGATTCCACTAAAAGTTGCCCTTCACGTGATCATGCAGAGAACTTCACGGGAAGAACAGGGAAAAATTTTGCCTATAAATGCAAACCGATGGCCGAGTTCATTTCATTCATCTTCTCTCAAATACAGTAGAAAGCCATTGGCAAAATACGAGCAGTTTTTCTTTTCTCTATTTAAAAATTTTTTAAACTATTTTCTTCTCTAGTTGATCCGAAATTATATATCATGTTTATTTCTTTTCATCACCACTAATTTATCGTTGAAAGTTTATGTTGGAATTACAAATAAAAAAAAAGTGTTGCTGCCTGTGCACCCGAGCCATACACGCGACTTCTATATTACAAGTTTTTTTTTTAAAAGAAAAAATAGAGATCGTATCAATTAATTAATTTATTTGTTCAAATAGATATATTTGAATTTAATATTAAAAAATTAATTATTAGATTGTGCACTTATAGTGAAATTACTGAGATTTTTAGATATTATGTTTAGTAAAATATTGACTGATTTATAATATGTTTTGATCTGTTTAATCAAAATGTAGAGTAAATTATTGATTTTGTCTATTTTATGTTTTGTTGAATGGTATAAACTACGTATGGTTGATATTTGACTAAATTACTTACTGTTAGGTTAAAGGAAAAATGATCGACTAATTATTTCTAACAATTTGATTAGGAAAATATTAGTATAAATTAGATGAAAAAAATCTAATTATGCACAAATTTTCAAATTAAATGAAAAAAATTTAATGTAGTATATATTAAAAATTTAGGGTGAACCTTATCTTTAGCTTTTATGGTGAACTTAATAATTTGATTTATTTGTAATTTTTAGTTAGTTATTTTTTTTATATTTAATTTAATTTAATTGTAATTTACATCCATGTTAAAAAAATCGTTATATTTTGTTTGATATTTGGTTTTTGATTATTTGTGACTATTAATTGATTTATATTTATATTGTTAGCACAATATATTATTTTGGGTTGAGATGTGATGAATAATGAGACTAATTATTTCTAACAATTTGATTAGAAAAATATTAATATAAATTAGACAAAAAATATCTAATTATGCACAAAATTTCAAATAAATGAAAAAAAATTTAATATAGTATATATTAAAAATTAAGGGTGAACCTTATCTTTAGCTTTTATGGTAAACTTAATAATTTAATTTATTTGTAATTTTTAATTAGTTGTTTTTTATATTTAATTTAATTATAATTTACGTCCATGTTAAAAAATCATTATATTTTGTTTAATATTTGGTTTTTGATTATTTGTGACGATTATTTGATTTATATTGATATTCTATTATATAGCACAATATATTATTTTGGATTGAGATGTGCTGAATAATGAGACTAATTATTTCTAACAATTTGATTTAGAAAATATTAATATAAATTAGATGAAAAATATCTAATTATGCACAAATTTTCAAATAACATGAAAAAAAATTAATATAGTATACATTAAAAATTAAGGGTGAACCTTATGTTTAGCTTTTATGGTGAATTTAATAATTTAATTTATTTATAATTTTTAGTTAGTTGTTTTTTATATTTAATTTAATTTAATTTAATTGTAATTTACGTCCATGTTAAAAAATCGTTATATTTTATTTGATATTTGGTTTTTGATTATTTGTGACGATTAATTGATTTATATTAATATTCTATTGTATAGAATAATATATTACTTTGGATTGAAATGTGCTGAATAATATGATATTGTTTTCATATAGTAATTCAAGGTTGCGACATACTTTATTTATTTATTTATTTGATAGAAAAATTCTTTTACATTGTTTATTTAGGCACAATGTCACTAGAACAACTTGTTAGATTACGGTTGTATTGGGATTGCGAGATTATACGTACCCTAAACGGCAATTTTTTTAACAGTCTATGTCGCAAGGCATTGATTGTTAAAAATCGAGTTAGTTACCTCAGTTTAGTCAATAAAATATGTATACTTCGTAGATTAGACATGTCTACTGTTCAGTTGCAAATAACAATGAGAGAAGATACTATTTTTGGCGCTGCATTAAGGTCTACAACAACTTCCATAACAGACGATGAAGATAAGGAAAGCTTGTGGTATTATGCATCCACCGTGAAGGGACAACCAATCGATCTACATGTTCATCATGAGATGGTATAGATTCAAAATGTAATATATACAAATCTTGCAGAACAACACAACCCCATGCCTATTACGGAATCCTTCACTGAATTAGTGAATTTAGCCACTCCAGTGCACAGGGCTAATATTGATTTAAATGCGCCTATACTTGCTTATGCCAGTAATCCTAGACATCTCCCAAGTAACAATTTTCAATCCCTTTATACTCTAATAGTTCTGGATATCCCAGTCGTCGGACCAACTTTGATGGGGTTTGTCACGCCTCCATTTCATGTCGATATTTAACCTATACAAACACAACCCGACCCCACGCCGTTGTTTTCTACTGCAGAAATAGATACCAACAATCATATTCTTAAGGGAATATACAAGGGAAAATTATTAACAGCAGTTGGTCAAGATGCCAACAATCATATATTACCCCTTACTTTTGCAGTCGTTGACGAGGAAACTAATGACAATTGGGATTGGTTTTTGTCGTTACTTAGAGCGCATGTACTAAAGGATCGAAGAATTTGTTTAATATCCGATAGACACGTTGGGATAGTGAATGCCCTTCATCGACTACCTGGTTGGCAAGAGCCAATGATAGTGCACAGGTATTATCTTAGACATATCCGAAGCAACTTCAATACAAAATTCAGGAATCATCAGCTGAAGAAGTTGATGTATGCAGCCAGGGATCAAAGTAAGAAGCGAAAATTTTAGCAGATTATGGAAGAAATTAGTATGCTGAACCCCAAGCCAAGGCATGGTTGGAATTGATTCTAAAAGAATAATGGACACTTGCTTATGACGGTGGCCATAGGTGGGGTAATGTGACAATTAATTTGGCTGAATCATTCAACAGTGTCGTTAAAGGCATACATGCCCTATCCATCAAGGTTATTATTAAGTCTTCTTTCAAAAAAATAGTCAAATATTTCAACAATCATAGACAAGAGGCTAATCACGGCAGGTATCACTTTCCTTCGATGATATAGGCAAAGTTTGTGAAGAATGAGATGAAAGGAAGAAGATACCGTGTGCTGGCTTTTAATCAGGATCGGGGTATTTTTAGTGTGCTATCAGCACATCGTGAGCATGGAAAGTGAAATAATTCTTACGAGGTTAATGTTAGTACCAGGTCATGCAGTTGTTACAAATGGGAAATATATGAAATTCCTTATTCGCACGCATTTGCAGTATGTCAACAACTGGGGCTAAACCCTGAGGATCTCGTGTCATCCAAGAACACAACAATGTCCTACAGGTTAACATATACACCGCAATTCAGACCCATTATGTACGAGGATTATTGGCGTGACTCTGGTTTAATCTTGGTGTCGTACGCTCACCGTTTCAAGAATCGACGATTTGGTCGAATGCGGACGACGCGTATTTAGAATGAAATGGATGAGTGTAATCCTGATTCACCTACTCGATACGGGTTATGCCATTATAACGGACATAATAGGAGGAATTGCACCCATGGTGCCGTAGATTGATATTAGAATATTTTACATGTTCTATCTTTGTAATTCATATGACTGATGTAATATTTCTTCTTTGATATGTTGTATCAAAGCGTTATTATATGTGTAATAATATTCATCACATCTGTTTATATATATTTGTAGTATCATGGTTGCACCAATAATGATATTTTTTAATTATTTTATTTAATAATATATTATAATCGTATTTTTTTTTAATTTTAAAACACCATTGATGGACCCTGCACAAGTCGAAGTTGATCCCGACCCTATTATTCTGGACTTGTTGACCCTGCAGCGTCAACATAGATCGACACATATTTGAGTAGGACAGTTGAAAGATACTGTCCTCACTACAAAGTGCAATGATAGTGCTTTTTGGATTGCTCGACCATTTGATCCATGGGTCGAGCAACTTATGGATATAGTTGGATTCGGTGAGATTATTCGTTTGTCGTACATGAAGATTGATCATCCTTTGATTACAACGTTAGTGGAAAGATGGTGCCAGGAGACACATATGTTTCATCTTACAGTGGGAAATGCCACAATTACACTACAGGATATAGAGGTTCTTTTTGGATTACGCGTGGAGGGTGATCCAATTATTGGCCGTGGGTTCAACTGCCCTCAGGCAGAGCTACTTGACCTATGTGACGCGCATCTTGGTTTTCAGCCCACAGATACAGACCTAGATGGATCTCGATTGAAGTTAAGCTCACTCAAGAGAGCACTGGCTCAACCTCTCCTAGCGCACGCGACTCCTGATATGGTTGCACAGCATGCAAGGTGTCGCATTATACAACTTATTGGTGGATTTTTATTCTCCGACAAATCCGGGAACCAAGTTCATCTGCGCTTCCTTAGGTATATACACAATCTCGAATTGACTGGTATATTGAGTTGGGGTAGTGCAGTATTAGCTTATTTGTATCATTGTATGTGCAACTCTACTGTTTATATAGTGCATCATATCAGTGGTCCACTTCTATTGATTCAGGTATGAATTTAAATCCCAAATTAAATTAACTATGTTAAATCATAAAATATTTTTCTAATATTATTATTTCATGGAAAGTACAGTTATGGGCTTGGGAGTGCATTCTCACTATTAGACTGGATAGTGTACACCCGGTAGAGGACATTTACCGAATGTGCCTAGAGGAGCAGTATGGTAGAGTCCACTGGAACTGTCCTGCACCCCAACATATGTGCTGATTGCGTACAGAGATCAATTGGATCGGATACGACACAATCACGTATGCATTACTATGATAAAATATTTGGAATCGAATTTTAAATAATATTTATTGTTATTTATTATTTGAAACTAAATTTATTTATTTTTGCAGTTTATTTGGCAATCTTATGATGATAATATGTTAGCATCTCTACCTCCATACTGTACGCATGGCCAACGAATTTGGATGTCTGTTACATCTCTACTGTGTTGGGAGACGATTGAGCTATATCGCCCCAATTGAGTTATGCGACAATTTGAATTGTTGCAAATAATTTTGATTGTTGTTGACACGGGGTCAAATCTGCATCAGCGGGACCTATGTACTACTGGTGGTAGATGTGATGAGGTGGATGCGCCACACCGTGCTAATTGGATAAGCAGATATGTTTATATTCTCACCGGATAGCTCATTTTCAGGTAAGTTATTGTTACGCCTAATTATTTTGCATGGTATTGGACTCACACACGGCGATTAATTAGTAATCCCAGCATACAACAACCAAATCCCGTGGGCTATCAGTCTAGTAGTTCAGCAGCTAAAGTACTCGTAAGTCTATTTTTCCTCATTCATATAAGCATTTATAGAATTCTGATTTATTTAAAATTTTAATGATATTCTTGAAAATGCATATGCAGATTGACACACTACACCGGATCTGGCATATAGGCAATGAAGCGTCTCAGTATGATGCATCATACGTGCAACAAGCAGTCAAAATAATGTCCAATATTGCCATGCGTACTTTGACTGCTAGTGGCAAAACCGATCGTCTAAATCAAATGTCATACGAGCCATCTAGACGATTGTATGTTGCTGATCTGATACCATTGATTTCACAACAAGTGCCTCAACAAGAACCACCAATAAGGCGGGGCGGTTGACAGGCACATCGGCGCATTGCAGTTGAGGAAGTTCTCCTGTAGCAGTACTACTCACCGGTGGATAGAGATGAAGATGTTTATATGTCAGGTGCTCTTGCAGCTATTGATGATGACTACGTTCTAGTTCTGCCAGTTGCAGATGACTTCATCCCTGGTGCAGCTGTTTCAGATGATCACGATGATTTTTTAACTCTACAACACCTAATTTTCAATCCTAGTTATGTTTTTTCGGGAGGCGAGTTTGCGGCTGGTACATCTACTGGGTGGTTTGGAAGACAGTATAGGCAGTCTGAGGATGATGTAGGTCCATGGTACACTACAGATAAACAAGATAAGGGATAACTTGAAGCACATCCTCAGCAACAACCTCCGAGACGAGTTTAACCTCAGCGGCACCGTCGAGGATTTCATTGCGAAACCCCATCTAAAACCAACCCTAGAGTAAGGGGATTAGGGTGCATATCATATTTTCTTGCATGTATAAAATATATTTTTGAATGATTTTATATATACTTTAGAATTGTGATTTATAGTCTAGAAGGCTCAATTGTGCTTATTGAGTAGGAATGGCAAAATGGTAATTTTACTTCAGGTGGAAATAGGGAGATAGCTTAAGAATTGAATAGGAAGAATATTTAGGAGAGAAAATAAGAATAAGAGTTAGTGTGGTTTAGTGGTTAGAGTTTTGGAATTTATCTCTAAGGTCTTGAGTTCAAATCCTATCATTTAAGTTTTAGCATGATTAAATTTTATTTTAGATAGGTGGGTATTTTCGGCCCTTGCATGCCATAGGGAAGAGTAGGAGTGTTGTCTTAGGGGAGACATGAAAGGAATGTCCTAATCCTACTCTTGTACCCTAGAAAAATTCTTAAGGGATTCATACCCTTTTTGCTCTCTAGCTTACATTAATTCTTTATCAATTAAGTTGCTCAATTTGTCTAAGCCATTTTTATTTCCAGAAAATTCCAGTAAGATTCTTTGATCTTGGAGTTTCGAAAATGTCCATATGAGGATAGCATATTGACTGAAAATAGGGAAGGGGTTATGAAAGGAGTGACAATGGAGCAAACTTTTCGCCAAGTTTAGCAATGTGAGTGTTGGCTGGACAGTGTGGCATTTCTTAGCCACGTGGTGATCAAAGATGGAATCAAGGTAGACCCAGCAAAGGTTGAAGCAGTGTCAGACTGGAAGCAGCCAGAGAACATCACCGAGATTCAAAGCTTCTTGGGATTGGTTGGTTATTATAGGAGGTTCATCAAAGGATTTTCAATGCTTGCATCGCCTATGACCCGACTGCTGTGGAAAGACGTACCATTTGTTTGGAGTGAAAAATGTGAGAAGTGTTTTCAAGAGCTGAAGCGAAGGTTGATGACAACACTAGTGTTGAGTCTGCCAGATGGAGATAAGCCTTACGCTTTGTATACCAATGCTTCGAAGGAAGGATTGGGAGTAGTTTTGATGCACGATCGAAAGGTGATCGCCTGTGCTTCTCAGAAGTTGAGGCCTCATGAAGTCAACTACCTTACACATGACCTGGAGTTGGCTGCCATTGTGTTCGCTTTAAAGAAATGGTGATACTATCTGTACGGAGCGAAATATGAAGTGTTTACTGATCATAAGAGCCTGAAGTATATTTTCACCCAGAAGGATTTGAATCTGAGACAGCGAAGATGGATGAAATTTTTGGAAGAGTACCGTTGTCCAATCAACTACCATCCCGAGAAGGCCAACATTGTTGTTGATGCCCTGAGCAGAAAAGTCAGTATGGCCAGACTAAGAGTGCAGGAGATTCAAGTGGTTCAGGATGTGTTGGATAGAAGAGCGGAAGTGCAAGGGGAGAAAATTGTTGTTAGCAACCTGAGGTTGGTACCAGATCTAAGGCGGGAAATTATTGAAGCCCAGCAAGGTGATGCAGAATTTCAGATTTTCAAGAACAAGGAGCTTAAACGGTAAGGCAGTGCATTCCGGCAAGACGAAGCGGGAGTTTTGTATTTCAGGGATCGGTTGTGTGTACCCGGAGAGCATCAATTGAAGGATAAAATTTTGGATGAGGCGCATAAGAGCAAGTACGCCATTCATCCAAGGGAAGTCAAAATGTACCAGGATCTGAAGAGGGTCTATTGGTGGCCCAGAATAAAGTGGGACGTGGTTAAATATATCTCGACATGTCTCACCTATCAGAAGGACAAAGCGGAGCATAAGAAGTCAGCAGGATTGTTACAACCGTTGCCAGTACCTGAATGGAAGTGGGAAGAAGTGACTATGGACTTTGTTACCAAACTTCCTATGTCAAGGATCGAGAAGGATGCCATATGGGTAGTGGTTGATCGACTGACCAAATCGACTCATTTCATACCAGTGAATGTAAGAGACTTTATGGAGAAGTTGGCTCAGACCTATGTGTGAGAAATAGTCCAACTACATGGAGTACCCTCAAGTATTGTGTCTGATCAGGACCCGAAGTTTACGTCTCAATTTTGGAGCAAGTTTCAAGAATCAATAGGGACGAGTCTAAAGTTCAGTACGATGGCACATCCACAAATCGATGGGCAGTCAGAAAGGGTTATATAGATATTAGAGGATATGCTGAGAGCCTGTGTGCTGGATTTCAGGGATAAGTAGATCGAATGTGTATCGTATGCGGAGTGTCGTATAATAATAGTTATCAAGCTTTGATTGGGATGGCTCTGTATGAGGCACTGTATGGACGCAAGTTTCAAGTACCGTTATACTGGAGTTGGTCAGAAGATGGTCATATAAGCAAATCTGGGGAAGTCTATATTCAGGAAATGTTAGACAAGGTCAAGTTAATCAGGGAAAGGTTGAAGGCAGCTCAGACCCGACAAAAGAGCTATGCAGACAATAGGTGCAGAGAGTTAGACTTCTAGATGGGAGACAGTGTATTCCTAAGACTGACACTCTTGAAGTATCCAAAAGGTGGGAAGTTGAATCCGAGGTATTTGGGGCCGTTCCCGATAAAAGAAAGAATTGGGCCGGTGGCGTATCGATTAGATTTACCGGATGGTCTGTCAGGAATTCATGACGTATTTCATGTATCCCAGCTGAAAAAGTATAATGTCGATCCCGGTCATGTTTCGAATGATGAGCCGTTGGTGTTGCAACCCGACCAGAGCTATATGGAGAAACTTGTGTGAATATTGGACAAAAGTATCAAGACTCTTCGAAACAAGCAGATACCGATGGTAAAAGTGCACTGGGAGCATCATGGCACGCGAGATGCAACATGGGAAACAGAAGAGTGGGTAAAGCGGAAGTATCCCGAGCTGAGATAGAGGTATACCTGAATTTCGGGACGAAATTCTCCTAAGGGGGGAAGGATGTGAAACCCCATCTGAAACCAACCCTAGAGTAAGGGGGTCGGGGTGCATATCATATTTTTTTACATGCATAAAATATATTTTTGAATGATTTTATGTGCTTTAGAATTGTGATTTACAGTCTAGAAGGCTCAATTATGCTTATTGAGTAGGAAGGGAAAAATGGTAATTTTACTTGAGGTGAAAATAGGAAGATAGCTTGAGGATTGAATAGGAAGAATATTTAGGAGAGAAAATAAGAACAAGAGTTAGTGTGATTTAGTGGTTAGAGCTTTGGAATTTATCTCTAAGGTTTTGAGTTCAAATCCCATCATTTAAGTTTTAGCATGATTAAATTTTATTTTAGATATGTGGGTATTTTTGGCCCTTGCATGCCATAGGGAAGAGTAGGAGTGTTGTCCTAGGGGAGACATGAAAGGAATGTCCTAATCCTACTCTTGTGCCCTAGAAAAATTCTTAAGGGATTCATACCCTTTTTGCTCTCTAGCTTACATTAATTCTTTATCAATTAAGTTGCTCAATTTGTCCAAGCCATTTTTATTTCCAGAAAATTCCAGCAAGATCCTTTGATCTTGGAGTTTCGAAAATGTCCATATGAGGATAGCATATTGACTGAAAATGGGGAAGGGGTTATGAAGGTTCCCAAGAGAATTAATCTCCATGGTTGAACCTTCAAACTCCACCCTATAAGTGATCATCTTCTTCATGTAGCAAATCTGGAAAATTTCCAGCTTCTTGGTCAGTCTAGCTTTGGAAAACTTCAGCCATTTTTCCCTCTCAAATGCTACCAGAAAAATAGCCAATTTACTCATCTTGAAGACTGAAAACTTTGGCCAAAATTCGGACTGCACAAAGCTGTGCTAACTAGAAAAAAAATTCTGGGCAGAATTTGCAACATAGCAGTCCAAAAACCAAGCCGTTTCTTCTAGCCTTCAAACCAGTAATTCATCCATGTCTTTCCTCCATAAAGAAGGCTAGAAACCAGCCTTAAAGGACCCTCCAATACCCCTTCAAACCTTCTGCAAGTCGGCTGGAACATTGCAGAAAAATCTGCACAAAAATTCCAACAAACCAGTTAAATGAACAACCAGAAATTTCAGCCTTGCACCTTCTCCAACCTTGTCCGAAAAACCACTCCAACTTTCTGTGAAACTAACATAAGTCAGCCATGAACTGAACTCCTTCATCCCCTCCATTGATCTGCTTGAATGAAGCTCCATGGCTACTCCTTAAATTACTCCATCAATCACTACAATCAAGCCTCCAATTAAAATTCAAAATTCCAGCAAATTGCTCCATAAAAACTCCTTGGATTAAGCTTCAAACAACCAGAAAATCTTCCACCATTACACTTTGAATTTCAGCCATCCTATAACCCATTCAAACATCATTCATCTCAGTAGAATTCCAGCCAAACCAGTCGGCCATTGAAGCTCACAAAGACCTCCATCAACCAAGCAATTCTTACCATATTTGCTACCTTAATTCACTCCCTAAATTACTCCTTTTGAATTTCAAACAACCAGCTTTCCTTCTTCTCCCTAATTTGAAATTCAATCACCAGAATTTTCCTAGCCATTCGTCCAACCCTCTCCAAGCAAATTTCGTCTAGTTTCTCTCCATTCTCTCTATTTTTCCAAGAACACTAAGAACACACACCACCATTCTCCAAGCCTAAGACCACTCCAAACACCTTCAATCTTCTCCAAAAACTCCAGATCACATCTACTCATCCTCTAGAATCCATTTCTACAATTTATAACATCAAACACTGAAATCAAGATTCTACTTTCGGATAAAAAAACCAGAATTTTCTTGAAGACTCAAGAACACTCTCAAGGTAAACATGAACGATTATGTTCATCTTCCTTCCTCTTCGACCTTTAATGAAATATACTAATAATCTCTCTCTTCTCTCTCTCTCTCTCTCTCTCTCTCTCTCTCGACCGAAATGGTTACTCCAACCATGGCTATTTTCTCTTCTTCCTTCTTGGTCGGATCAAGTCTTTCAAGCCTGTGGACTCTCTTGAGACTTCATCAAGGTAGTCATCATTCGAGTATGTCTCTTTAACCCTTTCCTTAAATTTAAAATCATGTCTCTTAGATGTAGTTAGAAAAGGATGGAATATGATTGGTGATTGAGTATGTGTTTATATGATGGAGTTGGGATTGAAGTATGAGGATGATTTGTCATGGTTGAGTTTTATAATGTTTTAGGGTTTGTTGCATGCTCTTCATGTCCTGAGTTAGTGTGGATGATTAAGCATGATAGATATTATGTCACCTTTGGTGAATAGGGTTTTTTGTTCTTGTATTCTTATTGAAGCCATGAATATGATTATATTTAGTGGAGTTTGGATAATGTGATGGTAGATATGGATCTATGCTTTTGTTCATGAATTGAATAGTGTGTCGATTGGTGTTAGAATCTATGTTCATGATTATAGTTAGCAATAGGAGAATTTGAACATGACCTGGTTGTTCATAAACTAATTAAGTTAGCCAATTTTATTAGAATGATAAAAAAAATTAAAACTATATTTTCTTCTAATGATTTCGAAAACCCTAGGAAAATGTGGAATTGGACTGTTATATGAAATAATGATATTTTAGCCAAATAAATTATATCTTTTATTAAAAAAATAAAATATATAAAAATTATATATAATAATAAATAAATAAATAAATAAAGTCTTTTTTATAAATAATCATAATAGGTAAAATATTAATCTTATAAGTCATATGGTCATAAATACTATTAAAATTTATTTAATCAAAATATATTAAAATTTACTTATTATTAATTATTTTCCAACTATTAATCATTAATTAAAAGAATAGTAACAATTTATTATTTTAATAATATCATCTAGGACCTAGGACCTTTAATCAAATAAACCCTAGTTTATTTATAACAAGATTTAAACCTACCACTTATTAGTAACTATTTCATAAACCCTAGTTATTTTATTATCAAGCTAGATTTATTTTATAAAATCCTTTTGATTATCTAGCCTTAAAGTTTGGAACACTAGGGTTATGATTGTAGGAAGTTGAACTAGGATTATTTATAGAAACAAATTTGGCTTGAGTTTAATTATGACTTGTGTTTACCCCAGGCAGGGGTTAGGTCAACTTTGGAAGATCATTGATTTAGCTCAAGCAAAGGATCAGGTAAGCTCCTGCATAAAACTTGTTTGTTGTAAAATGTTACTATGGCAAGCCAAACTCGAAGCATGTGAACACTTATTTTGTAAAGGCAATTAAGGACTATTTCTTTTCTTGTTTCAGTCAAACAATTTATTTGAAAATCAATAAGCAGTTTTGCTCAAATACCAAACTGTTTCTAAAACCAATTTTGACATGCACTTTAGAAACCCTTATTTGCCATTTTCAAGTAAAGCTATGTTTTATTGGTTTTCTCCCAAGTGGGATAATCAACGTTGAGTACTCAATAAGGGTAGGTGAGTAGTACTAGTTTTGAATAGTAAGAGCAAGTCTTCTGGCAGAAGGCCACCTCCAGAACGTGAACTCAACTTGGAGAAGCGACAGTATTACTTAGTCATGCCAGTTCGAGCTAGCAAGTTTCAGTCATGTGGACTGTGTGTTACCGGAGTGGACAATCGATTTTGTTTGGGTGTAGAGAATGAGGAGTATCTTACCCGGTAGGCCGTACACTTACCTTTTGTTAGTCTGCACAAAGTGTGGCATTCTGACCGTTGTATGGAATGGGGCCCAACATGTAGTGCCCATGGCAGCCTATTTGAGTGGTTGTATTTATTGTGCACTTGTATGGTTTCAAAAGAGGAAAACACCACTTTTTATTTTAACTTTATTTATTGCTTGCCAGCAATTTCTCTTATGAAATTTTACAACGTGCATACACGAACTGTTTTACCTTAACACTCAAAGCACGTACGAACTTACTGAGATTTTTATCTCATCACTCTTTTTGCCATGATTTCAGGTCGATCCTACTGTGGGGATGAGTAGCTAGTTGTTGCCTGCTTGGAAGATATTGTGTTATTTATTTTATGTAATGCTTTGAGAGATGATAGTAAACATTTTATCTTTGGATTTGTTCTTGAATTTTTTGGGTTGTAATAAGTTTTAATTTCAAAGTATTGTTTTATTTTTGTTGTGTGACCTAGTTATGAAGACCCCTTGTCCTTTGGATGGGACGACATCCCCGGCCCTGCTGGGCCTAGTTTGTTGGGTGTTACATTCATTGTGGGACTAGTTTTCATACTTGGTATTGATGATTTTATGTGTACGTTATTGACATTTAAAATTAATTATAATTAATTTTTATACATAATTGTAATTAAATTTTAGTATCCAAGTAATAAATTAAACTCTAAAAATTAAAATTAAATTTAAAGGAATTAGAAAAATAATATATTATTATTTCAAAAATATTATGTTTAATGGATTAAAGATAAATAATAAAATAAATTAAAAAGATTAAAAATTATTGCCATTTTTTACGATAAAAATAAATTAAAATCCTATTTTAGTATTAATTGAGAATTAAAATAATTTAAAATTTTAATAAAAATAACTTTAATTTTATACTGTGAACGGGACTAAATAAAAAAATTTATTGAATTTAATTGTTTATTTAAATAAAAAATTAAGTTAAATAGAACTAAAATTACATGTCTACATATAATAATATTTACGCTAACGAATTAATGTGAAATTTAAAAAAATTGCTACAAGTTTTTAACGTACACATTTAAAATTAATTATACATAATTGTGATTAAATTTTAGCATCCAAAAATTAAAATTAAATAGAAAGAAATTAAAAAATTAAAAAATTATTATTTCAAAACCATTATGTTTAAGGATTAAAGATAAATAATAAAATATATTAAAAACATTAAAAATTATTGCTATTTTTTGATGATAAAAATAAATTAAAATTTTATTTTAGTATTAATTGAGAATTAAAATAATTTATAATTTTATTAAAAATAACTGTGAAAGGAACTAAATAAAAAATTTATTGAATATAATCATTTATTTGAATAAAAAATTAAATTAAATAGAATTGAAATTATATATCTACATATAATAATATTTATACTAAAGAATTAATGTGAGAATTTAAAAAAAAAATTGCTACAGTGTTTTGTAAATAAGACGCAAAGAAACCGTATTATATAGAGGTTCAAACCTCGTGTTTACTAGACACGAGGTGCATGCATTTTATCAATTTCAACACCTCGTGTCTTCCAAACACAAGGTGCATGCATTTTATCAAACCTCGTGTTTACCAAAAATTGATGGAATGCATTAAATACGAACGATGAAATTGATGGAGTTTGAATGAAATTGAAGGGGGAATTAGACCTCGTGTCTGGTAGATACGAGATGCAGCTCCTCCTCGTATCTGCTAGACACGAGGTACCTCCTCTCGTGGGGTGCCCTAAATTTTATACCCCCATCCAGAGCTTCTTTTTGAAACCTCCCCATTCTGGTCAAAACCCATAGGAAAGTAGGTTCTAGTCGGGGTAAGTTTGATCTCTATAGGATCATTCAGTTTGACACCTTTCCATTTCAGATTTGATAGATCAGTGTACTTTATTTGTATTGAGCAGCCCATACATCATTAGGTTGTATTGATAAGCGTGATATCATGTGGAGACATGAATTTTGGTTAAGTGGCCTATTTTTTGTTTCTTACTTCCGCATATTTTTTACTTTATTGGCTTTGGGCTATTCTGTCTTAAATTAGTGCTCAGCGTCTGGGTTATTCAGGTTAATTCCGGTTTATATGCTGTTTACCCATTTCTTTACATTCCAAAGAAAAAGAATGTACCCATTTCTCATTGGTGGTTCTTGATGTGTAGCAAGTCTACATGTATTTTTGAGGCAGTGGTAAAGCTGTAGAGATGAAGCATGAAGCTGCTAGAGGAGCCTTGAGATCAGCAGTTTAACAAGTCTATCGTTGCAGCTACTGAGCTATCTGGCATGGATATGGGTTAGAGCTCTGGGCCACTTTGAGTAGCAGAGAAAATACAAGAGCAACTCAGCAGTAACATTTGAGGAAAATTCGAAATAAAGATTCAAAGCCAAATCCATGGTTGTGTAATTGCTTACTGGGATTCTTTTCTTCTGCCTGTTTAAGGTATGTTTTGTGATGGGTTGCTTGTGAAATTCGTTGCTTGCAATTTTTTCATGTGATTCCTCCAGTGGTAGCTGGAAACCCTCCCCCCCCCCCCCCCTCCACCTTCGTTTGTGCTGGGTTGAGCTATGCTCAGTATGATTGCCACTTCATTTTTGGGAGTGGGATTTGCCTCATGTGGGGTAGTGGGATGCTTTGTGCCTTGAAAGTAACTTATTAAATGATGAGCATATTACTTGTTGATTTGTTGAATGAGTTGGAGATAGCCCATTCACGTGAGTATGTATGTGTTGGTGATGGCTGATGTAATATAATCTATTATTATATAACTATAATATATTAGTAAAGTGAGGTTGGTGTAGTGGATATGCTGCGTTTTGGGTATAATAGGAGTTTAATGCTTCTAACTTTAGTGGGAAGTGCATGGATATTGATTTACAAACATATATATATTTTTTTACAAACATACGTGAGTATGTATGAGTGGTTTTCTGTTATTTGGAACAAATGTAAAGCAAGGGGTTTTCACACTCAATACTACAAATCAATAACAATTTATTGGAGACAAATATGTGTTATTTTAACACTTGCTAAAGCCATGAGGTGATTTAACATGTATGCTGTTTTTTCCCTTTTCCTCAGTACTATAGGATTTGCAGTTCTACATCTTTTCTGAAGATTTTTACTATTTTGCTAATGTTTGATTCTCCTTGTGGAAAGTTGGGAGGAAGGATAGTATTTCGCAGGGAAGGCTGAATTCAATCTAAGGCAAATTCTTTTAGTATCAGCTTTTGATTATAGAACAACTAACAAAAGCTTTTGGTTTTTAAAAACAGCTAACAAAATAACATCTATAAGGGGAGAAAGGGAATACTTGAAGAAGTACTTTTTTCAACCACTTTGATGATAAAGCAAAAGGCAATGGGTGATTACCCTTAAATGATTGGATTGTTTTTAGGAGTTTTTTGTTGGTTGAATTGCATAATTGCGCATTTTGAGGTGGCCTAGTGCCTGAAAAATATTCAATTTATAAGGAAAACTCTGTCAAATTTTTTTTCAAAATATGGTACTATTTACTGTGGAATTGAAAAGTAGTATTGGTGTAAAATGGAGAACGAAACAGTGAATTGTGCTGTGTCCTGTGTTATGTATAAAAGTCTACAAGTTTCTTTGTTTTTCTCTTCTTATAGTTAGCCTTGAAGCATGCTTGTCTCAGTCTTTTAGTTTGGTCCTCCACTTGCGTATCAGAGATTTCTTCCATCAATTTCTTCTCACGTTCCAGTATCTCAATAGCTTCTCGCAAGTTCTTCTCAGCCATATGTCCTCATTCTTCTTCATTTCGCATCTCCTGTAAATCTAAAGGCATACTCTCAAATTATTAGTTCTTTGTTATCTTGGAGCATATAATTAACTTATTTACAAGTGTGTGAGCGAGAGAACCTGAACTTTCTTGAAAAGCATCAAAAGAAGTCTCTTGAATGAGCAAATCAAATTAGAAATCCAAAGCAGGAGTAGTCTCTTGAATGGGCAGATAAAGAGGAAATGATTAGATTGGAAAGGAAAACACATCGAAATCTTCTTCTTTGGAAACTAATTCAAAATTTGACCACCTTTTAAATGAATTACAACTATCCATTTCTGAGAAAGGGATATATATATTTGTGCGGGAAGAGGAGAGGGATGACTGAGGAGAGAAAGAGACTAAGGGATGACTAATGACTGATGACTAAGGGATATATATATCTGTGCGGGAAGAGGGGAGGGATGACTGAGGAGAAAAAGAGATAAGTGGAAGAGAAAGAGGTAAATGACAAGTTCTGTATGGGAAGAGGGGAGGGATGACTAAGGAGAAAAAGGGACAAGGAGAAAGGGGAATAGATGATTGGTTTGCTCATTTTACATAAAATATTTTAATTGCACTACCTTGTCTTTTATTGGAGCCACATTAGTGAGCAAAATATTTTAATTGCACTGCCTTGAAATTTTTCTGTTGTTGTGACTTTAAATATAATTCGGTTTTGTTGCAGAAAATGACAAGGATGAAAGGGAATAGACGATTGATTTTCTCATTTTATATAAAATATTTTAATTGCGCTGCCTTGTCTTTTATTGGAGCCACATTAGAGCACAAAATATTTTAATTGCACTGCCTTGACATTTTTCTATTGTTATGACTTTAAATATAATTAGGTTTTGGTGCAGAATATGCACATTAGTTTCATAGTTTAGAAAATTTATGTCGGTATATGTCTACATTTTAATATTCTAAATTTACACTGGTACTTTATTTTTTTAAAGATGATACGAAGGTTTTCTTTTTATTGAAATCGTTTCATTGTCGAGACTAATCTCCAATTTGTGTATTGTGTATATAAGGAGGTGTTCTAAAACCCAACCCACTAACCTTGAGTTATGTTGGGTAAAAACTAATATTTTGTCGAGACAGAGGAGAGAAAGAGACAATGAGGAAGGAGAAAAGATGATACTGAGAAGAGACAAGAAGAAAGGGGAAAAGATGATATCGGGAAGGACTGACGTACTCAATTTTGTTTCATGTTTTACATGTACTACTATTTCTAATAGATTCCTTGGCATTTCCTACTTGTTATATATGTAGTATTACCTCTCTTGTGGAGTTTAAGGATTATTTATGATTTTTATTGTTCAAGAGATTGATTTTGATTTGTTTGACATTAAGCAAATTGTGTTTTATTGTGATTGGTGTTGAATGAGTTGAATGGATTGTATTTGGTTTGAAATTGCAGGTGTATAGGCCTAAATACCAAGCAATTTATTTATTTTTTTTAAAAAAATTAATTTGCTTATCAAATGCGACGGTCACAAAACCGTCGTATTTGCTTATCAAAAGCGACGGTCACAAACGGTCGCATTTGGTTACGGCTTAAAAAAATAAATATGACAATTAGAGCTGTTGTTTTTACTAATAGTCGCAATTGCTCCAAGATTTATTGCCGTGGTTATAATTACGACAGTTGGATACCGTCGTTAATACTCAACAATTGTGACGATTAGGGCCGTCAAGTATTTGCGACGGTTTGCAGAATCTCAGGTTGGGTGAGTAATTGCGATGCTTTTCTCTGACCGTCGTATTTACACCGTTGCATTAGCTAAATACGATAATTTTTCGGCCATTTTTAATAAAAATAACGGTATTATATACGACGGTAAAAAAACCATTGTTTATAGCAAAAACGATGGTATTTTCTTAAATACGACGATTTTCTGGCCGTTGTATTTGCCTAACTTTTAGTAGTGAAAGGCCCAAATTGAATAATTAAAAAATTAATTTAGGTATAAATTAGATAAAAGGTCTGATATTTTAGATTGGTCTATTTAGGCTTGTTAATTATTTATTGGGTTGTTTAATAAAGTCCAAAAAATAAATAATTGAGACTTATTATTTATGAGTGTTCAAGCCTAAGAGTAAATAATTTTATCTGGCCCAATGAATAAGACTAAGGGTAAAATAAAATTAAAAAAATATTAAATTAATTAATTAAATATAAAAAAATAACACGGGATAGATCCTATATTATTTTATGTGAAAGATAACAGAAAGCATGGAGCTTTCTCAGTAAGTTTACATAGAGGCCAAAGAGATCACTACAAAAAAATGGGGCTATTGCGACGAAAACAAATACGACAGCCAAAAAACCGTCGTAATAGCGTACTTTATGCGACGGTTTTGAAACCGTCGCAATTGATAGACCAAATACGACGGTTAGATTCTAACCGTCGTATTTGGTCTATCAATTGCGACGGTTTCAAAACCGTCGCATAAAGTACGCTACAACGGTTTATTGTAACTGTCACAAATAGAGTAGACCAAATACGACACTTTAGTACAATCGTCGCAGATTCTAACCGTCGTATTTGGTCTATCAATTGCGACGGTTTCAAAACCGTCGCATAAAGTACGCTACAACGGTTTATTGTAACTGTCACAAATAGAGTAGACCAAATACGATATTTTAGTACAATCGTCGCAATAGAGTTGACCAAATACGACAGTTTATTGTAACCGTCGCAATAGAGTAAACCAAATACGTCGGTTTAGTGTAACCGTCGCAATAGATTAGACCAAATACGACGGTTTATTATAACCGTCGCAATAGAGTAGACCAAATACGACGCTTTAGTAAAACGGTCACAATAGAGTAGACCAAATACAGCGCTTTAGTATAACCGTCGCAATAGAGTTGATCAAATACGACGGTTTTTTATAACCATCGCAATAAAGTAGACCAAATATGACGGTTTAGTGTAAGCGTCATAATAGAATAGACCAAATACGACGGTTTAGTGTAATCGTCGCAATAGATTAGACCAAATACGACGGTTTAGTGTAACCGTCGCAATAGATTAGACCAAATACGACGGTTTATTGTAACTGTCGTTTTTAGTCTAATTATAACAAAATTCCTCAAAATTATGTTAAATTTTATCTGATTATTTTCAAATTTAGTCACAATACTACTGGTAATTATTACAATAAATTTAACGGTTGGATCGTTAATATCTTTCTATTTTATAGATATTAATTACTGCACAAATTTGATAAAATAAAACAAATGACCTTCAAATTTAGTCACTGAACTTGTTTTAACTTTATAAATATATGTAATGATTACATAATTAATTTTTAAAATACATTTTTGTTTACTATGCTATATACTATATATATATGTACTATATGCTATATGTTATGAATTATTGGAATCTCCATTAATTAGTGGAGGCTCCACTAATTATGGATTTATGTGAATTATTAGAAGATTTTTATGGATGTCCACCATTTAGTGGAGACACCATTAATTGAGATTAGTTGAAGATGATGTATGCCATGATGTATTTCACTAATTAGAGCTCTATAAATAGAGCTATTCTCTAAGCTTGTAATACACCATCATTTTGTGAAAGAAAGATTAGTGAAAGAAAGATTAGAGAAAGAATTGTGAGAGAAAGAAAGAGAGAAGTTTGAAGAGAAATTCTTGTGCAAAGAATAGTTAGAATTTTCTTAGTGTGTAGTGTGTAGATTTTATTCTAACACTACCCTAATTTTATAACACGTTATCAGCACGAGTCTCTGCCATTATTAAAGCCAGAAGACAGGTACACATTTATTGATCTCGCTAAATTCGAATTTGTAGCCATTGATATTTCTGAAAAAAAATTTATATGTCATACAGAAATGCATCTAAATGCTAAAAAAAAAGGGAGATCCATATGTCATGTGGATAAAAAGAAAGATTTGACCACCTGAAGATGGTCGTACTACCCACTGCACGGTATGAATGGTTGCACCTGAAGTTGCAAGATTGTAAAACCGTGAACTCCGTGATGTATAAAACTACATCTTAGTTAAAAATTTTACGGAGAAAAAGTTACTGATGAAGTTATATTGGAGAAGACATTCTCCACTTTTCATGTTCTACAGTAACAATATCGAGAAAAAGGGTATCCAAAATTGACAGCTTTAACATGAGTTATTATTGAGAAATCATGAAGCCAGATGAACTGGCTCAACAGCACTTCCAGAAGTGAATGTTGTTGGCTCCAGCAGAAGCCATCGTTATAGTCGTAGTTGTGGCAGTGGCCGTGGTTATGGTCATGGATACACTCGATATTTTCCTTATCATAGAGAAATACTGGCCACTTGAAGTGGAACAGAAAAGATAATAAGGGAAAAAGATATTTCCATTAATAATAAGCATCATATCTTTTATTCATATCACTAATGTTCATATGAACTTAAGGATACATGCTTATAGTTGCTCTTTTGTAATTGAGCTGACAAATGTAAGATGAAGGTTTGTAATTGTTCTTTTTCAATATTTACATTAGAGGAAACTAAACAATTAGTAATTATGGACTTCAGCTCCTCTTTTTCGACATCCTCCTCCTTTTCTTTTCCCTTTGAGCCAGCATCGAGACTAGCAGCAGAATTAGCCGTAAAATTACTGCGAAATGAGTCTTGAGATTTTATGATCTCCTTAAGTTTATTATATTTCTTATTATATTTGGCCTTGAAGCATGCTTGTCTCAATTTCTGTGTTTGGTCCTCTAACTGCGTATTAGGACTTTCTTCTACCAACTGTTTTTCACATTCCAGTATCGCAATGGCTTCTTTTAATTTCTTCTCAGCCATATGTCCTCCTTCTTCTTTATTTTGCATATCCTATAAATCGAAGTGATATCATTGGTTATTTACTTATAAATCTTTCATAGTTTCATACCTGCAAATTATAAGTATGTATGAGAGAGAACCTGAACATTCTTGATTATGGTCTCCAAGCTCACCAATTTCCTGTGAGGCCATCGACGAATTCCTAACTCCCTACATCTTTTCTTGAGACGAGTTATGCCAATATTCAGTTCTTTGGCTGCGCTCTTGATTGGTAGATAAAAGTACTGCGAAATTGTTTCTCTTGATAGTGTTTGGGAGTTATTGCCCTTCTTCTCTCTCTGCCTCTTAATCATCTTCTTCTCCCCAGGAATTTTGTCTGCAATAATATCTTGAACTTCGATATTATGCATTTCATGAGTACTTACTCCGACTTCGTTGCCAAGACCACTCATTATTTCTCCTAGAAAAAGAAAATAATATCAGTAAAGGTAATACCATTCAAAATCCATGTTTAAATGTATAATAACCTGGAAACATATTATGGCTTTGTTCAAAATCTATTAGAGAGTAGAAAGGATCATGCACAAGCATATCCTCATTCAAAGGAATAACATCAAGAGGAACAATATCAAAAGCAGTCTCTTGTAGGGGTAGATCAACTTGGTCCAAAGCAGTATGTTCAAAACTTCCACTGCTTTACATCAAAAACAAACCAAAAGAGAGTTTAATTTCATTATCAAGCACACTAAAACAAATGGAAGCCCTCAAAGGTATCTCACCTAAAATTAGGAGGAAGTGGTTGGTTTGCAAAGGAAAATATATCAAAATCTTCTGCGTTCGAATTAGGCAGAAGCGGTTGGTTTGGAAAGGAAAACATATCAAAATCTTCTGTGTTTGAATTAGGCAGAAGCAGTTGGTTTGGAAAGAAAAATACATCAACATCTGCTGCAGAAACCGAGTCAAAATTTGACCATCTGCTGCAGAAACCGAGTCAAAATTTGACCATGTCTCAAATGAATTACGAGTCTCCATATCTGCTTTGTGATTTTTGTTTTTGATGTTTACTAATGACTGATAACTGAGATATATATCGATACATATATATATATATATCTGTATGAGGAAGAAGAAGAGGTTGATGGTAGGTAGAGGGTCGGAGGAGAAGAAAAGACAAGAGAGGAAGATGAAAAGTCGGTACCGGGAAGAGTGAAAAAAAAAATAGATATTTTTCTTGGCATTTCCTGCTTGTCATCATTTTCTTATATTTCTTTTCTTATTCTCTTATGAAATCATTATTCCCTAAATTAAGAGGAGAACAGAAACAGTACAAGAAAGATCGTGATTGGACAACATCATTAAATTATCTTGATCCGCATACAAGCGCGTGTGAACTTGAAGTTCAAAAGATAATTCATTTGTAAAGCATTGCAAATCAAATGCCATACGCTTTTGTTGACTCTAGAAGAGTAACAAAATCGCATATGCCAGCTATAAATGCTCCTATTCGAATTGAAGTTCCAGCAGAACAAAATATTATACCTATAGCTGCTGAGCCAAAAGCATGCCAGAAGCATGGCCGACCTCTTGGTTCTAAAGATAAAAATCCTCGAAAGAAGAGAGGATTAATGGTCCAGATGATCATATTAAAGCAAAAAATGATAAAGACCAAGAGAAAGCTTATGACAAAGAACCAAACATAAATGAAAGTAACACTGAAATTTCTATCCATTATACCACTTCCGGTAGAGTTGGAATCGGATAGAAACAATTATTGATCATATGTTTGCATATAATATCTCTTGATGTTATACAGGATAGTGATGATCCTAAACCAATATCAGTTGATGAATGTCGGCATAGAAAAGATTGGCTGCAATGGAAAGATACGATTCAATCGGAGTTAAATGCACTCGACAAAACGTGAAGTCTTCGGACTGCAGATCCGAACACTGTAAGGTGTAAAACCCGTTGGCTACAAATGGATATTTGTGCGAAAGCGCAATTAGTAGCCCAAGGTTTTTTACAAAGACCAGGTATTGATTATGATGAAACTTATTCTCCTGTTGTTGATGCTATTACACTTCGATATCTTATCAGTTTGGCAGTACATGAAAAGATAGATATGCGCCTATTAGATGTTGTCACTGCTTACTTGTATGGAAATTTAGAAAATGATGTTTACATGAAAATCCCCGAAGGATTTCATATGCCTGAAGCATATAAACATTATCTTCGTGAAAATTACTCCATTAAGTTGCAGAAATCATTATATGGCCTGAAGCAATCTGGGTGCATGTGGTTCACACGTCTTAGTGAATATTTATTGAAAGCGGGATTTAAAAATGACCAGGTATGTCCATGTGTTTTTATTAAGAAATCTGGTTCTAAATTTGTGATATTAGCTATATATGTTGATGATATTAATCTTATTGGAACTCCTGAAGAGCTCCAAGAAACAATTGATTATTTAAAAAGAGAATTCGAAATCAAGGATTTTGGTAAAATCAAAATTTGCCTTGGTTTACAAATTGAACATTTGGAGAGTGGAACATTTATTCATCAATCAACATATACAACAAAAGTGCTAAAAAGATTTTACATGGACAAAGCACATCCATTGAGTATTCCAATGATCGTCCGATCATTAATTGTGGATAAAGATCCTTTCCGACCTCAAGAAAATGATGAAGAACTCCTTGGTCCTGAAGTACCATATCTCAGTGCAATTGGTGCATTGATGTATCTTGCTAATAATACAAGACCTGATATTACTTTTGCTGTCAATTTATTAGCAAGATTTAGTTCTTCACCAACACGACGACATTGGAATGGAATTAAACAAGCCCTTCGATATCTCCAAGGTACAATTGATCTCGGATTATTTTATTCAAATAAAACCAGTCCAACATTGATAGGTTATGCAGATGCTGGTTATTTATCTGATCCACATAAAGCACGTTCTCAAACGGGCTATCTATTTACATGTGGAAATACTGCTATATCATGGCATTCTACTAAACAATCTATAGCAGCTACTTCTTCAAATCATGCTGAAATTATAGCCATTCATGAAGCAAGTCGATAATGTGTATGGCTAAGATCCATGATTCATTATATCCGCGAAAGTTGTGGATTATCATCAATCAAAGATATTCCAACTCCTCTTTATGAAGACAATGCAGCTTGCATAGCTTAATTACGAGGAGGATATATTAAAGGAGATCGGACAAAACATATTTCACCAAAATTCTTCTTTACTCATGAACTTCAGAAGAAAGGTGAAATTGATGTGTTATAAATTCGGTCATGTGATAACCTCGCAAATATTTTCACGAAGACTTTACCGACTTCAACATTTGAGAAGTTGAGACATAAAATCGGTATGTGTCGGTTTAAAGATTTAAAGGAATCATCTCATCAGGGGGAGTAATAAACATACATATAGAATAGTGTACTCTTTTTCCTTCACTAGATTTTTTTTCCCACTGGGTTTTTATCTAGTAAGGTTTTAACGAGGCATATTCTTTATGTAATGGATGGACATCCAAGGGGAGTGTTATGAATTATTGGAATCTCCATTAATTAGTGGAGGCTCCACTAATTATGGATTTATGTGAATTATTAGAAGATTTTTATGGATGTCCACCATTTAGTGGAGACACCATTAATTGAGATTAGTTGAAGATGATGTATGCCATGATGTATTTCACTAATTAGAGCTCTATAAATAGAGCTATTCTCTAAGCTTGTAATACACCATCATTTTGTGAAAGAAAGATTAGTGAAAGAAAGATTAGAGAAAGAATTGTGAGAGAAAGAAAGAGAGAAGTTTGAAGAGAAATTCTTGTGCAAAGAATAGTTAGAATTTTCTTAGTGTGTAGTGTGTAGATTTTATTCTAACACTACCCTAATTTTATAACACTATATATATTATATGCTATATATATATCTCTTATATATATAGCATAAATAAATGTGCTTATCAGCCCCCCAGCCCCATCCCCCTCCCCCGCCCCCGGTCTCACCCTTCTGCCCCTCTCCCGGCGCCCCTCACCCCTCCCCCCACCGCCCCATCACCCACGCCCTACTCCGTTCCCTCTTCTCCCTTCCCCGCAGCACCCAACCCGCCCCCCGCCACTCGCCCCCTGCCCCCCGCCGCTCGGCCCTCTCCTCACAGCCCTCTCCCGCCACTCGCCCCTGTCGCCCTTGCCCCCGCATGCCCCCGCCGCTCTCCCCCTACCCCCTGCAGACCTACCCTGCTCTCCCCCATCCCGATCTCCCCCTCCCCCGCCCTAGTGCGACCACCCCTCGCGCCCGCCTCCGCCCCTCTTCCCCCACCTCCACCCCCGGCAATCCCTTCTCCCTTCCCCCTCAGCCCGTGCGCCACCCCCTGCAACACCCTCCCCCCCGCCATTCCCCCCCTACCCCGCTCACCCCATCCCAGATGTCCCTCTCCCCCCCCTCGAAGATCTTTCCTCTTTTCGAGGAAGGTGAAGATGGTTGTGGCAGTTGCTTCTGCTAGTACTGCGGCTTCAGCTGAGAAGTCCAAGAAAAGGCACTGCGGCTTCATTTTGATTTTGTGAAATGTGATTCTGTTGGTTGGTTATGTTATCTACTTGTATTGAGTCGTGGGAATTATCTTAGCAAGGTAAGATTATCCGTTTGATATTACCAAGCAACTGACGACAAAAGCCTGTGCATATTAACCAATTTAATCCAGAAAACCATAAGAATAACTAGAGAATGATCTAAGAAGTCAGTAGAAGCAATGATGATATCACTATGGACTTGCCTCACTCATTCTTAGTCCATTTCCAACTATAATTCTTACAAATTTGGTAATATTGATAGATATGTTTGATCATAATGAATAATGATATTAGTAATAAGAGTTAATAATTGTCTTTGATGTTTTAAATTTTCTGTATAGCTGTTTTATTTATCTCATTACAATCATGGTTATGGTTTATGGTTTTTTTTTTCCTGAACTTAATTGAATTATCTACTCAGTTTTTAGCTTCTTCTGGAAATGAGCAGAGTCTTAATAGGGCTGCAAGAATTTTCTGGTTAGCCAATTTTCATGTTTGATCTTTTGCAAAAATTACATGTTATTTCTTGCTTTCTTTTTATTTGTTGGCTTATTTTCCTAGCAATAACTTTGTACATCTCTATCATGAAAGGGTCTTTCTATTCCACCAGTCCTTGCATAATGATTTCCTCTGAGTTGTCCAAATGAGGCTGTAGTTCAATTCTTATGTTGGTTCTTGGAACCTTTTACCTTGAACATGTGTATGTGAAGCATAATGTGCATAAGATGTCTGAAAAATGCTTGTACAGTAAGTGAATTATTTTTTTATTTCATGACCGGATCCCCGTGAGTGATGGGTGATCATTCTCCATGGGTGATGGGTGATCACTTCCCATGGGTAATGGGTGATTACCCTTATGTTTGTTGTTTTAATTCTTTTTTTTTAAATGTTGTTGATTTTGTGGTGGCTTGGTGCCTAGAAACGTCTAGTATATAGAGGAAGTTCTGCAGATTATTATTATTATTTTTTGGTCATCTTGATACTCCAAATAAATTGATTCCTTTAAATTTAATTTGATACAATAGATTTTAATGTCTAAGCATTTTCTTAATGTAAAGAAAAATTTGAGAAAGATTATAAACTTGACCTTATGTAACCAAAGCAGTCAGACTACCATAAATTTTTTCCAGATCACTGAGTTTTCTCTATTCATATTTGGCCTTGAAAAATGCTTGTCTCAGCTTCTTTGTTTGGTCTTCCAACTTGGCATCAGAGATTTTTTCTATCAACTTCTTCTCACGTTCAAATATCTCAATGGCCATTCTCAACTTCTTATTAGCCATATGTATTCCTTCTTCTTCATTTTGCAAACCCTGCAAATGCAATGGAACCTTTCAATAGACATATATTTATTAGTTCTTCGTGCACAAGTGTGTGAGAGAAAGAACCTGAACATTCTTCATTATGGTCTCCAAGCTCATAAACTTCCTGTAAGGCCATCGACGAATTCCCAACTCCCTACATCTTTTCTTGAGACCGGTTTGACAAACATTCAATTCTTTGACCGCCCAAGTCATTGGCATGTAAAAGTACTTCGAAATGGTTTCTATTGAAAGTGTGTTGAAGCTAATTCTTTTCTCCTTTCACTGCCTCTTGATTACCTTCTTCTCCACAGGAACTTTGTCTGAAGTGATACCTTCTATAGGCATTCCCTCCACAGGAACCATGTTCTGGTTTTGTTTAAAATCCATTAGGAAAAACACATCAAAATCTTCTTGATAGGAAGCTATTTCAAAATTTGAGCACCTCTCAGACGAATTACAACAATCCACAAGAGGAACAACATCAAAATAGTCTCTTGAATAGGTAGTTCCAATTGGAAATCCGAAGTAGCATGATCATAACTTTCACTGATTCATAACACAACAAACAAAACCAGATGAAGAAGATGGGTGATAACCCCCCTCCCAAAAAAAAAAAAAAAAAAGGCCTTAGTATCACACCTGAAATCAAGAGGAAGTGGTTGGATTGGAAAGGAAAACACATCAAAACCTTCTTGATTGGAAGTTATTTCAAAGTTTGACCACCTCTTAAACGAATTACAACTATCCATCAGAGGAACAGCATCAAAAATAGCCTCTTGAATAGGTTGAACAAATTGGAAATCCAAAGCAGCATGTTTATAACTTTCACTGATTCATAACACAACAAAGCAAACCAGATGAAGAGGACGAGTGAAAACTCTCTTAAAAAATAAAAAAGCCTTAAAAGTATCTCACCTTAAATCAAGAGGAAGTAGTTGACTCGGAAAGAAAAACACATCAAAATCTTCTTGATTGGAAGCTATTTTAAAATTTGACCACTTCTCAAACGAATTATAACTATTCATTTTTGAGAAAGAAAACCGAATAAGAAATCTTAGTGCCTTTGTGGTTTTCACTAATGCCTGATGACTAAGAGATATATATAGTTGTGCGGAAAGAGGGGAGGGAGGGCTAGGAAGGAGAGAAAAAGACAAGGAGGAAGGTGAAGAGACAAAGAGAGAAAGAGATAAGGAGGAAGATGAAGAGACAAGGAGAGAAAGAGATAAGGAGAAAGATGAAAGGTTAATTGTTTAGAAAGAGATAAGGATAGAAAGAGACACGGAGGAAGGGGAAAAGTCAATTTTTGAGTCTTATCTGTTCAGTTCTCTATTCAATTCTCTGTCTAGTTGTCAAATTCGTGCTTGGAGGTTTTGCTTGTTTCCGTCCAAATTTGAAACAGTAATAGACATGAATAAACTATCTTTATAAATAGCATTATTATATTTCCTGTATTTTAGTGTTTACCTTGCACAGAGTACTACAATTATTGTTAACATTGTTGATGACAATTGTGGATGACAATTATTGTTAACATTGTGGATGACAATTATTGTTAACAGTAATAGTCATTTTTGTGGTTTTTCTATTGATCATTTTCTGGTATATTTGTTCAGATATTGGACAGGCAAGTTCCATTAATCGATGATATTGAAACCAAGGTAAAAAAAATACTAATTTGTTCAGCAAATTTGTTCTTTGCCAATCAAAATTATCACGAACTGCTTTACATTTTTTGTGAAACTACTTATTTCAGAACTTGTCCAATCATATATATTCCTCTTCTTGTTTCTTAGTGACAATATGTATGTATCTACAATTTGTTTCAATGTAGCTTCTCGTCATTTCTCTTTGTTGTCACCGTTTGTGATATTGCTGTTTTGCTCATGACTGAAAATCAATGATTAGATGGTGTTTAAAAGGGGATTTGGATTGAATTCAATGATCTTCAAGTGGTATGATGAAGTAGGAATAAAATGCAGAATTTTTCCTTTGAAAAGGGGATTTGAATAAAATGCAGAATTTTCAAGTGGTATAATGAAGTAAAATGCAAGATTGAAATTTATACTCAAAACAAGGAAGCATGCCAAGGAAATAAAATGCAGAATTTTACTTCATGAAAATGGATCCATATGCTATTTTATAATTTGATAAGTGGCTGAAGAATTGGAATAGCATATGAAGACTTTATTTGTATGTGAAGAAGAAGAAATATGAAATGGAATGATTTCAAGTTTTGCATTTCATTTCTAGTATGAAATGGAATAGAAATGGGTCAATTTTTTTCCACTTTACTGTCCCCCTTCCCTCCCGGGATATCCACTACATCTTTTTTTTTTCTTTTTTTACTTATATGAATGGATCCCCGTGAGTGATGGGTTATCATTTGTCGTGAGTAATGGGTGATTACCTGTACATTAGTTTTATTGAATAATTGTTATGACAGTTAATGTTTTTTTAATGATGTTGATTTTGTGGTGGCTTTGTGCCTAGAAACGTCCAGTATATAGGGGAAATTTTGTCGAATTTTTTTTAAAGTCATTTTCGTATTGCTTTTTTTCTTTACCCAATTCATTGATGATGTATTTCCTTTTCTTCTTGCAGTATTTTCCTGCGAAGCTCAAGTGGTAAAGCAAATTGTTAGGAACACAAAGATATTGGGAAGTTTGCATGTTTTACAAGGCTAATGGATGTAAATATAAGTGCTTGTAGATTAGTCAAGTAGTTTTATAGGAAAAGTAGTTGTATACAATTGTGGGTGTACGTTAGATATGCAGTCAAATGATATGTAGTCAATTGACTTCAGTAATTGACTTCAACTGAGAAAATTATGTTTTATTATATTTGGTATTGAATGAGTTGTTTCTATTGTGTTTCCCAGGAAATTATACGTATGCAGGGTCAAATTGAAAAAAAATTAGTTTTTAATAAATTTTAATTTTTAATAATCCGTGACAAATTTGTGATAATTTACAATTTCAATCAATTATTTTTTTTTAAATTTTAATCACCGTCGTATTTGTTTATCAAATGCGACGGTCACAATTTTTTTAAAAAAAATTTAATCAAATACGATGGTTACAAAACCGTCATATTTGCTTATCAAATACGATGGCTACAAAACCGTCGTATTTGTTTATCAAATGCAACGGCTATAAGACTGTCGCATTTGGCAATGGCTTAATAGAATAAATACGACGGTTGGATAATGTCGCAAATAATTAGCAATAGCGACAGTTAGGGCCGTCGCAAATAATCGTGGCAATTAACAGGTATTTGCGACATTTTAAAACCGTCGTATTTACGGAACAATTGCGACGGTTTGTAGAATCTCAATCTAGGTGAGTAATTGCGATGCTTTTTCTGACCATCGTATTTATACCGTCACATTAGGTAAATACGACGATTTTTTCGCCATTTCTAACAAAGACGACGACATTATATACGATGGTAAAAAAACCGTCGTTTGACCGTCGTTTTTAGCAAAAACGATGGTATTTTAACAAATACGACGGTTTTTTGGCCGTCGTATTTGCCTAATTTTTTAGTAGTGGATGCTAAGAATATAGCAAACCCAACATTCTGTGAGCTTCATCGGCAGAGGAAAGGGCACAATTTCGGAAGCTCAGAAGCTTTGCATGAATGAGCTGAAGTCGACGTTTACAAAAACGTGATCCAATAACTTCAAACATCCTTGTATAGACATCTATTTCAGTGCTAATAAGGTCATTCAAACACAGAGGTAAATTTTTCTGTTCTATAAGTATGCTTTCGGTTTCATTATTTTTGCCATTTTCATCCCTCAATTGGTATTAGAGCCATGGTTTGGCAAATGTAGGAAGCATGCTAGGCTTAACTAAAATAAGAAAATATTTGTTTTAGAAATTTTCTATGAACCTTCGCGTTTCTGGTATGGGATAGTATCTATGTAAGTTTCGCAAATGGAAGTATAGGAACACTGTAATTTATAGTTTTCTTAGATGGGACATGTAAGCCCACTATTTTTGAAGGCATAGGAGCTTGTTAAATGGTATTTCATGCTGTTTGGATGAAAAAACCAGAAGAAGAAATGCAAAATCGCAGAAGAAAAAATTGTAAGAAATCTGGAGAAGGAGCACGAGTATGGGCCCTTGTAGTGAGAGAGTTGGATCTTATTTTTTATTGTAATAAAGTAATTATATTGAAGGATATTTTAAATGTACCCGATTTTAGACAGAGTTTGATTTCAGTTGCAAAGCTAATAAATAATGGATATTCTGTTTTTTTCCATTCTGGTATTACTATGAGTAGAAATGGAGCAGTTTTATGTCTAGGGCATATGTATGAAAACTTATTCTTTTTAAATCCTACAAACATTCAAATAAATAACGCTCAATTTGAACCTTTAAGTAAGAAGAGAAAAACAAATGTCAATGACTCATATATTTGGCATCTAAGGTTAGGTCTTATTAACTCAATCAGGATTCAGAGGTTAATCCATGATGGGCCTTTGGGCTCATTAAGATTGGAAAGTTGGCCTCAATGTGAATCTTGCCTTATTGGAAAAATGACCAAAAGGTCGTTCACCTAAAAGGCTGATAGAGCCAAGAAGATATTGGGCTTTATTCATTCTAATGTACGTGGTTCTTTATCTACATAAGTTAGAGGGGGTTTTGAGTACTTCATTACTTTTATGGATGATTGTACAAGGTTTGGTTATGTCTACCTGATGAGGCGCAAATTTGATTCTTTTGACAAGTTCAAAGAGTTTAAGGCTGAAGTGGAGTGTCGGACAGGTAAACTGATAAAAACCTTACGATCGGATCATAGTGGAAAGTACATTCTCGGTGAGTTTAAGGATTACATGGTACATCATGTGATAGTATCCTAACTCTCTGCGCCAGGTACCCCCCGGCAGAATGGAATAGCTGAGAGAATAAATACGACATTAATGGAAATGGTCCGAAGCATGATGTCTTATACTACTTTTTCGGTCTCTTTTTGGAGATATGTCTTGGAAACAGTGGCATATATTCTGAATTTAGTGCCTTCTAAGTCAATACCTAGGACGCTCTATGAAATGTGGATTGGGCATAAGCCAAGTATAAATTATCTCAGGATATGGGACTGTCTAACTTATGTATTGATAAAGGGAGACAAGCTAGAACTAAGATTAGAATTATGCTACTTTGTTGGGTATCCAAAAGGAACAAAATAAGGTTACTTTTATCATCCCAAGGAACAAGAAGTACTGTAAGTACTAATGCTAGATACTTGGGGGATGATCAAAGTACTTCCATTAAAGGTTGAACAAGATTGGAACTCGAGGAGAGGTTATCTTCGGAATCAACTTCTTCAGACCCGATTATGGAACAAGAAGAGGTACAACCTCAAGAACCTGTACAATCGGAGCTTCGTCGTAGTAGGAAGGTATTTAGAGTTCTAGAAAGATGAACAGGAGTGGCTTTTGAGCTGATCTCTGACTATCAGGAACAAAATCCCACTAGATACGGTAGACTATTGCTGATGCCGATGCAAATCTATGGTATGAAGTAATGAAAGTCGAGATTGAGTCTATGTACTTCAATCAGGTTTGGGATCTTGTAGCTTCACCTAAAGGGATAAAACCCATTGGGTGTAAGTGGCTATACAAGAGGAAGAGGGGAGAAGATGGGAAGGTGAAAACCTTCAAAGCTAGACTTGTGGCGAAAGGGTATACTCGAAAAGAGGGAATCAATTATGATGAAACCTTTTCCCCAGTAGTCATGCTTAAGTCCATCCGTATCCTCCTTGTCATTGCATATCATTTCGACTATGAGAGAAAGAAAATGGATGTCAAGACGGCATTTTTTAATGGTCATCTTAACGAAGATATCTATATGTCTCAACTTGAAGATTTTTATTACTAAAGGCCAGGAACATATGGTTTGCTAGCTTAAGAAGTCCATTTATGGACTTAAGCAGGCATCTAGAACATGGAATATTCGTTTTGACAAGACTGCAATGTCTTACGGTTTCATTCAAAATGAGGATGAGTCATGCGTATACAGGAAATTGGAAGGTATAAATGTGATTTTTTTTGTCCTATATGCGGATGACATTCTACTAATTGAAAATGATGTAGGAATATTGTCATTTACTAAGGTTTGTCTATCTAGTAAATTTAGTATGAATGACTTAGGAGAAGCCAGTTACATTCTCAGGATTAAGCTTCTTAGAAATAGGAAGCAGAAAATGTTAGGATTATCCCAAATGACAGACATTGATGAGATGCTAGCCAAGTTTAGCATGGACTCATACAAGGGAGCTCCAATCCCTTGCAGACATGGGTTGTTTTTTCGTTCTAAGGACTGTCCTAAGTCTCGAGAGGAAAAAAATAGGATGAGTAGGTTTCCTTACGCTTCGGCTGTGGGAAGTCTCATGTTCGCTATGCTGTGCACTATGCCAGATATCTACTTTACCGTGGGTTTAGTTAGTAGATATCAGTCAAACCCTAGGAGGTTCATGGACAAGCTGTAAAGCATATTCTTAAGTACCTTAATGGTACGAAAGATTATATGCTGATTTACAGGTCTGACAACTTAGTTCCTACTGAATACACAAACTCAAATTTTCAAGCAGATAAGGATGAGAGAAAAATTCACTTGTGGATATGTCTTCACCTTGTCTGGAGAAACTGTTTTATGGAGGAGTATCAAGCAATCTTGTATTGCTGAACCATAAAAGTAGAGTATGTGGCAGTTTCGGAAGCATCTAAGGAAGCAGTTTGGCTCTGAAATTCCTTTCAGAACTTGGAGTTGTGCCATACATGGACAGACCGATTGTGGGGTATTGCGACAACTCTGGAGCAGTCTCGTAATTCAAAGAAACTAGGAACCACAAAAAGAGAAAGCACATCCAGAGGAAGTACTACCTGATCTAGGATTTCATTCAGAAATAAAAAATCGTGGTGGAATAGATAGTCTTGGAGAACAACCTAGTAGGTCCCTTCACTAAGCCTTTGGCTGAGAGAGTCTTCAAGAGACACTAGGCGTCATAGGGGTGGGCAGCTACAGATTTTCTTAGTCTTAGACCGCAAATAGGAGATTGTTGAAATATATGTCCTCTAAACTAATTTTATCTGATGTAATTATCAAATTTATTGTTAAAAAAATTTATGTGAATTTACATTTTATTTGTGCACTATTTTCGATTGGAAAGGACCCATTGTATTTAAGTAAGTGATCTATGGGAATGATAGTCTTTCACAATAAGGTATGTATCATGGTTTACTTAATACATAAATGTTTATTCTTAACTGATTGATGAAAATGGAAATTTCATCATGTTTAGGTTATTATATTATGAATTTCAAATAGAGAATGACTTACCTTTAGCCAGTGAGTAGTCCACTCACTTCATAGTATGAACGTAATTCGAATACGTAGAACATGACCTGTAATAGTGATTTCTAAAAGTAGTATTTAGAAGAAACCTAGACTATTACTGTTATAGCTGGACTAATACTCTACCGCTTGTGTATGAGTTGGTGGTCTGACGAAACTAGAAGTATATACTTTGATATGTTGTAGTTAAGGTTCTTTCGTAGAGCCGATATATTTGTATGTTGGGTATATATAACTAATTAATTAAGACAAACTTGTACAAGATAACTTCTGCGCTATATTGCTCCTTGTGACTGTTCAAATGATCTAATTATTCAAGACTCTGGGGAACATGACTTGGATGTTTACTTTAGGGTAACTCATTTGGAAAGTGAAAATATTTTAAGAGTCGTGGATCATTGGACTAGAGGTCTAAGGATGGTAGATGTCTATTAGAGAGATGTTAGTACACTCCTCCTCTCTAAATGCACGACGATGCGTAGAGGGGTATTTTAGTCATTACACCTGTAAGTCGAAGATTTTGCTAATGCAGCATTATCCTTGGGGTCAATATTCCCTTATGGTGATATTAGAAAATATTTAAAATGTAAAATATAACTATTTATATAGTAGGGGTATTTTGGTTATTTTAGTAGCCAAGACAATGTGTGTTTTTGGTCCCTGAAATAGCCCTTAAGTCCTGACAGATTTGGGTTAAGGAATTGATCTTGATAATTATGGATTTTATTTTATTTTATTTAAATAGTATAATTTATTATTGAACTAGAATAAAATAAAAAAGTCCGAGAGAGAGTATATATATTATCTAGTTTAATTGGTTAATTAATTATTCAGGGTCCAAGGCCCAGATTGAATAATTAGAAAATTAATCTAGGTATAACCTAGATAAAAGGTTTGATATTTTAGATTGGTCTATTTGGGCTTGTTAAGTATTTATTAAGCTATTTAATGAAGCTAAAAGAATAAATAATTGAGACTTATTATTTATGGGTATTCAAGCCCAAGAGTAAATAATTTTATCTGGCCCAATGAAAAAGACCAAGGGTAAAATAAAATAAAAACAAATTAAATTAATTAAATAAAAAAAACACGTGAACGATAATAGAAAGCATGGAGCTTTTTGTTTCATACTATGGTCTCTCTCTCGGTGAAGGCATGAAAATAAATGAAAAGGAAAAGCTCTTTGATTTTCATTCACATAGCAAACCCATTTTTCTCAGTAAGTTTACACAGAGGCCAAAGAGAAGCTAAAAACATAGCAAACCCAACATTCTGTGAGCTTCATCGGTAGAGGAAAGGGTACTATTTCGGAAGCTCAAAAGTTTCGCGTGAATAAGACGAAGTTGACGTTTATAAGGGCGTGATCCAATTGCTTCAAGCATCTTTATACAGACATCTTTTTTAGTGCCAATAAAGTCATTCAAACACATAGGTAAATTTTTTCGTTCTGTCAGCATGCTTTTGGTTTCATTATTTTTGCCATTTTCGTCCTTCAAAACATGCCTTTCTTGCATATATAATAATCTCAACCACATTCATTCATCAACTGAAGAAATCTAAACTATGGAAAATTATTCAAATCATTTGGCCGTACCTACTATTTTCTTGCACCAATTTTACATTCATGGAGTGGTTTACTTGGACTGTTAATGTAATTCTTGCTAATCAGCTACATACTTTATATAATACTCCATTCACATAATTGTAACATAAAAGTTATTAATGGAGAAAGCTCTCAAAAACATTACTCCTTCACTTGTATTGCTGCTCTATTTCATGGCTTGTTTAGCCAGAAAAACACAACATCATCTCACCATAGATAAATATACTCTTCTTGCATTGAAATCTCATATAACTTCAGATCCTTACCACTTCTTATCAAACAATTGGTCTGTTGCATCCTCAGTCTGTAATTGGGTTGAAGTCACTTGTGGCTCTCAACATCAAAGATTAATTTCCTTGAATATTTATCTAACTTGCACAAATTAAGAGTCCTTGATTTTAGATGGAATATGCTCAATAGAGAGCTTCCAATGTCGCTTGTCTCGCTGAGTGAACTTCAATACCTGAGGCCTGATTACAATAATTTCTCGAGTCTCATTCCACCTGTTATATTTAACCCATCTAAGTTAGCAGTGTTGTATTTGATGGGTAACCATCTAGAGGGAACAATTCCAACGAAGTTAGGAAAGTTTGATAGACTAAAATTATTAGATTTTAGTCTTAATAAGTTTTTGTGTTCTTTACCATTTGAAATTTTCAACATCTCTACCTTACAAACTCTGCAATTTTCAAGTAATAATTTTTCTGGTAGTCTTCCAAGTGACGTTTGCCAAAAACTTCAAAGGCTGAAATTACTTACCTATCAGACAATATAATAGATATTGAAATATCAAGGAATTTATCACAATGTTCAAAGCTTCAGGTACTACAGTTGGACAAGAACAAACTGGAGGGACAAATACCTAAGGAAATAGGCAAGATGGAGATGCTTGAGGAACTAAATCTATCCGGCAACACTTTGAGAGTTTATTATTTCTATTTCATTAAATTGTTTCTTTTGTTACAAAGCCAAAACTTTTTGTCAAAACAAGTCTCCATTAATTATTAAATCCTTATTTTTGGGAAAAAATTCACTTTTTGAATTTTTCCTGAATTTGTTTTATATTAATTATATGCATCTTCTGGATCATAAAAGCAAAATAACAAATTAAGTTTCTTTAGTTAATTTTAAAGTCAAGTACTTTATTAAATCATTCCAATAATTAAGTGGACCAATTTGAAGAAGTAGAAATATGTTATTTTCTTCGTAGAATTATGTGTGCGTTAGTGGTGGTGAGAGCACTGATGCAACCTTTATAATCTTTTGTCTTCTTTGAAAAGTTTTTTTAAAGAAAAATTAGAGAAGGCTAATATTTGTTAAAAAATTACTATCAAAATTTCGAATTCTAAAACTTTTCTAAATAGTAGGTTCAATTCCAAAGAGATAGGTAATTTAACTGCTCTAGAAACTTTAAAACTCAGTGGCAACAATCTCAGAGGTACTGAATGATAATTCCATAAGCCTCCTTATAATTTATCTAAAAAAATAACAACAAGTCAATTATTCTTTTCCATTTAGTTTAAAATATGTAATAGAAAAAATTGAACAATTCTTTTTATTCAAAATAATTAGCTATACTAGAACAATATTTTCGCATCACATTTTAGGATATTAAAAAATTGCTGACAAAATAATAGGTTCTTATATATATATATATATATATATATATATATATATAATATTGGCAGGTGAATTGCTGCAAGATCTCCACAGCCTTCAAAATTTAGAGAATATTTATTTGTATGGTAATGACTTCATTGGCTCACTAACAATGATCTTCAACATCTCAACATTAAGAGAAATTAATCTTGATTCAAATAATTTGTTAGGAAGTCTTCCACAATTTTTGCCTCCCAATTTAGAAAGGCTTTATCTTAGATATAATAGTATTGGAGGATTTATACTAGAAAGCATCTCAAATGCTTCTAACTTACTAAATTAGATTTTGAGGAAAACAAATTCACAGGTTCTATTCTTGATACAATTGGCAGTTTAAGTAATTTAGTTTGTTTAGATCTTATTGTCAATCATTTAGTGGGATCTTTTCCATCGTCCCTCAAAGATTTGCAAAAGCTTCAATATTTAGTTCTATCTGAGAACAACATAAGCAGTGGAAATCTGTAGAATCTTTGTCAATTGAAGAGTTTGTTATAGGCATATTTCAGCCAAAACCAGATTTTAGATTCCGTTCCAGAATGCATAGGCAATGCTACATCTTTACTTGAACTTAGACTTAGTTCAAACCAATTATACTCCACCACCAATTGTACTCCACCATACCCGCAAGTTTATGGAACCTCATAGATCTCTTCCACTTTGACTTATCTCAAACTTTCAAAGCGCTCATCTACCTCTAAATATTGGCAGCAAATTGGTATCCTTGGACACTTTGGGCTTGTCTAATAATAATTTTTCTGGTTTGTTTCCTGATTCAATTACAAAAATTTTAAGTTTGCAACAATTGCATTTATCCTACAATAATCTATATGGTCTAATACCCAAATTCTCTTCAATGTAATGCAGAAGCTAATAGTATCAGTACTTCATTTTCAAAAGTGCATTTGTGTTTTAAAATGTATTTGATCAGGTTGTCTTCATTGGCATTTTATTTTTCCTTGAAATTACAGTTAGTGTTTGGTTTTTCATCTGTTGTTTGTGTTGGATATGTACGTCCAAATCTAATATGCTGCAGTAGGATCAATCATCATTTCATCTATCAAAGCAAAAAAAAAAAAAACGACGAGAATTTTGACTAAATATATTTTATTAATTTGTTCTAGAAAATTCAAATCAATTTTTCTAAGACTAAAACAATTTCATGTACAAATCTTTCGATACCTCATTCTTAATTACCTCTTTCTTCTTTCCAAACATAGAAAATATACAATTTAGCAATTCTGCTTCTACAATTTTATCCCCTTTCTAGCTTTTGGTCTAAAGCATGTAGAAATTTCTTTAAGGTTTCTTCTCCCATAGGATAGGAAAAAGCTATGCAGGCTATGCTATGACAAGATTAGGGGAGACCTTGGGCATTTGGTCCTTGTGTTCGTTGGCATTGCTACCCAATTCTTGAATATCCCAACTCTTCTGTTCATCTTTTTCCTTATCTTTATTGCTATATCTGCTGGTACAAATCTCCCACAGACAACTATAATGTGTATCTCTATTTCTAATTAATAATGAGTAGTCAAATGCCTAATCACGAATTACAAATCAAACTCTTAAAAGTTATTGAAAATTGATACAATTATTCAGCTAATAGTGTTGTTGACTTGGAGTATCACCATGAAGCTGAGATTATAAATGATTTTTGAATTCTCTGCTTTTACGCATACTGGCATACTAAGGTTAGATCATGACGGGTGCATTCATTCATGTTATGAAGTCTTGGCCTTTCTTTAAATAGAAATGTCCAATTTTTCCAATTGTGATTCTCAATGCAGGATTAACACATCCATTATCTTCCAATATTTCTTCTTCATTGAATGAATTAGAATATCAAATACTTCTCATTTTTTTTTCTTCTTATTCTTACACCGCTTTTTACATTCATGGCGTGGTTGACTAGAACTACTATTCCTATCCGTTCTTATTAATCAATTACACACTATTTAATTGATTGATAAAATAGTTACTAGATAAATTTGCCTAAGTTCTCCTTTTTAAAACTAATTGTATTTTTAGTGTACTTAGATTAGGGTTATATTAAATTTTCTTTAAAAAATATAAATATAATTTTGAATTTTATAAAAAATTACAAATTCAAATATTAATATTACAATATATATTAAATGAATAATAAAACTACTAATATCTTAAAAAAAAATTATTTATATTAATTTTATTTTTCATCAAAATAGTGGGAAAAATTCCAATCCAAGATTTTTATGGATGATTGTATATTTGATCTTTGCACATATCTTACTACACAATAAACTTACCTTTGCAAGGTATAAAAGGTCACGGAAATTGTTGAAAATTTTATTTTTATCTCTCAGAAATACGGATGGATCCTTCTATTATTTTTATATATCTACTTATTTCCATTTACAATTGATTATATATATATATATATATATATATATATTAAAAATTATATGTAAATTTGTAACGTGTTTAATATTTACGTAATATAAATAATCTATCAAAATTTTGATCATAATCACTATATTTGACATTTGTAATAAAATTTTGCCCAATTATACAGAAAATGACTGAATGCAGATTCTGATAGATAGTTTGTTCAATCATATCCCACATTGGAAAAAGAAAGGTTTTGAAACTCTTTATTAGTAGTTGTGCTCAAGAAGTAGTCCATTTTGCCCAATGAACTCTTTATTAGTAGTCCATTTTATAATTATATTTATCTATTAAAAGGGCACTTAGGCACTTGGCACAACTTGGGCTTGGTTAAAAAAACTTTCTTTTTATATTTGCAGAAGTTTTACAAGTTTTAATCTGATTTTTCTATTTCTACTTAAAATTTTCACGAAACTTTGTTGTATCATGTGGTAATTTGTTTTGATAAGCAAGATAATATTACACTCAAGATAGTGTAATCATGTCTCAAAATTTATTCTTTATTTATTTTTCTAACAATTTCTTTACGAAGCTACATGCAGTAATTCTTCACTCATTCTGCTTTGTAGATACATTAGCTTTTAGCTTTGGCATGTATGTATAGAAGATAATGAATCATAAGCCTTCCGGTTTCCTTCCCCAGATAGTACTTTTTCTTAGCTTTCTAGTTTCCATTTTAAGCAATAATTAGTAATTGAATGCTAAGATCAAACTCCAAAGTTTATTAATAGTGGATACAATTGTTCAGCTAATAGTGTTGTGGGTTCATTTGGTAGATTAAATCATGTTATTTTCCTTCTTGCTCTCTTCTCTTAAATATTTATGTGTCTGTTTTCGTTGTTAGTTCTAATAATATCAATTATTGAATATAAGAGTCATGGAAAATGGAAAAATTTTCAAATTCAAATTTAGAAACTTGGGTTTATTTGGGGTAAAAAATTTTCATAAATAATTAAATGAGTAAATGACTTGCACATTTTTTGTACATTAATTAAAATTAAAAAGAAAAAAAATCTGCAACATACCCAATGCATTTTAGGGATATGGACGCAACTGATGTTTGATCCTCTCTAAATCCACAAGGACATCTCCCATATTTCAAAGATATAGGTGATTTTATAGTACTTTTGAGTTCATTTAAATTGTGAGATAATTTAAGTGGTGTGCAACTCTTTTCCATATAAGAGATACTTGCATCTCTCAACTAACCTTGCACCACATCTTGCATGAGTGATGAAGAGCACTTACGCTGATATATATATTTTTTAATTTTTTATTAATAATCAAGAAAGACTTGAACTCGAATATTAGTTTGAAAATTTTAACACTAACTACCTCGATCAACTCAAAATATTATCCCTTATATATATGGACTAATTAATGCACATAGTCCTTGCAGTTACTAACTCTTGTTTAAGAAGGAGATGGAGGAAGAAATATGTCCGCTTCAATGACAAAACTAAAACTCACTCTTGCTTGAGAAGGAGAAAGACATTAATCTCTAGTATTGTTAAGGAAAAGAATATATTTTAAAGGGATTTTGATTGATTTTTATAATTTATTTCTCAATATTAATAAGTTTACAAAATTATTCTTATTTTAATGAGGTGATAACATTATATATTTTTGAATTTTTTTTTTGTCCAAAAAAGAAGGGTACAATATTAACATACTGCTTTCATGTGGTATGTTTACAAATCCCATATATGTTAAAATTTGTAATTGTATTCTTCTATTAATTGATTCGTGGTAATTCAATTTTGACTATTTAAATAAATTGCATTATAATTATTGAGAACATTGAGGGATAAATTCTTTGATGACACTTGACTTAAAAATAAAAAATTATCATTTTCGTCTCAAAAAAAATTGACAATGGTAAACATAGTAAGATTTTGTTCAAAAGTAAAAAAATTATAATTTAATAATATAATATAATATAAAAATTACATAAATTTTATATTAAATTTAAATATATACAAGGTTACAAGTTATTAGAAAATGGTGTAACACATGCAAGGGAGAAAGAAATAATCTGAAAAGACGGAAGCATGAACTGAAGCTGTGTGAAATTCTTTTTCAATTCCATGGC